>OY728133.1:1754570676-1755170676 GCA_963277665.1 Viscum album | reverse complement strand
ATTTTTTACATAATGGAAAAAATATTAATCATGACATAAATATCATATATATTCATTATATACATATTTTGACTCATACATGAAGTTATTGAAAAAAATTAATTACATCAATTATGTAGATAATAGGACTTATGTACGCATGAACAATGTTTTCATTTTTCATCCAATGGAATAAAAGAAAGGTAAACAATAATTATCCTTTACAGAGTCATTAAAATTTATATATATATGATATATATTCATTAAATATATCCTTATTACAATTTAAGAAAAATGGAAATGAAAAATTAATCGCATCGCTTTGTCGATGTGGTAATCCAAACTTTCACATGAACGAAGTTATTGTTTTCTAAAGGGTTGGAAGTTAATAAGGTATATATGATATTATAATTCTTGAAATATAATTATGTAATATTTTTCAAATAGAAACATTAAACCCATAGCAATACCTATCTTTAAAATATGGTGATGAGAAATGAATTGTATCATAATGTGGAGATGGTAAGCCATACATATGCATGCGGGATACGTTCACCTCAAATTTGATGGTAAAGAGGGTGTATAGTGGTGTTTTAATAACAATAATAACATTTTATAATATTTAATATACTTAATATACTAATTTTGTTGATAAATACCATATATTTAGAGGAGGTAAATAAGAGTAGAAAAGAAAGTGATTTGTTTAGGCAATTACCACTTCTTGGTAATTACTTCATCATATCTCCTATAATGGGATCTAGGGCTGGTCTTTTGGAAAGACTAGAACCACTAAAATTTAGATAGGAAAGTTTATAAGAAAATACTTCAGATGTTTTTTCAATATAGAAGGCTCATTGTGGTGTAAATAAGTGATGGAGGATGTTCCATTTTATAATTGAGGTGAGGGTCACTTTTGGAATTTCAAAAATAATTAAATTGTAATAAATTAATTCTCAATAAAAATGTTTCCAAATAGCCTATAAAGGGAACAAGGATAAACATTTCAACAATTTCTTATCCAAATTTTATTATTTTAAGATTTTTTTTGATTTCATGTAATTTAACAAATCATTGTTCTCATAAAATATCATTATTGTCAATTTAGGAACTAATAAATTAATTTAAAATACAATAAATAAATAAAATGTTTAAATTAGAATACAATCTTTTAAAAAACATTAATATGTTATATTATCCTACAAAATTTATTTCACACATTTAATCACTCAAATTATATTTCTTTTAATATTTTTAATATCATTTATTATATTTTTTTATTAATTGATGAAATACCACATCTAGGTTATATAAGCATTTATGGTCTTTAAATAAATAAAAAAATTATACATAAATATCTATCATGAAAATAATTTCATTATACACAATATTAATATTAATATAAATATTAATTCATAATTGGGTTTTTACCTATGTAAACCCATGAGATATATTAAAAACCAAGAGAGTGACATTTTGTAACATTCTTTGATTTAAATAGTATATAAGTAATTCTCATAGAAAAATATCCATTAAATAACTCATTTTTGAGCCTAAGGTTATGAGGGAAGAATTAAATTAATATAATAATAATTATTTAGGTTTTTTAATATGGTTTTAAATTTATCCTTTGGTTTTAACCCTTTGTTAACCCTTTGCAAACTTAATAATAGAATATTTGTTTACTTTTACTTTTGAACTATTTAAAAAATTTATTTGAAATTCTTGAAATTAAAATACAGATTTTAATAAAATTTATAATTTTCATTATTCATTAAAAATACAGTCAAATAAAAAAAATCCCAAAATTTTTTGTAAGATAATTTTGATACGATGAATTAAAACATGATATTATTTTTATTAAATAATATTTCTAAATATTTCAAAAATCATGTATAATATTTTCTCATTAAAAATAATTACTAGAGAAAACATATTTATAAAGAATAAATTTACTAAAAATTGAGTACATATTTCCTAATAAACAATAAAATTAATTTATATTGAGTATGTAATTTATATATATATATATTTCATAATTTGATTAATACTATTTAAACCCACCAATTCAATGACTATGTTATAATAGTTATATTTTAATAATAATATTTTGTTGTTCATTTAATCTCAGTGTTTCATGTAATGCAAGATAGTGAATAGATTAAATTAAATTTTAAAATATCTATATTTTATCAAATATTAGGGTAACATTTTCCAATTCATTAAATTGTGTTTGCAATTTGGATATCTTCCCATAAATTAAAGGATCTACAATTGAAAATTATTTTGTGGAAAACATTATTGTAAAAAGACTTAATAAAACATCATTTGGATAAGTGATAATGGGAAAAAATGGTCATGTTTAATAACAAAATACCAAGTTCCCAACGTTATATCCTGTTATTTTAAAAGGAGACACTATCTTCAATAGTATACAACACATGCCACATCGAGCTTAAATGAAAAAATAAATATTATTATTTAAATGAAACCGATATAACATAGAGGTTAATTTAGTGAGTAAAAATAAGAACAAATTATTTATAAAATAATTATAAAATAAAACTCAATATGAATGTATTGGTAAGTTCATATGAAATAATTAGACAATGTTTTTAGTAAAGTCATTTTATTCTTCAAAAATATGTTTTCTTAAAAAATGAGTTTTTCTTCTTTTTATGAGTGAATATAATAATTTCTAGAATTTATATAAAATTTATTTGAAAAATAAGTTTTATTTTTTGAATTAATAATTTAAATATTATTATAAAATTATTTTTTGATAATTTTCTGAAAGTACTTATTTTTTCAATGAATAATAAAATATATTGATTTTTATTGAAAACTGTATTTTATTTTAAAGTAGTTACAAGTTAATTTGTTTTGTATTAATTTTAAATCTTAATTATTTATGTTTGATTTAAAATAATCCAATTTTGTGTTTTTAAATGGTTTTTATACTTGAATTTAGTATAAAACATTTTATATTAACTAAGGGAATTTTTCTGAAAATAATTTTCCATATATTTTATCAATTTAATTTTAAATTAATTTATGAAACTTATATTATATCAACTTTTAAAAATAAATTATATATTTTTAATTACTGGGTCTAAATTTGGTAAATATGTCCCTTTTAGTTTTGGCCAAAATGAATGGTAACTTTAGTAATTTTGGTTACCACTATAAAGGGTAAATCAAGTAATTTAGTTTAAAAATAAAATGGTAAGAACTATAAAATGACCTAGAAACGTATCTAAATATTATTTTATAAATATATCTTGCCATAACAATCCAAGGGTATAATTTATGACCTTTTTCTCTATTTGGATAAGATTATGACCTTTATAGTATTTTATTTATAGAAATGTCAAACCTATCACACTCTTATTTTTTTATAAGTGTAGTGTTTTTAATATAGTATATATAGAGGTCAAGTTAGAAAATAAATATTATAGTGAAATATAGAATATTTATATTATTTATCATAATTTATTTTTAATTTCTAAGGAAAAAATTCTTAAAATAATTGTTTTCACAATGTTGATGAATTAAATATTCAATTATTGGAAAAATAAAATAAATGATATTAAAAATATTAAAATAAAAATAAATTTAGATAAATAATGCTATAATATAATTTTATATCATAAATTTAAATTTTATAGATATAATAAAATATTTTTTCAATTATAAGTTTTACCATGATATTATTAATGTCAACGTAATTAATATTTCTAAAATTGACATTAGAAATATTTTATAGTAAATAATATTTTTTTTAAATGATATAAAATTCCTAAAAATCATCCATTATTCCAAGGTATTAGTATAATCTATAAAATATCAACTATGTTATATTTATGGGTCTTTTTTCATCTTATAGTAACTATATTGACCCTCAAATAGTAAAAAACCACGTTGTTATGGTTAGAGTTAAAGGGGTTAAAACCAATATATATGGTCAGATATATGGTCATAACCTATATAATTTTTATATTATGAGGGTATTTATAATCATAGACATATTATATTTCAAATAAATTACTTTTTTGTCATTTTTAGCTAAATATTAATTTATTATTTTGAGCAATTTCAAGAGTGCCACTCCCCTCTCTTATAAAAGTACACCTATTCTTCACATTTCTTCACACGTAAAAACCATTTTTATCAGAAAATACATTCTGAAATACCTTTATACAATCTATATTATCATTCTGGAGATCTTTTTTTAGGTATAATACCAATCTTATAGGTCTTAAAGTGTTATAAAAATGAGTTTTCCAAAGAAGAGGTATAACATTATCGGCATGTTTTAGTTTTGTTTATTCTTACACATCCCTCAAACATTATTCATCCAAGATATATAATAAATATAATATCTTAAATATAACAATGTTTTGTTATCTTAGTATCATGAACCATATTTATCTCATCTTCCATCAAATTGGAAATGAAACCATCATTCGTGTGTATGGCAGACAACTGCCTCAGGAACCGATGCAATTTGTTTTCCCTCACTGACTCCAAAGAATGTTTATAATGATGGAATTAATTTTTATATATGGTATTATATAATATTTATCATTATTAAAAATTAATATATCATTTACAATCTTAACTTTCCATGCATAGAAAAATGATGACGTCATTTGTGCGTACCTATGGACTGCCACCACCACAAAAAAATAAGATTCATTTTTTGTCCCCACATAACATGGATGAGATATATAATAATATATAAAGAATTAATATAATATATATAATTTTATTATAAATCTGTAAATATAAAATAATATTTACCTTCCTTCCAAGATGATCATTGAAAAATTAAAACGTTACTCATGCCTACATATGACCTACCGTCTCCATGATTGTAACATAGCTCATTTTTCCTAATCATATTTAATAGTTGGATTTAAAAGTATAATTGATATATATAAATGATAATTATTTCATGATTATTATTTCAGATATTATGGAATAATTACCTTTTTGACTATAGTCGAATTACTGATGTCGTTTTTTGGACTTATGAACTAATTATCATAAAATCATCTGATATGAACTCAAATGATTAAGTAATTGTATATGACATGGTAATAAGTGATATATATGGAATAATAAACAAGAAAAGTTTTCTTAATAAATTAAATAATTATCTTAGATTTGTTATTTTGGAAGTTAAATAATGAATATGATGAGCCAAACTCAAGGTAATGGACTTTCTTTTAAAAATCATTTTAAAACTCTTCTTTCAAGTATTTTTTAAAAGAAAAAAGGAATGTATTTTTTTACATATACGGAATGAATGGAATTTTATTTCATCATGAAACCTTAATATTTTAAGTATTACTTTTAAATTTAAGATTTTTACATTTAAATAATGTTTTTATAAGTTTTATTAAATGATTTATTCGCGATACTTGAGAATTATATATAAGAAACAGGTAATCCAGATATTTCTTATACGAAAGGTTTAGCCCCAATATATCTAATGGGTGAGTCTAGTATATCTTAAATGAATGGTGATCACCATTACATATTTCTAATTTATTGGGTATGTTGGATATTGACAATGATGGTTATTCCAAGTGTAACTGTGATGTTTACTCTAAGTATAACCAGAAGGGTAATTTAAAGTATAATTATGGGGGTTATTCCATGTATAACAATGAGGGTTACTATAGTTGTGCTCATAATGGTTACTCCATATGTAATTATGATTATTAAGTAATTACCCAAGTTACCTATATGATTTAATTATTATTTCTAATGGTTTTTTAAAAATTTCATTGTGAAAAAATTAATATTATTTTCATGTGGAATTACTTTATTACGCTCAAAGAAAATTGAAGATAAGGGTAAACATTACATGGAATTTCATTTATTTCACTGAACTAATGTTTTTATTTATTTTTATGTTCCTAACTGAGTTTTTTTTGTTCTCACACTAAATTTTAAGAAAATCACAGGGTTTAAGGATCGTTAAGAGAAAATAAAAATTCAAGTTTAATGTTGTGAAGTTTGTTTATTAAATGAAATAATATTTTATATTAAGTACTTTTATTATATGGGAAAAATAGATACTCAGTAGAATATTAAACTTTTTTTAAATGTTTTTTATGAAAGACTTTTTACCAGATTCTCTAAAACTCTTAATCAAAAATATCAACAAGACTATAAGAATGATAATTATAGTTCAAATACAATAGAATATGTAATGTTTAAATCCATTTCTTTACAGTTGGTTTCAGATGAGGTTTTAGAAAACTTTAGATATTTGGATGTTTTCTTATGATTTATGGATATCATTTTGGTTTTAAAATTTTATGGTCGATAATAAGATAAATGTCTTATAAATCCCTTTTGAGGCTTTATGTTTTGAAATTTCAAGGTGACTAATTATATTATTGGAGACATTTATTTTTAGGGAATTATGGGTCATTACATTTTGGGATGAAAAATGAAAGTTTTGAGATAAACTTTTAGGTTAAAACATTTAATTAACATTAAATATATTAAGGTAAATTTTAATTATGTTTCTTATATTTATTGGAATGTTTTAAGAATTTTAGTTTTAGAAAAATAACAACCTATAGGTTGGGAGATAACCTACTAAATTTGATAGAGCTGTGCGGTTTGAACCCACAGCCGAATAGAAAAAAATGTGAATCACTTACCACTGACCTATGTGAATTCCTGGTAAGTATGAAATTTAATTTTTAGTTAAATTATTTAATAGATGAAGAATAATTTTACTTTAGAAACATATTTTTTATCAAATAGATAATATTTAAGTTTGGAAAATGATTTGGTGATTAACTGATTGATGTTATTTTGAAAGAAGATAACAATAATTTTTGGTAAACATTATAAGATTAAGGTAAATAGAATATTATGGGATTTTATTTGAGTAATCAAGGTTGAATATTTTTTGGAATCATATATGATCATAATGTGGCCTTATGGCGATTAAGGTGAATTATGGAAATCATTACCATATCTTCCAGATTGTGTGATTTAGACCATTATATTTTGGTATGAAACATAAGACTAATTGATACTATTTATATATAAATGTAAAACTTATATTGAGTGAATATGTGATGAAATACACCTAATTTTTGGGTTTTAATCTTATATTGGAATATTTTTATGGAAATTTATGAATTTTTATTTATCGAATAATCTGTGTTGAACAATAGGTATTACTATTAAATTTTGGATATTAATTTGGTTTTTATTTGTTTCAATAGTCATTAATTTTTTTGGGAATTCTCTTATATTATTCTAACCATTATGGTTTTTTTAATGCTTAATCATAGTAGGAATATATTATTATCTTTTTGTGTATTTTTTCATCCATAGAAGATGATTCTGATGCTTCAGGCCTGAAAAATTCATCTTAAATACTCATCATCTTCAAAAAAATGTCAGATTATGGTGGAAATTGATTAAAAGATGAAATTATACTTTTAGAGTAAGTATATTTTCTTATGTTATTATTAAATGTTGTAAAATAATTCCCCAAACTTAGGAAATATATTTTGAGAAAAAAAAATTATCCATTTACTTTTCTTACTTGTAAATTCATACACTGTTAACAAATCCCAGATTTACAGTATTATGATGGTTTCTCATGACCATGTCCACTATCACTCACTATTGGTACTTAGGTGTTAGTTTTTTTCTTCAATGAAGTTTTTTTCACTTTCCACCATTGTTATCCTATATTGAAACATAGTATGTGTTATTCAAGGTGACCTTTGTATTCCCATTTCTATCTTTTCAAGTTGAAGTTTTATTGACCCTTTTATGTGTCAGTTTTCAAAAAAGGTATTTTGAAACGTTAAAATCTAGTTTCCAAACCCGATTTCAAATTATAAAGATGAAATTTATTTAATGGGTTAGAATGTAACAACCTGTGATTTTAAAAGGAAGAACTATGTTCAATAGCATATATAATAAACCACATCAAGCTTAAATGATGAACTAAATATTATTATTGAAGTGGGACCATTATAACCAAGTAGTTAAATTGGTGGGTATGGATAAGAATATTGGATTTATCAAATAAATATAATGTTATAACTCAATATGAATGTATTGGTATGTTATTAGAAAATAATCACACATTTGTTTTAGTAAAGTCATTTGAATCTTCAAAAATACATTTTCCATAAAAATGCGTTTTTCTTCTTGTAAGAGTGAATATTATAATTTAAAGAAGTTTTAGAAAATTTATTTGGAAAAATTAATTTCATTTTTGAATTAATCATTTCAGGACTATATTAAAATTAATTTTTCATAATTTTACAAGAATATTTATTTTTCAAGGAATAGTGAAAATATTGATTTTTTTAAAAGAAGTATTTTATTTTAAAGGTTTTACAAGGTAAAATTATGTTTAGGATTAATTTTATATTTTAATTCATTAATTTTAATTTAATATAATCCAATTATTATTTTTAAAATAAATATTATAATTGAATTTATTATAACACATTTTATATTTAAAAATGATGTTTGGTGAAATACAATTTTCATTACATTTTTTCGGTTTAATTTTAAATTAAAATATTCAACTTATGTATAATGAATTTTTAAAAATTGATTCAATATTTGGAAGAAATGGGTTGAAATTTGGTAAACTGGACCCATTTATCTTTTTCAATAGGAATAGTAACTTTAGTAATTTTTTTTACCTCAAAAAAAGGTAAATAGAGTAATTTAGGTTAAAAATAAAATGATAAGAACCATAAAATGATCTAAACACTTTATAAAGTCTTATTGAATGCATATATCACCACCATAGTCATCTAAGGGTTGAATTTATAAACTTTTGGGGCTAGTTGGATATGATTATGACCTTTATAGTATTTTATTTTAAAAAAGGTCAAACATGTCACACTCTTGCTTTTAATAAGTGTAATATTTTAAATATAGTGTTATCCAAATGATATATTTGAATATAAATATTATTTTAAAATAAAAAATATTTATCTTCATCTTGGTACTTTTTTATTCTTATGGAAGAAATTACTACCTTAAATACTTGCACAATATATATGCATTAATCGTTAAATTATTGCAAAAATAAAATAAATGATATTAAAAATATATTAATAAATATAATTTTCGATACATAATGTGATAAGCAAATTTATTAATAAACTTGACATGTTATGGATATAATAAAATAATTTTTTTGAATTATAAGTGTTATCTTGATATTATTAATGTCAAAATAATGAATAGTTCAAAAATTAACATTATATATATTATTGTAAATAAAATTTTATTAAATGATATAAAATTACTAAAAACATAAATTACACCAAGGGATTAGGATAAGGTTTAATATATCATCCATGGAACATTTATGATTCATTTTTCATCTTATAGTAATTATATTCACCCATAAAGAGTACATGTCTATGTTATAATAGTAAGAGTTAAATGGGTTAATTATGGGTTAAAACTAAAAGGTAAGTGTATAAATATAGTCATAAATTGTATAATATTTATTTTATGAGTTTTTTTACACATAATGATATTATTTTATAAATTAATGAATGTTGATCCGTTAGGAATTAAATATTAATTTATATATATTTATTATTTTGAGAAATTTCAAGAGTGTCCCCCCTCTTATAAAATGTCTCCACTTAGTCAGATTTTATCAAACTCTAAAACCAATTTGGTTCATCCAATAATAGAAAAAAATAATTTATAAAATACATCATCTCATTTTATTTGTATTTTTTAGTTCTAATACCAATCTTAGAGGTGTTATGATGTTAAGAAGAGAAGTTTCACAATGAAGAGGTATATGTTTTATCTGTATGTTTTAGTTTTGTTTGTTCGTACAGATCCCCCAATCCATCTTAAACCATGATAATATAATAAAAAAATGATCTTCCATAAAATTAAATGTTATTATGCAATTTTAATGAAATATATCAATCTATTCTTCCATTATTTTGGAAGAGAAATCATCATTCTTGTGTTCGGTGGACTACTACCTTGTAAACCGATGCAATTCATTTTCCCTCCCCATCTCTCATGTTTGGTAATAATGATGAAAATAATGTTTATATATGGTATTATTGACATATTTATTATTATTAAAAGATAATATATCATTAAAATTATTATATTTACAAGAAAAAAATTATACCATTGTTCGTGTATATGTGTGAACTACCACCACAGCGAAGCGATTTGATTCATTTTTCATAACCACATCACATAGATGATATATATAATTATGTTTAAATAATTAATATGATATATATTATATTATTACAATTATTTAAATATGAAATAATATGTACCTTCTTTCCATAATGATAATTGAAAATTGTAAGTGTTACTCATGCATACATACGGCCTACCACCTCCACAATTATAGCTTATTTCATTTTAAATAATCATATTCAGTTGTTGGATATAAATGTATAATTTGTATATAAAAATTATAGTGATTTTATGATAATTATTTTTAATATAATGGAATACTGACCTCTTAGACCATAGTTTGATCACCAATGTTATTTTTTCGACTTATGGACCCAATATCATCAAAGCGACTGATATGAACTACAATTATTAAGTAATTGTATATAAAATGATAATAATTGAAATAAATAGAATTATTAACATGAAAAAGGTTCTTAATCAAGTAAATAACTATTCTATGTTTATTATTTTGGAAGATAAATAATGAATTTGAGGAGTTTGATATTTTATAAACCCTCTTTTAAGGTTTCTCTTTCAAATATTTTTACAAACGTAAAAAGGAATGTCATTTTTTACATACAAGGCATAAGAGGAATTTACCGATGTCTTGAAGCCTTAATGTTTTCAATATTAATTTATGATTTTTTATGGTTACTTTCAAAGAAAACATTTTCCTCTTTACATGAATATTTTTCCAAATTAAGTTATATAAAAATAGAAAAGTTATTTTTAAGGTAATCCCCATGTGTGGCCTTTTAGAATCTTCCACACAAGGGAACCCCCCTCCCCTTGAAGTGATCACTCTTGATAGAGCCCAATATGGGAATGGGACATTTCTGACTGAGATGTAAGAGAATCTTGGAGGCTGAAATCCAGATCAATGATGGTTTTTCACATCAATATGTCAGCACTGGTGGGTTACACCTCATTTTTACCACCCTGTCAAGGACTCGATGACCTAGCAAGAAGAGTGGATCTGGGTGGAGAAGAAATTATCCCAGGAGTGGGATCCTAGTAATCTAACCCTAAATCTCCCAAAGGAACCCTATTTTGTACCACCTCCTTCACCACCACGACACCACTAAAGCAGAAAATGGAAATGTTATTTTCCTTAAGAAATTTATAATCAACTTTTCTTCAAGGAAAAATATATTTCATTTTTTTGGTTAATATAATTTTAAAAATGGGGTTTTATAGAGATGGTTATTTTTAATCTCTGATAGTGTTTTACATGTTGGTTTGAAATTATTTTTAAATGATTTTATAAATTTTTTTTTATGATAGTTGAGCATTATATATGAGAAATGGGTGAGACCGATATAACATATATAAAGGGTTGATCTCTATTATAGATTATATGAACATTGAGCACTATTATATCACTAGAATTATCTGGGTATGTTTTAAGTTGATTACGATGGTTATTCCAAGTGTTACTATGGTGGTTAATCTATGTATAATCATGAGGGTTATTTTAAGTATAACCATAAGGGTTATTCCATGTTTTGAATTTAGGGTTACTTCAGTTGAAGCTATTATGGTTACTCCATGTGTAAGTATGATAATAACTTGATGCCCCAAGTTACATATAAGATTTATTTGTTCATTATATAGTTTTATAATGTTTTTATTTGAGTAAAATTGTATGTTATTTTTATGTGGAAATGTTTTATTACGCTCAAATAATGTTGATGAAAAAGGTAAAAAATACATGGGTTTTCATTTTTTCACTGGACTAATGGTTTCTCTCCTTTTTATTTCCCTTACTAAGATTTTATTACTCACCTATTATATAAAAATTGGTTTCCTAGGGTTTAATGATGGATAATAGAAAAGAATAAGTTAATTTGAAATTTGTCAATATTTTTTATGGAAAGAAATCATGGTCTATTTTAATGACTTTTTTTTGGGAAAATGGATACTGATCAAAATCATCCACTTTGTATTATATGGTTTTTTATATAAGTGTTATGAACATATTCTATAAAACTATAAACCAAAATATCCTCATTTATTTAAGGATGTGAATTCTAGTTCAAAGACAATAGAATATGAAATTTTTAAGGGCGATTCCTTACACTCAAATAAGATTATATTAGTGGGAAGTTAAAACATGGATATGGAATAAAATCCTAACTCCTAAGGAGTGATAGAGAATGATAGATAATATTTTGAGGAGAAATTTAACCATCACAAAACTATAAATCCATTGTGGGTGAAGGCCATTGATTTCATGGTAAAAAAAGTAAAATTATAATAATTTTGTTTCAAAATAATTTTCCTAATGTTAAAGAATTCCTTTATTTTCTGGACTAAGTATCTAAGGAAATATACAAACCTGACAATAATAATATCATCCTTCAATCAATTTCAACAACAATATCATCTTTTTTTTCCAAACAGTGAGTATTTAAGAAGATTTTTTCATTCCAAAATAACTAAAATCAATATCTACATATCACATGATTCCATAACAGGATAAAAACCTATTCTTATTATCTTTATAAATTAACGAAAAAAATATTTTTAGAAGGTATGATAATTACCCAAATGAATAAACCTTTATACAAATAAATAATACAATATTAAAAATTAAATAGTAACCCTCAAAGTTCAAATTAAATAATTTGATAAATAACTATCCTCAAAATTCATTAAAATATTCCTAACTAAGTTTGAAACCCAAAATGAGAAGGATTTGGTCACATATTCATCCATGATTAACTTAACAATTATCTCTTATAATCATAAGTCACTCATAAGTTTATATACCAAAATTTATGTACCCTAGTCACATAGTCTCTAGGATATAATAATAATTTCCTTAAATATATGACCATATATCCCAAATAATTTCAATACCCTGAATATAAAAGAAAATTTTATCCTTAAATGTTATCTTATACCTTTAATCTTGCATCCCATAAGTGTAACATAATTCTTCTAAAATAATACTACACATTAAACGTGAGGATTATTTATACAAAAAATCAATAAAACTATTTCAAATATATAATTTCTCACCTTAAAAATATCATTACTTAAAAACTCATAGGGGGTATAAACCTTTTATCTCAAGTTATGCTCCAAGATTATAAACCAACGATGGTATCTATAACATGAAAACATATATGCTTCTAAAAATTAAAACAATACCTATTCCTCAATTAAGTATATATAATATTTAATATATTCCATAAATCTTATAATGAAACAGACTTCATAAAATATATATAAAATAAATTACTTTTTCAACAAATTGATAACCAATTTCATGGTATCCAATACCACCACATTAGTGGTTATAATCTCTTTATCCCAACTAAAAATTATCACTTTTCATTTTTGGTGGTACTATTCAACATATATTTTAAAATCCTTAAAAAAATAATATTGAAAAATATGTTGATGCTTCATGATTTTTTATAACTATAATATCATTAGTTTAAAAATTATGCAACATAATTCTTGAATCCTAATACATAATCAATTTATTCCTTACACTCATAAAACCATTAACCCCGATTCAACATATTATTCTTTAACACTTCATTCATATAGTAAGAAATATTAATCATGTCTTAAGAATCATTGAAATAAATTTTGTCATGATTCTTATATTTAACATAATTAATATTGTTAATTCATTTCATATATTTTATATTTCATTCTTAGTCTCATCATTATTATTAGTAAAACCATTACCCATACAACCTTACACATTCTTTTCTAAAACCTTACCTATAGAACTTAAATTTGTGTAATTTTTATACTCTCTATATTTAAAATATTATACCTTCAAGGATACCATTGGGAGACCATTATTATCCTCAATTATATTAACCAATATTTTCATTTTTCACTGGAAATTACTTTCTTTAGGTTATTATTTTCCACAATCAAAACATCTTCCCATTTATCTAAAACATTATCTTCAGTGATTCTTCATAAATTCTAAACATGTAAGAAGAGGAATCTTCTTTTCTCCAAAGTCTTTGAAAAACAAAATTTTGTCTCTTATTAGGTTTCTCAATAAACTCACCTAGGTTGATATTTTTAATCATAGATTGAGATATCAAATTAGGAATAATGACAAGGTTTTGAATTTGATATCATATTTACCTTAGTTTCTTATTAGTAAAGTGATTCAATTTACTATCACATTCAATATTAACTTGATTCAATTAGGTTTTATCCATTGAATAAAACCCAAAAATGTAGTGTGAGAAATAATAATCCTAGTGTGAAACCACTAAATTATGTAAAATCACTAAAATAGTGTATTAATTATGATATTGCATGTTATAACACCTTAGGTTTAACCTATATAATTCATCACTGTCACCAAATGATTATGATTATATCTTATGCTTAGATTTATCCCTAGAGTTGTCACTATGTTTTCTTATCCTAGTTTCCAAGTATTGCATCCCACCTTTTTATCACATAAACTTTCATTACATTTTACAAAACTGAGGATCTTTAAGGTTTAGTGTCTTGGAAACCAAGAACTTAATACATGAGAACATAAAAAATTCTTGTTAAACAATTGAAAGTCTTCTCCTCATGTTCATCCTAGGTTCATTACTGCATCTCAAACCTAGATACATACATCAAAAGAAAGTGTGAGCAGAAGGCCCAATAAGGGAAACAAGAGAAACATTTTACTTGTGAACTTGAGATACTCCAATAAGGTCATGAAAAGAACTTTAAGGCATGAGAAAGAAATCATGAGGCATATCATAATAAAAATAACATTTTTCATAACTTGAAGATGTGGCTACAACATTTAACATAGACAGTCATGAACATATCACCAAGGTCCATCCCCAAGGTGTCATTTGAAAATTACCAAGGTTATTCACCAAGGTATCGTGAAAATTGTAATCTCTAGTGGTTAAATCATTTCCCAATGCATTGGAGTGCTATCAGGGCGCACACTTAAATTTGACTTCATTATCATGTGATCCAGATATATTATCATCAAAACTTTCATAAATAACCCATATATCATAAAATAAATGTGTTTCATTTCATAATCATAACGTTTTAAAATCTGTTTTAAAGACATGATCTTTACGTCACTTTAAAACCCACAGAAAAGGAAGGTGGGTCTCATGTATGTAAATACCAGAATTTAAAATAGAACATTTTGGTATATATGTGAATACCACTTTATAAGAAAGATCTTTTAGTATTCACTTAATAAAAAAAAGAACTTTAGAAAAAGACAGAGACATTTTGAGATGGAAATTCTGCAGCATAACAGCTATGTTATGAGGTTTTAGAAGACATTAAAAAGAGAGGGGACATGGGTCACCCACTCATAAATGATCAATAAATCAGTATAGGGACAGAATATGAAGGATATATGAACATGGTAATGAAATTTGAAATATGTACCATATGAAATGATGAAATGAAAGGAAGACAAAAATAAGATTTCTCTTATGAAAATTCGGCAGCCTAACAACGTCACTTAAACATCAAAAAATGAATTGACGAGATAAAATAGGGTATCTCATCATGTGAACATAAAATATCAGTATGATAGATATAGAGATCATACCCCAACATAATAAAAAGGAACTTGAAAGACTTCACATGAAAGTAGAACTTCAAAAAGAGAAGGGTGAAAGAACCACATAAACAATTCGGCAGCCTAACGACGCCACTTAAAAATTCAAAATACTGAATTGAAATGATCAAATGGGGTCTCTCATCATATGATCACAAAATATAAGTATGATAGATATAGAAATCATACCCCAAAATAATAAAAAGGAACTTGAAAGACTTGACATGAAAGTAGAACTTCAAAACGCGAAGGGTGAAATAGCCACTTAAAAATTCAGCAGCCTAACGACGCCACTTAAAACCTCAAAATACTGAATTGAATAGATCAAATGGGGTCTCTCATCATATTATCACAAAAGATCAGTATGATAGATATAGATATCATACCCCAACATAATAAAAATGAACTTGAAAGACTTGACATTAAAATAGAACTTGAAAATGAGAAGGGTGAAAGAATCCTTTACAAATATTTCGGCAGCCTGACGACGCCACTTAAAATTTCATAAAATGAAATGATGAGAGTAAGAAGGGGTCTCTCATCATATGGAACTAAAAAGGGAAGTAATATTAATATATAATAACATCCTCAAACATAAGAACATGGAGTATAAAAGAAATGACATAAAAGAGATTACTTGAAAAGAAAGAGAGAGGTCAGATCCCTTACCTTAAAACATAACTCTTAAAACTCAATGGTTGGGACCTTGAGGGCTAGGGGGAACCTTGGGAGGACTCCTTGGGAGGTAATGAGACCATAACTTTATTGGGGGAGTTTGGGGAGTCGAAATGGATGAGAGGATGGCTTGGTATTTATAGGGAAAGTGAGGGGACAAGGCATTAATGGCCAAGGGACACCTCAAAAGTGGTTTTCTCAAAACCATGTGCTCTCCCATGGTATTTCCCCTGGAGTTAGGCCACATAGTGCCCCCCATACAATAATTCACCACCTTTGGTCGGCCAACCCATAAAATATCTCATGACATCATCATGACACAGTTATGATGTCATTAAACATACCGAAACCCTAAAACTGTATTTTTACTATTCACTGAAAATTCAACTTTCTCAGAAAAATCCCAAAATTTCACCTTAACCAAATATCAATGCTCTTATTTCAAAAATGAACTCCATTTTATAAAAATAATTTTCTAAATATTTTTAATTTATTTTTTAAATAAATACACTATTCACCGAAAATTCATTTTTTTCAGAAAAATCCCCAAAAATTACCTTTACATAATATCGAAGCTCTGAGTTCAAAAATGAAATACATTTTATAAAAATAATTTTCTAAATATTTTTAATTTAATTTATAATTAAAAAACACTATTCATCTAAAAAAAATAATACTTGAATAATAATTTATGAAACCGTTATTTAACCATTTTATTGAATCACATTACTTAATCAAGGTGCCTAGATTATATTAATACTTTCATTAAGTGAGATTAATAATCCATTTGGTCACATTACTAATCCGAAGCATAAAATCACTATTCATAATTTACTATTCATCAAAAATCAAGTTGATCTGATCAGACTCTAAATTTCCTACTGAACATAATTGTAGCAGACCATTTTTTGAAAATCATTACACATTTTTAATTATTTAAGGTTTACATAAACATTTTTAAAATATCCATTTTCTAAAATTCATCAAAAATATGCATACTATATTTATCCGGTCATTTGAAAATTCAAAAACTTCATCATAAGAAGAAATGCCAATTTTTATTTAAAACCAAGGATTACACAAGGCAGCTACGGTCTCCTTACATAGCCCCTTATCACACCAGCATAGGACCGAAGTGTAAGGTGTGCTAAGGTGAGAGAATCCGAGGGAGGCTCGGCCAACATCACATGAGTAGTAATTTCTATCATTTTTAACTTCTCGCGAAGGCGCTCCCATTCTAGCTTCACCCGATGAAGTTCAGCCTGGGTTTGGTCTAGAGCAAAGCCTAGTGGTGCTACCTCCTTCCCAAGTTCTGTTAGATGGGCTTCGATCGATCCAAGACTACTGGGTGAGGCCATCAAATCTTCTTTCTATATTAATTAACCAAGATAACTTGTATTTAAAGTCAAAAATCGAAACGTTTAGTTTCCAGCGGTCATATTGACCAATGGTCATATAACAGTCAAAACCCAACAGTCTCATTTTAATTATACTCATGTTATCAAATGAAACAATTTTGTTGAGTATATAAAAAAATAGAATAACACAAAAAATTATGAAACAATATTTATTCAAAATTTTAGGTTGTTACAATCTTCCCCCCTTAAGAAATTGCGTCCTCGCAATTTTTAAAATTGGGTTTTGAAATTTCATTGAAAGTTCCACATCGGAAAAGGAGTTAGTAAAACTACTACTTTAAAAGATATAAAGGGAAGTACAAAGGTCACCCGAGTTAACCCACACTAGGATTCCATTTAGGAAAACATGGACATGGAGGAAAAGCAAAGGGTCAAGTTCTGAGGGAGAGTGATAGAGAACATGATTAGGATAAAGTTAACCATAAGAAAATCCCAGACATATGATGTGAGTAAACGGTCTTTGATTACCTAGTAGGAAACGTAAACCAACAACGTTTTTGTTTTACGTTCCTTTTCATAATTTTGAGGAATTCATTTATTACATAGAAAATATACCTACCTTTATATAGAGTTTCATCCTTTAATAAGTTTCTACCCAAAACTAATCTTTTCTCCAAATTAGGAGCATTCAAAAAAAACTTGGTCTCATCAAAACACAAGAATCCTTTTCTAGAGAATCACATAATCCACAAAAGATTAATTATCTATTTCTTCTATCTTTAAACATTATCCCAAAAACAGAAAGGGTAAGGTAAAACAACTCTTCAAAAAGAAATAATCCCATAGGAATAGAAAATACTTTTAAATCTTCAAATTTCCATGGTACTACCCAAAGTTCATCATAGACCATTCCATAAATAACGGTCCTTAAAATTCTTCAAAATAAACCAAACTAAGATTAAAACCCAAATACAAGAGGGATTTGATAACATAGTATTCCAAAAAAAACTTCATTGTTCATCTCCAAACAACATCAATCACTCCTAACATCTTATAACAAAAGTAGCTAACCTAAAAATATTTTAGCTAGGTTAATCATTCCCATAAGTTACCTAAATTACTATAAGTCCACCTTAAATTCATCGATTATTCAAAATATAATTCAACCTTACTTCTCAATGAAAATACAGTAGTAATTTATTTACCTCGATCATATAGGGTCCCCAAAATAGTGAACGTCTTCCAAAATAATAATCATATTTTAATCCCCTAATCATCTATGACATATTAGTATGGAAATCGTCGCATTTCCTATCACATTGGTTGTTGGGACATGTTCTTCCATTTCCCACCATTAACTAAAAAGATAAAGTATAATTAAGGGATTAAATACTTAGCCAATAATCATGAAAAGGAACATAAAGAAAATAAGGATAACTTGTAGAAGAAAAGTATACCCTAACTTGTGATCCCATAGGTTTCAAACTAGGTTATCCATGATCATATATTCTTATGTGAATATTTATTTTATTTTATCTTTGTTCCTTTAATAATGGTTCATACTAAGCTTATGAATTTACCAAAGCATATCCCCTGGGAGTGTCGTAACCAAGAGTGAAACAAGGCCTGTTGTCGTGTACCAGTTCCCGTTTGAGTCTTGCTCAAAGAGGTGTTTTAGGGTTTTACCCCTATGTACATCTGTGCCAGAGCCTCCTCTACCTGCTCGTATCCAGACAGAGATATATTTTCTTGGCGACCCATTACTCAATACTCACAAAAATACCAGGAAGATATCCTATATATAAACTTTTCTATAGGATTCTTCCTAAATTTTTCATATCCTAATTTCCACAAATAACTAAACCATCCTTTGATACCAACTATAGAATCCCACCTTTTTATCACATAAACTTTCATTACATTTTACAAAACTGAGGATCTTTAAGGTTTAGTGTCTTGGAAACCAAGAACTTAAAACATGAAAACATATAACATTCTTGTTAAACACTTGAAAGGCTTCTCCTCATGTTCATACTAGGTTCATTACTGCATCTCAATCCTAGAGACATACATCAGAAGAAAGGGTGAGCAGAAGGCCCAGTAAGGGAAATAAGAGAAACATTTTACATGTGAACTTGAGATACTTCAATAAGGTCATGAAAAGAACTTTAAGGCATGAGAAAGAAATCATGAGGCATATCATAATAAAAATAAAGCTTTTCATTACTTGAAGATGTGGCTACAACATTTAACATAGACAATCATGAACATATCACCAAGGTCCATCCCCAAGGTGTCATTTGAAAATTACCAAGGTTATTAACCAAGGTATCGTGAAAATTGTAATCTCTAGTGGTTACATCATTACCCAATGCATTGGAGCACTATCAGGGCACACCCTTAAATTTTCCTTTAATATCCAGTGAGCCACATATATCATCATCAAAAATTTCATAAATAATCCATATAGCATAAAATAAATGGGTTTCATTTCATAATCATAACGTTTTAAAAACTTCTTTAAAGACATGATCTTTACATCACTTTAAAACCCACAGAAAAGAAAGGTGGGTCTCATGTATGTAAATCCCAGAATTTAAAATAGAGAATTTTTGTATATATGTGAATACCCCTTTAGAAGAAAGTGCTTTGAGTATTCAATTAATAAAAAAAGAACTTTATAAAAATACAGAGACATTTTGAGATGAAAATTTTACAGCATAATGGCTATGTTATGAGGTTTTAGAAGACATTAAAAAGAGAGGGGACATGGGTCACCCACACATAAATGATCAATAAAACAGTAGAGGGACATAATATGAAGGATATATGAACATGGTAATGAAATTTTAAAGATTTTCCATATGACATGAAGAACATGAAAGGAAGACAAAAATAAGATTTCTCTTATGAAAATTCGGCAGCCTAACGTCGTCACTTAAACATCAAAAAATGAATTGACGAGGTAAAATAGGGTCTCTAATCATGTGAACATAAAATATCAGTATGATATATATAGAGATCATACCCCAAAATAATAAAAAGGAACTTGAAAGACTTGACATGAAAGTAAAACATCAAAACGAGAATGGTGAAAGAACCACATAAAAAATTCGGCAGCCTAACGGCGCCACTTAAAAATTAAAAATACTGAATTGAAGAGATCAAATGGGGTCTCTCATCATATTATCACAAAAGATAAGTATGATATATATATAGAAATAATACCCCAACATAATAAAAAGGAACTGGAAAAACTTGACATGAAAGTAGAACTTCAAAACGAGAAGGGTGAAATAGCCACTTAAAAATTCGGCAGCCTAACAGCGCCAATTAAAACTTCAAAATACTGAATTGAATAGATCAAATGGGGTCTCTCATAATATGATCACAAAAGATCATTATGATAGATATAGAGATCATACCCCAACATAAAGAAAATGAACTTGAAAGACTTGACATTAAAGTAGAACTTGAAAATGAGAAGGGTGAAAGAATCCATTACAAATATTTCGGCAGCCTAACGACGCCACTTAAAATTTCATAAAATGAAATGATGAGAGTAAGAGGGGGTCTCTCATCATATGAACCTAAAAAGTGAAGTAATATGAATATATAAGTACATCCTCCAACATAATAACATGGAGTATAAAAGAAATGACATAATAGAGATTACTTGAAAAGAAAGAGAGAGGTCAGATCCCTTACCTTAAAACGTAACTCTTAAAACTCAAATGTTGGGACCTTGAGGGCTTGGGGGCACCTTGGGAGGACTCCTTGGGAGGTAATGAGACCTGAACTTCGTTGGGGGAGAGTGGAGAGTTGAAATGGATGAGTGGATGGCTTGATATTTCTAGGGAAAGTGAGGGGAGAAGGCATTAATGGCCAAGGGACACCTCAAAAGTGATTTTCTCAAAACCATGTGCTCTCCAATGGTATTTCCCATGGAGATAGGCCACATGGGCCCCCCATACAACAATTCACCTCCTTTGGTCGGCCAACCCATAAAATATCTAATTACATCATCATGACACAGTTATGATTTCCTTAAACATACCGAAACCCTAAAACTGTATTTTTACTATTCACTGAAAATTCAACTTTCTCAGAAAAATCCCAAAATTTCACCTTAACCAAATATCAATGCTCTGATTTCAAAAATGAACTCCATTTTATAAAAATAATTTTCCAAATATTTTCAATTTATTTTTTAAATAAATACGCTATTCATCAAAAATTCATTTTTTTCAGAAAAATCCCCAAAAATTACCTTAACATAATATCAATGCTCTGAGTTCAAAAATGAAATCCATTTTATAAAAATAATTTTCTAAATATTTTTAATTTAATTTATAATTAAAAAACACTATTCACCTGAAAAAAACTAATACTTGAATAATAATTTATGAAACCGTTATTTAGCCATTTTATTGAATCACATTACTTAATCAAGGTGCCTAGATTATATAAATACTTTCATTAAGTGAGATTAATAATACATTTGATCGCATTACTAATCCTAAGCACAAAATCACTATTCATAATTTACTATTCATCAAAAATAAAGTTGATCTTATTAGACTCTAAATTTCGTACTGAACATAATTGTAGAAGACCATTTTTCGAAAATCATTACACATTTTTAATTATTTATGGTTTACATAAACATTTTTAAAATATCCATTTTCTAAAATTCATCAAAAATATGCATACTATATTTATCCGGTCATTTGAAAATTCATAAACTTCATCATAAGAAGAAATTCCAATTTTTATTTAAAACCATGGATTACACAAGGCAGCTACGGTCTCCTTACATAGCCCCTTATCACACCAGCATAGGACCGAAGTGTAAGGTGTGCTAAGGTGAGAGAATCCGAGGGAGTCTCGGCCAACATCACACGAGTAGTAATTTCTATCAGTTTGAACTTCTCGCGAAGGCGCTCCCGTTCTAGCTTCACACGATGAAGTTCAGCTTGGGTTTGGTCCAGAGCAAAGCCCAGTGGTGCTACCTCCTTCCCAAGTTCTGTTAGATGGGCCTCGATCGGTCCAAGACTACTCGGTGAGGCCATTGAATCTTCTTTCTATATTAATTAACAAAGATTAGTTGTATTTAGTGTCAAAAATCGAAACTTTTAGTTTCCAGTGGTCATATTGACCAATGGTCATATAACAGTCAAAACTCAACGGTCTCATTTTAATTATACTCATGTTATCAAATGAAACAGTTTTGTTGAGTATATAAAAAAATAGAATAACACACAAAATTATGAAACAAGATTTATTCAAAATTTCGGGTCGTTACAATCTTCCCCCCTTAAGAAATTACGTTCTCGCCATTTTTAAAATTGGGTTTTGAAATTTCATTGAAAGTCCCACATCGGAAAGGGAGTTAGTAAATCTATTACTTTAAAAGAAAGAAAGGGAAGTACAAAGGTCACCCGAGTTAACCCACACTAGGATTCCATGTAGGAAAACATAGACATGGAAGAAAAGAAATGGGTCAAGTTCTGAGGGAGAGTGATAGAGAACATGATTAGGAGAAAGTTAACCATAAGAAAATCCCAAACATATGATGTGTGTAAACGGTCTTTGATTACCTAGTAGGAAACATAAACCAACAAAGTTTTTGTTTTACATTCCTTTTCATAATTTTGAGGAATTCATTTACTACATAGAAAATATACCTACCTTTATATAGAGTTTCATCCTTTAATAAGTTCCTACCCAAAAATAATCTTTTTTCCAAATGATGAGAATTCAAAAAAAAACTTGGTCTCATCAAAACACAAGAATCATCTTCTAGAGAATCACATAATCCACAAAAGATTAATTATCTATTTCTTCTATCTTTAAACATTATCCCAAAAACAGAAAGGGTAATGTAAAACAACTCTTCAAAAAGAAAGAATCCCATAGGAATAGAAACTACTTTTAAATCTTCAATGTTCCAAGGTACTTCCCAAAGTTCATCATAGACCATTCCATAAATAACGGTCCTTAAAATTCCTCAAAATAAACCAAACTAATATTGAAACCGAAATACAAGAGGGATTTGATAACCTAGTCTTCCAAAAAAAACTTCATTGTTCATCTCCAAAAAACATCAATCACTCCTAACATCTTATAACAAAAGTAGCTAACCTAAACATATTTTAGCCAATATAGGTTAATCATTCCCATAAGTAACCTAAATTACTATAAGTCCACCTTAAATTCATCGATTCTTAAAAATATAAGTCAATCTTACTTCTCCATGAAAATACCATAGTAATCTATTTACCTCGATCATATAGGGTCCCCAAAATAGTGAACGTCTTCCAAAATAATAATCATCTTTTAATCCCCCAATCATCTCTGTCATATTAATATGGAAATCGTCGCATTTCCTATCACATTGGTTGTTGGGACATGTTCTTCCATTTCCCACCATTAACTAAGAAGAGAAAGTATAATTAAGGGCATAAATACTTAGCCAATAATCATGAAAAGGAACTTAAAGCATATAATGATAACTTGTAGAAGAAAAGTATACCCTAACTTGTGATCCCCTAGGTTTCAAACTAGGTTATCCATGATCATATATTCTTATGTGAATCTTTATTTTATTTTATCTTTGTTCCTTTAATAATGGTTCATACTAAGCTTATGAATTTACAAAAGCATATCCCCCGGGAGTGTCGTAACCAAGAGTGTAGCAAGGCCTGTTGTCGTGTACCACTTCCCATTCGATTCTAGCTCAAAGCAGTGTTTTACGGTTTTACCCCTATGTACATCTGTGCCAGATCCACCTCTACCTGCTCATATCCAGACAGGGATGTATTTGCTTGGAAACCCATTACTCAATACTCACCAAAATACCAGGAAGATATCCTATATATAATCTTTTCTATAGGCTTCTTCCTAAAGTTTTCATATCCTAATTTCCACAAATAACTAAACCATACTTTGATACCAACTATAGCATCCCACCTTTTTATGACATAAACTTTCATTACATTTTACAAAACTGAGGATATTTAAGGTTTAGTGTCTTGGAAACCAAGAACATAAAACATGAAAACATAATACATTTTTGTTAAACACTTTAAAGGCTTCTCCTCATGTTCATCCTAGGTTCATTACTTCATCTCAAACCTGGAGACATACATTAGAAGAAAGGGTGAGCAGAAGGCCCAGTAAGGGAAACAAGAGAAACATTTTACATGTGAACTTGAGATACTTCAATAAGGTCATGAAAAGAACTTTAAGGCATGAGAAAGAAATCATGAGGCATATCATAATAAAAATAACATTTTTCATAACTTGAAGATGTGGCTACAAAATTTAACATAGAAAATCATGAACATATCACCATGGTCTATCCCCACGGTGTCATTTGAAAATTACCAAGGTTATTCACCAAGGTATCGTGAAAATTGTAATCTCTAGTGGTTACATCATTACCCAACGCATTGGAGCGCTATCAGGGAGAACCCTTAAATTTTCCTTTATTATCATGTAAGGCACATATATCATCATAAAAAATTTCATAAATAACCCATATAGCATAAAATAAATGGGTTTCATTTCATAATCATAACGTTTTAAAAACTGCTTTAAAGACATGATCTTTACGTCACTTTAAAACCCACAGAAAAGGAAGGTGGGTCTCATGTATGTAAATCCCAGAATTTAAAATATAAAATTTTGGTATATATGTGAATACCCCTTTAGAAGAAATAGCTTTGAGTATTCACTTAATAAAAAAAAGAACTTCAGAAAAAGACAGAGACATTTTGAGACGGAAATTCTACAGCATAACGGCTATGTTATGAGGTTTTAGAAGACATTAAAAAGAGAGGGGACATGGGTCAAGCACTCATAAATGATCAATAAAACAGTAGAGGGATAGAATATGAAGTATATATGAACATGGTAATGAAATTTGAAAGATTTACCATATGAAATTAAGAACATGAAAGGAAGACAAAAATAAGATTTCTCTTATGAAAATTCGGCAGCCTAACGTCGTCACTTAAACATCAAAAAATGAATTGACGAGATAAAATAGGGTCTCTCATCATGTGAACATAAAATATCAGTATGATAGATATAGAGATCATAAACCAACATAATAAAAAGGACCTTGAAAGACTTGACATGAAAGTAGAACATCAAAACGAGAAGGGTGAAAGAACCACATAAAAAATTCGGCAGCCCAATGGCACCACTTAAAAATTCAAAATACTGAATTGAAGAGATCAAATGGGGTATCTCATCATATGATCACAAAAGATAAGTATGATAGATATAGAAATCATACCCCAACATAATAAAAATTAACTGGAAAGACTTGACATGAAAGTAGAACTTCAAAACGAGAAGGCTGAAATAGCCACTTAAAAATTCGGCAGCCTAACAGCGCCACTTAAAACGTAAAAATACTGAATTGAATAGATAAAATGGGGTCTCTCATCATATGATCACAAAATATAAGTATGATAGATATAGAGATCATACCCCAACATAATAAAAATGAACTTGAAAGACTTGACCTTAAAGTAGAAATTGAAAATGAGAAGGGTGAAAGAATCTATTACAAATATTTCGGAAGCCTAACGGCGCCACTTAAAATTTCATAAAATGAAATGATGAGAGTAAGAGGGGGTCTCTCATCATATGAACCTAAAAAGGTAAGTAATATGAATATAGAAGAACATCCTCCAACATAATAATATTGAGTATAAAATAAATGACATAAAAGAGATTACTTGAAAAGAAAGAGAGAGGTCGGATCCCTTACATTAAAACGTAACTCTTAAAACTCAAAGGTTGGGACCTTGAGGGCTTGGGGGAACCTTGGGAGGACTCCTTGGGAGGTAATGAGACCAGAACTTCGTTGGGGGGAGAGTGGGGAGTCGAAATGGATGAGAGGAGGGCTTGGTATATATAGGGAATGTGAGAGGACAAGGCATTAATGGCCGAGGGACACCTCAAAAGTGGTTTTCTCAAAACCATGTGCTCTCCCATGGTATTTCCCATGGAGTTAGGCCACATGGCCCCCCCATACAATTATTCACCACATTTGGTCGGCCAACCCATAAAATATCTAATGAAATCATCATGACACAGTTATGATGTCATTAAACATACCGAAAC
Organism: Viscum album; assembly: GCA_963277665.1. Taxonomy (NCBI): domain Eukaryota; kingdom Viridiplantae; phylum Streptophyta; class Magnoliopsida; order Santalales; family Viscaceae; genus Viscum; species Viscum album. Next base: position 1,755,143,700 of record OY728133.1, on the reverse strand, counting down.
CCTAAAACTGTATTTTTACTATTCACTGAAAATTCAACTTTCTCAAAAAAATCCCAAAATTTCACCTTAACCAAATATTAATGCTCTTATTTCAAAAATGAACTCCATTTTATAAAAATAATTTTCTAAATAATTTTAATTCATTTTTTAAATAAATAAACTATTCACCGAAAATTCATTTTTCCATAAAAATCCCAAAAAATTAGCTTAACATAATATCGATGCTCTGAGTTCAAAAACGAAATCCATTTTATAAAAATAATTTTCTAAATATTTTTAATTTAATTTATAATTAAAAAACACTATTCACCTAAAAAAACTAATACTTGAATAATAATTTATGAAACCGTTATTTAACCATTTTATTGAATCACATTACTTAATCAAGGTGCCTAGATTATATTAATACTTTCATTAAGTGAGATTAATAATCCATTTGGTCACATTACTAATCCTAAGCATAAAATCACTATTCATAATTTACTATTCGTCAAAAATCAAGTTGATCTTACTAGACTCTAAATTTCGTACTAAACATAATTGTAGAAGACCATTTTTCTAAAATCATTACACATTTTGAATTATTTAAGGTTTACATAAAAATTTTAAAAATATCCATTTTCTAAAATTCATCAAAAATATGCATACTATATTTATCCGGTCATTTGAAAATTTATAAACTTCATCATAAGAAGAAATGCCAATTTTTATTAAAAACCAAGGATTACACAAGGCATCTACGGTCTCCTTTCATAGCTTCTTATCACACCAGCATAGGACCGAAGTGTAAGGTGTGCTAAGGTGAGAGAATCCGAGGGAGGCTCGACCAACATCACACGAGTAGTAATTTCTATCAGTTTGAACTTCTTGCGAAGGCGCTCCCGTTCTAGCTTCACACGATGAAGTTCAGCTTGGGTTTGGTCCAGAGCAAAGCCCAGTGGTGCTACCTCCTTCCCAAGTTCTATTAGATGGGCTTCGATCGGTCCAAGACTACTGGGTGAGGCCATAGAATCTTCTTTCTATATTAATTAACCAAGATTACTTGTATTTAGAGTCAAAAATCAAAACGTTTAGTTTCCAGTGGTCATATTGACCAATGGTCATATAACAGTCAAAACCCAACAGTCTCATTTTAATTATACTCATGTTATCAAATGAAACTGTTTTGTTAAGTATATAAAAAAATAGAATAACACACAAAATTATGAAACAATATTTATTCAAAATTTTAGGTCGTTACTATCTTCCCCCCTTAAGAAATTGCGTCCTCGCAATTTTTAAAATTGGGTTTTGAAATTTCATTGAAAGTCCCACATCTAAAAAGGAGTTAGTAAAACTATTACTTTAAAATAAACAAAGGGAAGTGCAAAGGTCACCCGAGTTAACCCACACTAGGATTCCATGTAGGAAAACATTGACATGGAAGAAAAGCAATGGGTCAAGTTCTGAGGGAGAGTGATAGAGAACATGATTAGGAGAAATTTAACCATAAGAAAATGCCAAACATATGATGTGTGTAAACGGTCTTTGATTACCTAGTAGGAAACGTAAACCAACAATGTTTTTGTTTTACGTTCCTTTTCATAATTTTGAGGAATTCATTTACTACATAGAAAATATACCAACCTTTATATAGAGTTTCATCCTTTAATAAGTTTCTACCCAAAACTAATATTTTCTCCAAACGATGAGCATTCAAAAAAAACTTTGTCTCATCAAAACACAAGAATCATCTTCTAGAGAATCACATAATCCACAAAAGATTAACTATCTATTTCTTCTATCTTTAAACATTATCTCAAAAACAGAAAGGGTAAGGTAAAACAACTCTTCAAAAAGAAAGAATCCCATAGGAATAGAAACTACTTTTAAATCTTCAAAGTTCCATGGTACTACCCAAAGTTCATCATAGACCATTCTATAAATAACGGTCCTTAAAATTCCTCAAAATAAACCAAACTAAGATTGAAACCCAAATACAAGAGGGATTTGATAACATATTCTTCCAAAAAAAACTTCATTGTTCATCTCCAAACAACATCAATCACTCCTAACATGTTATAACAAAAATAGATAACCTAAACATATTTTAGCCAAGATAGGTTAATCATTCCCATATGTAACCTAAATTACTATAAGTCCACCTTAGATTCATCGATTCTTCAAAATATAACTCAACCTTACTTCTCAATGAAAATACCATAGTAATCTATTTACCTCGATCATATAGGGTCCCCAAAATAGTGAATGTCTTCCAAAATAATAATAATCTTTTAATCCCCTAATCATCTCTGTCATATTAATATGGAAATCATCGCATTTCCTATCACATTGTTTGTTGGGACATGTTCTTCCATTTCCCACCATTAACTAAGAATAGAAAGTACATTAGGGGCTTAAATACTTAGCCAATAATCATGAAAAGGAACTTAAATAATATAGGGATAAATTTTGGAAGAAATGTATACCCTAACTTGTGATCCCCTAGGTTTCAAACTAGGTTATCCATGATCATATATTCTTTTTTGAATCTTTATTTTATTTTATCTTTGTTCCTTTAATAATGGTTCATACTAAGCTTATGAATTTACCAAAGCATATCCCCCGGGAGTGTCATAACCAAGAGTGCAGCAAGGCCCGTTTTCGTGTACAAGTTTCCGTTCGAGTCTAGCTCAAAGCGGTGTTTTTGGGTTTTACCCCTATGTACATCTGTTCTAGAGCCACCTCTACCTGCTCGTATCCACACAGGGATGTATTTGCTTGGCAACCCATTACTCAATACTCACCAAAATACCAGGAAGATATCCTATATATAAACTTTTATATAGGCTTCTTCCAAAAGTTTTCATATCCTAATTTCCATAAATAACTAAACCATCCTTTGATACAAAATATAGCATCTCACCTTTATATCACATAGACTTTCATTACATTTTACAAAACTGAGGATCTTTAAGGTTTAGTGTCTTGGAAACCAAGAACTTAAAACATGAAAACATAGAATATTCTTGTTAAACACTTGAAAGGCTTCTCCTCATGTTCATCCTAGGTTCATTACTGCATCTCAAACCTGGAGACATACATCAAAAGAAAGGGTGAGCAGAAGGCCCAGTAAGGGAAACAAGAGAAACATTTTACATGTGAACTTGAGATACTTCAATAAGGTCATGACAAGAATTTTAAGGCATGAGAAAGAAATCATGAGGCATATCATAATAAAAATAATGTTTTTCATAACTAGAAGATGTGGATACAACATTTAACCCAGACAATCATGAATATATCACCAAGGTCCATCCCCAAGGTGTCATTTGAAAATTACCAAGGTTATTCACCAAGGTATCGTGAAAATTGTAATCTCTTTTGGTTACATCATTACCCAATGCATTGGAGCACTATCAGGGAGAACCCTTAAATTTGCCTTTATTATCATGTGATACACATATATAATCATAAAAAAGTTCATAAATAACCCATATAGCATAAAATAAATGGGTTTCATTTCATAATCATAACGTTTTAAAAACTGCTTTAGAGACATGATCTTTACGTCACTTTAAAACCCACAGAAAAGGAAGGTGGGTCTCATATATGTAAATCCCAGAATTTAAAATAGAAAATTTTGGTATATATGTGGATAACCATTTAGAAGAAAGGGCTTTGAGTATTTACTTAATAAAAAAAGAACTTTAGAAAAAGACAGAGACGTTTTGAGACGGAAATTCTGCAGCATAACGGCTATGTTATGAGGTTTTAGAAGACATTAAAAAGAGAAGGGACATGGGTAACCCACTCATAAATGATCAATAAAATAGTAGAGGGACGGAATATTAAGGATATATTAACATGGTAATGAAATTTGAAAGATGTACCATATGAAATGAAGAACATGAAAGAAAGACAAAAATAAGATTTCTCTTATGAAAATTCGGCAGCCTAACGACATCACTTAAACATCAAAAAATGAATTGACAAGATAAAATAGGGTCTCTCATAATGTGAACATAAAATATAAGTATTATAGTTATAGATATCATACCCCAACATAATAAAAAGGAACTTTAAATACTTGACATGAAAGTAGAACTTCAAAACGAGAAGGGTGAAAGAACCACATAAAAAATTCGGCAGCCTAACAACGCCACTTAAAAATTCAAAATACTGAATTGAAGAGATAAAATGGGGTCTCTCATTAGAAGATCAAAAAATATAAGTATGATAGATATAGAAATCATACCCAACATAATAAAAAAGAACTTGAAAGACTTGACATGAAAATAGAACTTCAAAACGAGAAGGGTGAAATAGCCACTTAAAAATTCGGCAGCCTAACGACGCCACTTAAAACTTCAAAATACTGAATTGAATAGATCAAATGGGGTCTATCATAATATGATCACAAAATATTAGTATGATAGATATAGAGATCATACCCCAACATAATAAAAATGAACTTGAAAGACTTGACATTAAAGTAGAACCTGAAAATGAGAAGGGTGAAAGAATCCGTTACAAATATTTCGGCAGCCTAACGACGCCACTAAAACTTTCATAAAATGAAATGATGAGAGTAAGAGGGGTTCTATCATCATATTAACCTAAAAAGGGAAGTAATATGAATATATAAGAACATACTCCAACATAATAACATGGAGTATAAAAGAAATGACATAAAAGAGATTACTTGAAAAGAAAGAGAGAGGTCAGATCCCTTACCTTAAAATGTAACTCTTAAAACTCAAAGGTTGGGACCTTGAGGGCTTGGGGGCACCTTGGGAGGACTCCTTGGGAGGTAATGAGACCAGAACTTCGTTGGGGGAGAGTGGGGAGTCGAAATGGATGATAGTATGACTTGGTATTTATAGGTAAAGTGAGGGGACAAGGCATTAATGGCCAAGGGACACCTCAAAAGTGGGTTTCTCAAAACCATGTGCTCTCCCATGGTATTTCCCATGGAGTTAGGCCACATGGGGCCCCCATACAATAATTCACCACCATTGGTCGTCCAAGCCATAAAATATCTCATGACATCATCATGACATAGTTATGATGTCATTAAACATACCGAAACCCTAAAACTGTATTTTTACTATTCACTAAAAATTCAACTTTCTCAGAAAAATCCCAAAAATTTCACCTTAACCAAATATCAATGCTCTGATTTCAAAAATGAACTCCATTTTCTAAAAATAATTTTCTAAATATTTTTAATTTATTTTTTAAATAAATACACTATTCACCAAAAATTCATTTTTTTAGAAAAATCCCCAAAAATTACCTTAACATAATATTGATGCTCTGAGTTCAAAAATGAAATCCATTTTATAAAAATAATTTTCTAAATATTTTTAATTTAATTTATAATTAAAAAACACTATTCACCTGAAAAAAACTAATACTTGAATAATAATTTATGAAACCGTTATTTAACCATTTTATTTAATCACATTACTTAATCAAGGTGCATAGATTATATTAATACTTTCATTAAGTGAGATTACTAATCCATTCAGTCACATTACTAATCCTAAGCATAAAATCACTATTCATAATTTACTATTCATAAAAAATCAATTTGATCTTATTAGACTCTAAATTTCGTACTGAACATAATTGTAGAAGACCATTTTTCAAAAATCATTACACATTTTTAATTATTTAAGGTTTACATAAACATTTTTAAAATATCCATTTTCTAAAATTCATCAAAAATATGCATACTATATTTATCTGGTCATTTGAAAATTCATAAACTTCATCATAAGAAGAAATGCCAATTTTTATTTAAAACCAAGGATTACACAAGGCAGCTACGGTATCCTTACATAGCCCCTTATCACACCAGCATAGGACCAAAGTGTAAGGTGTGCTAAGGTGAGAGAATCTGAGGGAGGCTCGGCCAACATCACACGAGTAATAATTTCTATCAGTTTGAACTTCTCGCGAAGGCGCTTCCGTTCTAGCTTCACACGATGAAGTTCAGCTTGGGTTTGGTCCAGAGCAAAGCCCAGTGGTGCTACCTCCTTCCCAAGTTCTGTTAGATGGGCTTCGATCGGTCCAAGACTACTGGGTGAGGCCATCAAATCTTTTTTCTATATTAATTAACCAAGATTACTTGTATTTAGAGTCAAAAATCAAAACGTTCAGTTTCCAGCGGTCATATTGACCAATGGTCATATAATAGTCAAAACCCAATGGTCTCATTTTAATTATACTCATGTTATAAAATGAAATAGTTTTGTTGAGTATATAAAAAATAGAATAACACACAAAATTATGAAACAAGATTTATTCAAAATTTCGGGTCATTACACCAAGGGATTACTAAACCCTGCACTCATATAAACTATAGTGACTCAAAATTTTCATACATAAATATCACATCTAAATAGATGAATACTTATTACATTATATTTTGATCTACATGATAATCATATAGGTCTATTATATTTGTAATCATGGAAAAATATGAAACTGGTTCATAAATGAAATACATCATCTCTCACTTAGATATTTTTAACTAGCACCCTTCTGAAATACATTATACTTAATACCTTTCATCCTAACATGGGGAAATGGAAACATAATAAAGGGTGATATTAGATGATCAATAAGTGTAATCATGTGATATATCAATCCATGATCATATAAAATCAAAATAAAAGTATAAGTGCTTGAGATCATGAATATGACATATAAAATTCATACCCAATATTTCTTAGATCATAAACATGAGTCACAACATGAAACAATTTCATTTCAAAATACAAGGATCATAAGAGCGGAAAATAATCATAAATCAATCATGAATCTTAATCTCATGTCCTAAAATCATGGAACCAACATAGATATAAAAACCATTTTACAATTTCATGGTTAACTACAAATAACTTCATGCCATATCAGATCAGGCCTTACCACCTACATCCCATAGTAGATTAAGAACATTGACATGTATCCCATAGTATATAAAGAACATTTAATTACATACGATAGTTATATTATGAGATATAAAATGTTTCTAAATATCTTAGAGGGAGATAAAAGTACTGTAATAACTTGAATTTTGACCATGGTATGGATCATTGGTTTTTTGTTTTGAATATTTCATTTAGTCATGGTAAAGGTAAAATATAACCTAGGGAGAAACTGAGGAGTGTCCGGGTCTGGTTTAGAGCTCGGTGGTTTGGAAATGTGAGTTTTTGACAGGGCCACACAGTTAGTGTAAACCACGTGACCTAGGCCATACAATTTGTATAAATAGTGTGGTTGTAGGTAGGACAACTACAAGTCCCTATGGTTTATCTATGACTGTACAAACCAAGCGCACGGTTGTGTAGCCTATTGTGGTTAGGGGACAGATCCTCAACACATGGTTTGGGTACAGTTTGTACACCTTATGAATAAAACATGTGCAGTGGGGTTTTTGAAAATTAAAATTCCCCCTACTTAAACCTTAAATCTAATTTTCTATTCCCCATTAACATCCAGTGGATAGAACTGTGGGTTCCTCCTCCTTGAGCTCCAGAAACCCTCAAGACCATTATTTGAGCTAGTGTCTTCATCCAAAGTCCGATACTTGATACATCATAGGAATTGGATCCCATGCAGTAAGTCTCCCTTATATGTCCACTGAGATCTATGTTCTTATTGACATATTTTGTAATATTTGGATTTAGACTCATATGCCCTATTTTTAGATAATTATACAAAATACTCAGATCTCTTCCAACCTACTTCAAATCCAAGGTTAATATTATGCAAGGATTCTTCTATGACCGTAATCTAAGTGGTCACATAATTTTCCATTTGAGTTTTGGTAATTCTATATTTATTCTGTCATTCCTCGAGCTGACCTTTACCAAGATCCTTTTTTATGTTGATTCCTTCATGTCTGAATTAACAAAGTTTATTGAAATAAGTTAATTGAGTGATGTTTAGGGGTTTCGTTATCACCTCTGCTCTATAATGTCACCCAAGGGGTGTGCCGATCAAATTGGCAATTTTAGTCCAATTTCCCAAGATGAAAAAATCTTGTTTGTATCTCACAACATGAGTTTAAACTGAATTGACCCTTGTCTCATGTGTAATTTATGTATACGGTTGTTCTTAAGTGGTGATTTGACCCCTTTGAATTGGAATTTTCCAAATGGGCATGTGAGTATTTGGCCTTTACCTTTTGAACGTAACACATTGCCTTTAAATGAGTTTGACATGTTTGGAAAGTTGGATGGTTGGCTTGTATATGTTGTCTAAGATAAGATTGATTTGACCATTTAAATAGAATGGTTATAATATAATGGTTTCAAGGGATGTCATGACCTTTCCCAAAACATCTTTTATTACAAATCCATTATAGGAAATGGGTTGTTTTGTTAAATGAACTTGATATAAGGATGGTGAATCCCCAACTTTGACTGTGCCTTGTATAAAATGATAAATGATATGTGGGATTCCTTGAATGGTTTGAGATTTATGGTATCATGGGAACAAACTATATGTATGTGAATGGACGGGAGGTATTCTTACCCCATTCTAGCTATATATATTTATATGTATGTGTGGGAGGCATTCTTACCCCACGTGAGTTTTAATATCTATATGTGTATGGTGTGAAGCATTATTACACTATGCCAGTTGTAATCTCTATATGTGTATGGGTGGGAGGAATTCTTACCCCACATAAGTTGTAATATCTATATTTGTATGGGTGGGAGGTATTCTTACCCCACTCTAGTTTAAATCTCTAGAAGTATATGGGTGGGAGGAATTCTTACCCCATGTTAGCTATTATATACGACAATGGATGGGAGGAATGCTTACCCCATGTTGGTTATAACACACACACACACACATATATATACTTATGGTGACATGACTGGATATACCTTACTTTGGGCTAAAGAAGGTAGACTTGCCATGTGTCCTTTAGAAACGCGAGTAAGAGGTTGTTTGTTTATTTTGAAGTGCATTACTTTCTAGCTATTACCTGCACATTTTTAACTTGCAATCACCTACTCGGGTTGCACCTAGACACCATTGGTGGTAGCATACTGAGATTTTTATCTCACACCCTACTTGGGATAGCTTTGGAACTTGAGAAGACTATTTTCGTAGAATGGAAATGGGTAAGAAACCTTCATCAGGGTTTCAATTCATATTTCATAGATAGAGCTTAGGATCAGAGGATTGGGATTAGGCATGAGATTATATGGAGTATATTTTGGTTTTTGATCACTTTTTTACTTTTGTTTAGCACGTATGTTACCTACTTCCTTTTTCCTTTTGTACTAGCATGTCATTCATACATGTTTGTATCAGACACTACCTATAACGAGTTTCCTATGTTATTCAGTTATTTAGTCTTCCACTATGTCTATTTATGCTTATGTTGTTTATTTTATATATTTATTATATATTCTTATCTGACTATTTATTACTTGTTGTATCCACTGTGTTCTCTGACATGGGTGTATAGTCTCCCCGCTATTCTACCTTCACACCCCCATTGCTAGTCTGCAGCTCTGGCATATGGGGAGACGCACCAAGGGTTATGTGGCCAATCAGGCTTAGGGAAGAGATTAAGTGGAATCTGGGTCCAGGACCTCACAAAGTGGTATCATAGGGGTTCCTTTCTTGTTTTACTATTTTGAGAAAATAGAATGGAGATTTGGAAAGCTTAGAAACTTAGTCAAAAGAAAATCTTGGGTGTCACAAATCCATGTACGTGATAAAGACCAAGTTTTCTTACTTATGATTGTTATTGATTCTACTATTTACTATTGATAAAATTTCACCATTGGGTGATATAATGACTTATGAAGTTATTGATATTGATTATATTGGAATTATGATTTCATTACCTTGACCTCATGAAACAAAATATATGCATTAGTTCATGCATCATCCTAGGTAGAGTGTGAATATGACATGAATATTTTCCATGACACGATTAAATTCCAACAAGCATTGACTATTTCATAGTTTTTTTCTTTTTTTTTATAATTAATATTATGATGAAATATCTTTTAGGTTCTGGATCGAACTGTTGTATGAGTTTAGTGGGTGCCACTCTTTGATTTATAAGGTGTATGGGCCCTTATTGATCTGAGGGTAGAATTCCTGTGATCTCAACCATTTAAAAATGGAATAATCTCATGAATAAGCATAATTTAAATGAAAATGAAATCCAAGTGAATGCTAACTCTTAATTCAAAAGGTGTATGAGACCTTATGGATCACCAAATATCATAACATTGGATTCAACATTTTCTAATACTTTAAATATTGAAAGAGGACATGTTTCAAGTGGTAAATGACCTATAAACTAATAATAACTACCATACACATGCCTAACCATGTAACATGACCCAAACCTAGCCTTATTAGTGGGTAATGAGTGTTTCTTCTTTTTTATGGTCTGTTTCATTGTCTAGAACAGGATTTTATAGTAGTCCGAGATGCATGGTTGTTCTTAGAGGAAGTATCATTACCTGTCATAGTTTCTGGTAAGATACCTTCTAAATAGGTTCAATCCCTTCTGATAAATTCATTTGGAATTGCAGCATTATGCTACCATGATGTCCTCAAACTGCCCACCCTAAAGGAAATAAAAATCATGTTCCTGAGGTGGCGGTCCTTGAACTACCAGTTATCCATTATGTCAATCCAACTATACATCCTCTTCATATTCTGAATGTGGGCACTAATTCCTAGTTCCAGGATGACTTCTTACTTATGATGTAGTTGATGCAATGTGGAGTATGACCTGCCTTGAGCATGGAAGAGTTGTCTCATGTGTTTCTATAACATTATTATTCCACCTTCTTGGGGGATGGTAGAAAAATATTATAAAGTCTTGGATAGATGATATTTTATCTATATTAAATAACCTAGATACACCTCTAGTGTAGAGGGTCACAATAGATGTTACATGATACAAGACTTTGACAAAGAGGTTGTAGGATAAAATCACCCAGGAATGAAAACATAGAGAGATGGACTGAGATGACTTTCTAACTGTCTTTTATGACTACTTATATCCCCAGACTCTGAGAGATGATAGATCTAGAGTGTTTATGAATCTGTTGCATGGGACAATGTCAATTATGGATTACTCATCCCATTTCATTGAGATGTATCATTTCAATCCTACTCTATCTGCGGACGACCTGATGATTATTAGGAGATTTGCGGATGGGATGTGTTATGACATCCGATCGTAAGTCAATTTTTTCAGGCTAACTACTATTTATAAAATTGTCAACCAGGATCTAATTATGGATAATAATTTGAGGGATGCTAATGGTGCGAGCCAGGGTTGTTTCACACCTAAGGCATCTAGTGGATCTTATTCTTGATGAAAATGATGATTTGAGGAATCTCACAGTGGTATTAGTGGTCATGATCATTTTGTAGGCAGTTCTCCTCTATATCACTAGTGCGTAGCACCATGACACTTCAAGAGGTAGTGTCCGTAGAATCTAATTGACAGTAGAGGTTGTGGTAGAATGAGATATCCCCCCAGTTTCTGTAGGAATTTCCCTCTAATACCTAGCGAGTAGAGATCTACACCCACTTTTTGGTCAATAGCTGGGTCAGCAGGATCATAATAGTTTGATAGTGGGAAAAACACCGGTCCATTACGAAAAGGTGGTTGTCAAAGAAGATGCAACTTTACATTTGTTTCTCAGTGCCAACAGAGCATTCCTACTCAGGGTAGTTAGGTAGTGACCCAAGGTCATGGTACATTCCAGTTACATGCAGTCCGGCCTATGCCACCAGAGTAGAGCGCCATACCATCTACTATAATATGTAATATTATAGTAGAATCCACTTTATGGTTTACTTTTTTTGATACAGGTGCATCTCAATCAGTTACATATAAGGAAAACATTAAGAGTTTTGGCCCCAACATCAAGTTTTATCATGGCATCATGATGCTAGATACAGCTATAGGTATTCGTTCCTAGAGAATTCACCACTATCATAATTTCCCCTCTTGTGGTTAGTGGTTACTTATTCAAATAGAACTTGTACATTCTCGACATGATAGGTTTTAAAGTAATCATTGGGATGGAATGTCTAGTTCTCTAAAGATCTTGTATTGAATAATATCGTCAGAGGGTGATGTTTACAACAACATAGGGAGTTAGACACATACAAAAGGGAGAATGGGATGTCAGTGCGACACAAGAAAGACTCAAGTAGCAGAAGATGGGTAGTGTTATAGCATAAGTTTCCAGTATTTACCTTGATGAGCAAGGGTTACAAACCATTTAATTTCTTCCTATAGTATATTGTTACTGATACGTCTTTCTTAATGAATTCTCTTGTATAACTCTAGTGAGATAGGTATAATTCACTATTGATATCGTGCGAGGAGTGGCACCTATGACCATTCCTCCTTATAGGATGGCACCAAGGGAGCTTTTGTAACACAAGAATTAGTTGGAGGATCTGGAGTAGAAAGGTTTTATATTCCCCTATACTTCTCCTTGGGGTTCAATATTCCTTATTTCAAAGAGGGTAGATGATACCCTTAAGCTTAGTGTGTATTAACATCGGTTGAATGAACTGATGATTAAAAACTGGTATCCACAATCAAGAACAGACGACCTCATTGATAATATTTGAGTAGATAATGTGTTTTAAAATACATATCTTAGATTTTTCTATCATCATATTCATTACATAACTTCAAACATATCTAGAATAGCTTTTAGGAGAATATATGGTCCTTACGAGAACCCGGTTTTGCTGTTTGGACTCACAAACACACCAGGTGTCTTCATGGATCTTATGAACCAGGTCTTCCACCCATATCTAGATTCATTTGTGGTTTCCTTTGTGGATGATATCTTAGTGTATTAACACTCCAGAAACTATGATGAAATCCATATTGGGATAATTATGAATACCCCAGGATAGCATTAGCTCTATGATAAGCTCTTTAAATGACTCTTCTGGATCGATAAAGTCCACTTTATAGGTCATATCATCAAGAAGTCAAGAGTTTTAGTTGACCCAGATAATATGAGAGTTGTAGTCTCTTGGGGTAATCCCAAGAATCTCTTTGATATTTATAGTTTCTTAGGTCTTACCAGATATTACTGATTCATTATTCAGGATTTATGATGCCTTGTAGTGTGGCTAATGGGCTTTACAAAGAAAGGTGTGAAATTTGAATGGTCAGAATATTATGATGAAACCTATTAAGAGATGAATAGAATACTAAATTACGCACTGATACAGATTATTCTTGAGTAAGGAAGGGCTTATACATATTATTGTGATGCATCAGGTGTTGGTCTTGGAGCTATTCTGATACAAGATGAGTGCATCATTGAATATGGTTCTCATTAGTTGAGACATCATGAGTGGAATTATCCAACACATGACCTCAAGCCTACAACTTTTGTTCATGCCTTATTCTGTTGGAGACACTACCTATTGGGTGACTTTTTTGTGGTGTTCAAAGACTAAAAAAATCCTCAATTACATCTTCAATCAGTGGGATCTCAATCTCAAACATTATAAGGGGTGTGTACCTGAAATAGTTTAACTTCAAGCTTGCCTAAACTCGTAGGAAAAGGAACTCAGTAGATGATTCTCTAATAAAAAAGACTCAGACACAGGTGGTTGAAGAATCTAGTAATGAATGGAAGCTTATGGCCTTAATATTGAAGATTCATATTGAGGTTCAAGAGGACCATGGTCAAAATATTCTCTCAACCCTAGAAGTTACATATACTCTTCTAGAATGAGTAAGGTCAAGATATCTATCTGATATTCCTGGACTTTTCCTACAGGAAAGTGTCTTAGATGACGATAAATCTCCTAGTTGGACAGTCGATGGGGATGAAACTCTATTATTCTATGGGAATGTATGGATACCAAAATACATTAGAGATGAGTTGATGAGGTATTTCAACACCTCATCATGGGAGGTTTACCCTAGTGTCACCAAAATGTATCATGATTTTCGATTCCATTACTAGTATCCTTGAATGAAATGTGAGATAGCCGATTTCATCATAGAGTGTTCCAACTACAAGTAGGTGAATGTGGAAAATTAAAATCAATTAGGAATTATTCAACCATTTTTCATTTAGAAGTGGAAGTTTAATGATGTTTCTATGGACTTCATGACCAGTTTTCCTAGATAAACACATGACAAAGATATAGTGTGTGTTGTTATTGATCATCTGAGGAAGGTTTCACACTTATTACTTATGTGATAGACCTTTTCAGTACATGAGTTAGGAAGGCTCTATGTCAAGGAGGTGTTCTGTCTTCCTGAAGAACCTTGTTCTTTCATTCCTGATAGAGAATCTAGTTTCACATCAATGTTCTGGAATGGGTTGCATTTGGCCTGAGGAACACAAGTAATTCTGAGCAAGAACTATCACCCATGGATTGATGGAAGGACAGAGTGTAAAATTCTGGTGCTTGAGGATATTCTCTGTGTGTGTATTATTGACTTTGGGGTTCAGGGGAGAAAGAAACACCCATCATAAATTTTCTTATAAAAATATCATTCAAGATACCATTGAGATTAATACCTAGGAATCCTTTTATGGTAGGACTTTTCACTCACTTCTCTGTTGGATAGAGGCAGGGGAGGCAGTGGTGCTTGGACCACATCTCATACAAAAGGTTTTAGAGAAGGTCTAGCTAATCTGGAAGCATATGTTAATAGCTTGGTCAAAACAATAGTCTTATTCCAAAAGACACCAATAACCTCTTGAGTTTGAGCTTGAATCATGATTTTTCTTGAAAGTATCACCTAGGTTGGGAAACATAAATATTTGTAAGTAGGCTAAGCTATCACAAAGATTCATTGGATCCTTCAAGATTGTGAAGAAGATCAGACCAGTGGCTTACCATCTGACACTTAATATGAGATATTGGTCCATGACTGATATATTTCATGTATTTTAGATTCTCCAATATTATCCAGACCCATTTGAAATCTTTTATCATGATGAGGTTGAGTTGGATATGGATGCTTCCTTCAAGGAGTATCTAGTGCGCATAGTTGATTAAAAGATGACGTCACTCTTAGGTATGTTTTTTCCTCTTGTTCGAGTGCCATAGAATCATGGCTAGGTACATGATGAGAAATGAGAACGGGAAGACGATATACTATCTCATGGGCCGAAACTCTTTACAGATAGTACCTCTTTACCCATAGGGGACAACTTAGGGACTAGTTTCTATATAGAGGGGAGGTTGTAACGACTCAACTTTTTATTGAGGTATGTATCATTGGTTTTTAATATTTCCTCTATTTTTTTGTAATGGTAAAGGTATAATGTAACCTTGAGAAGGACCATGGAGAATATGGGTTTGGTTCAGAGCCTGGAGGTCCAGAAATTTGGGATGCATGTTGGGCTGCACAATTAGTGTAAACCGTGTGACTGAGGCCGCACGATTTGTGTAAACCATGAAGCTGTAGATAGAGGAACCTGTAAGTTACCATTTTCTCTATGAAAATGTGAGGAATAATATCATGGTCATTAATCCTGCTATAGTTAGGGGATAAAGCCTTAACACATTTTTTCACACACCTTGTAAACCATGGGCATAAACCATGGGCATAAACCAAGTGCAGTGGGGTTTGGGAAAAATTACCATTTTGTACCCACTAAATCCTTAAATATAATTTTCTCTTCCCCATTACCTTCCAAAAGTAAAAACCATGGGTTATTCCATCTTGATCTCAAGAAACCCTCAAGGATGGTCTTTGAGTTAGAGGCTTCGTACGATGTCTGATCCATGATCTGTCAGACGCGTTGGATACCATGCAGTAAGAATACCTAGTCACTATAATTCTGTCTCTATTATTCTTTCCATCCATTATACTATTTGTATTTTTGTTAATATGACCTATATTTAGGAAATTAGATTAAAACTCCAATCTATTTCCAAACTCCTTCGAATCTAAGTCCGATATCAAGTGAGGCTTTCTCTACGACCCTAAGGTTGGGGGTCACGTGGTTTTCCATTTGAGTTTTGGATTTTTTTTGTATTTATTCCATCATGCCATGAGCCAAAATTTTTTGAAATCCTTTTTTGTGATGATTAATTCATGTCTAAATTACTATAGTGTGTTGACATAAGTTATTTGAGTTACGTGTAGGGGTTTCCATATAACCTATGCACTATAAGGACACCCAATGGGTTTGCCAACCATATTGGCCATTTTAGGCTTGTTTCTCAAGATGAAAAAACCTTGTTTGTATCTCCTAGATTAAGTTTAACCTAAATTGAACCTTATCCCATGTATAATTAATTTATACGATGGTTACTCAATTGTTCATAGCCCCTTTTGAATTGTAATTGTAAAAATGGGCATGTGATTATTTAGCCTTGAACTTTTGGCCCTAACACCTTTCCTTTAAATGAATTTGGCATGTTAGTCAAGTTGTATGGTTGGATTGTATGGCTTAGCTAGGGTAAGGTGGATTCAACCTTTTAAATAAATCATTTTTAATGGAATGGTTTCAAGGGATAAAATGGCCTTTCCCTTTCAATATTTTATTATAAATAAATTATATGAAAAGGTATGTTTTGTTATACGACATTGATGTAAGGATGGTGAACACATGCCTTTGACAGTGTCTTGTATAAAATGATAAATTCTAAGTGGAATACCTTGAATGGTTTGATCTTGCTGGTATCATGGGAACAAACTATATGTATGTGTATTGATGGGAGACATTCTTACCCTACACAAGTTGTAATCTATATATGTGTATGGGTGGGAGGTATTCATACCCCATGCCCGTTGTAATATCTATATGTTTATGGGAGGGATGAATTCTTACAC
Source organism: Viscum album (assembly GCA_963277665.1). NCBI lineage: Eukaryota > Viridiplantae > Streptophyta > Magnoliopsida > Santalales > Viscaceae > Viscum > Viscum album. Next base: position 1,755,126,866 of record OY728133.1, on the reverse strand, counting down.
CATGCCATTTTTAATATTTATATGTTTATGGTTAGGAGGCATTCTAACCCCACTCTATTTTAATTCTCAATAAATATATGGGTGGGAGGCATTCTTACCCCATTCCAGCTATGATATACGTGTATGAATGGGAGGAATTCTTACCCCATGAAAGTTATATCATATATATATATATATATACTTATAGTGACTTGATCCGACATACCATCTTTGGGATGAAGCAAGTAGACCTACAAGGATACCTTTAGAAACCTAATCTGGAGGTAGTTTGTTTATTTTGTAGTGTTTTACTTTCCAGCTATTAACTTCTCACTATTTACCTATGAGTGCCTACTCTGATTACATCTAAACACCTTTGGTGGTGGCATACTAATATTTTTATGTCAAATCCTACTTGTTCCTCCTATTGAACCTGAAAATAACATTTTCCTATAGGTATGGATATGGGTATGCACCCTTCTTCATGAATCTGATTCATATTACCTAGATAGAGATTAGGATTGGAGGATCCGTCATATGCTCGAGATGCTATGGAGAAGCTTTTAGATTTTGATCACTTTTTTACTTTTTTTTATCATGTATTTTTCCTAATTATTGTTTCTTTTTTACTAGAATACCATGCATACAAGTTTTTATCATACACTTCTTATGAGGCTTTTGGTATATTATTCTGTTATTTAGTCTTCTACTATTTCTATTTATGCTTCGACTATTTACTATATATGTTTTCCATATATGATTTTCTGATAGTATATTACTTTTTGTTTCCATTGATTACTCTTACATGGGGGTATGGTCTCCAAATTGTTCTACCTTCACACCCTCACTACTAGTCAGTTTCCCCTAGAATATGGGGAGATACCCCAGGGTTCATGTTCCCAATCGAGCTCGGGGAACAAATTATGTTTCATCTGGGTCTAGGACATCACAGGTACCACCTATCCCCTTATTAAAATCATACATATGTGTTCCAAAAGATCATAAAGCATTCATAATATCAAATCGCATGAAAATAAATGAGTTTCATAAACATTTATCATAGAATAACCCATAGAAAATAAATAGGTTTCAAAAAAATATTGTCTTAAAAAAAATAAACCACCTGAAGAAGATATAAGAATTTTTTCATAGGATAATTATCCAATTACAACATAAATAACGTTAATGGATTTCATGTTAGATGGAAAATAATTTTGAAAGTTAACTTGGAATAATTATTGAGAAAGTAACCTTTACATTTTGAAATCTATTATTAAAAAAACTATGAAATTATAAAGTAAACCATTTTATATGAAATTATAATTTTACTTGAAAAGTATTCTCATATTAAAGTATTACTCATTAAATTTTAAAAATGCATTCATTTTTTAAAAGTTAAAAAACCATTATTTCTATATATTTGTCAAAAAAATCACAAAGTTCCTCATTTATAGAATGAAAAACTATTCCTTTTAAACCATTATGTAAAAAGTGAAACACGATTGAAAATGAATTTAAAAAATCTTAGGATAATAGTAAAGATCGTCCTTAAAATATTTTTAGAATACAAGGATTTTTTAGAAAATGGGTTTTGACTAAAGAGAGAAATGAAGTTGATTTTCGATAAAAACATAATTTTTAAATGTTGAGTGTATAAGTTGGGTAAACTGGAATGAAAACATATATTTTCAATACATAATTCAAGGTGAATAAAATTCATGAGTTTATTGAGTGGTATATCATAATATTTCATTATCATAACTTAATCAATTTTTTTTTGGAAAATAATGAGATTTTAATATTAAACCCTTACCACATTGGTAACATTTGATTATAATCCCCACGAATGAATGAATATTATATGGATATGTAAATCCAATAATTTTCAAAATAAGAATCATAAAATTAATTAATGGGTTGTATATTCTCCACACTAAAGAAACAAGTGGTAGATGAGTCATGTGTCCCATAGAAATAAAAATGAGATGCAAATATCTTTCTTGGGTTTCCCTTTCTTAGAAAGTACTTTAACCTAAGATATAATAAATTTAAATTTATTACAATTCTTTAATATAGTAAGTTTTATTATTCTAATGTCTTATACAATCCATTTATAACATTTATACACCCCATATATTAAAAAACCATTATTTCTAAGTGTGAACTATTTTGTTAATCATGAGTATTTTACTTCAGTAGTTATGATCATTATAAATTTATCTATGTTACATATTCCCAAGAATATTAAAAATGATATAAATATCATATACATTAATTATATAAATACTTAGAGTCATCCATGATGTTTGAGATATAAAAATAAATTACATCATTCCTAGTGACAGTAGGTCATATATAAGAATGGACTGTATTTTCATTTTTTTCTTGATGGAATGAAAGAAAGGTAAATAATAAATCACCATTCTAGAATAATTATCTTGTTATATATATCAAATATATTCATTGAATATATAATTATTACCATATAATTAAAATTTAAATGAAGAAATAATGACATCGTTTCGTGGATGTGGTTGTGCTCACATACAAACGAATGACGTTATCATTTTCCAAAGGTTTGGAAGGTAAGAATGTATATATGATATTATAATTATTGAAGAATATTTATTTCATAATTATAATATATAAAAATTAAACTCATCATAGAACCTATCAATAAAATATGGTGATGAAAAATGAATTTTATCATTATGTGGAGATAGTAAGTCGTCGTATGTACAAGTAAAAACTTAACTTATCATTTAATAGGAAAGAGGGTTTATAATGGTGTTTTTATTAAAAAAATTACATTTTAGATTATTTATTATACTGATTTTATTATTTTATGATAAATAAAATAGATTAATAGGAGGTAATGAATAATAGAAAAGAAAGTGATTGGTTATCGGGATTACCTCATCTTTGAAACGACTCCTTTAGATCACCACTAAAGAAACTCTAGAATGTGGATAAGAAATTTTATAAGGGGAATTGGTATAGATTTTTCAAGATATAATTCTTAATGTTGTGTAAATAAGTAACGGAGAAGACACCCTTTTATAATTTAGGTGAGGTGAACTTATAGAATTTTGCAAATGAATACATTATAATAAATTCGTTCTCAATCCAAATGGTACCGAACAACCTATAATTGTAAAAGGGATGTAATTTCAATATTTTATTATCCTACTTTTCTTATTTTAATATTTTTATGATTTTATGTAATTTTATAAAATATTATTCTCATAAAATATCATTATTATCAATTTAGACACTATTCACTTAATTTGACTTATAAGGCATAAAAATATTTAAACTAAAATAAAATCATTCAACAAGAAATTAATATGATATTTTATCATATGAAGTTTATTTAATGAACTAACTCACTCAAATAATATGTTTTTAATATTTTTAAAATTTATTGTTATGTTTTTTTATTAATTGATGAAATACTGTATTAGTGTTGTATAAGAATTTATGGTAGTTAAATAATCACTAAAAATTAGAAATAAATTTCCACCATGAATATAATTTTATTATTCAAAAAATTAATACAAAAATTAATATTAAATCATAATTAGTTTTTGTACCAACATGAACACATAAGATATAATAATAACAAAAAGTTTGACATTCAGTAACTTTATTTAATTTAAATTATATAAAAGGAATTTTCTTTAACAAGTGTTCATTAAATGACTAATTTTAGAGTTTAATGTGATGAAGGTATAAATTACTTCACCCAACAAAAAAGTGACAAGTTCATTTCATTTTAACCCTTTATTAACCCTTTTCAAACTTACCCTCACAATATGGGTTTTTTACACATTAATGGTCAATATAGCTACTATAAATAGAAAATTAGTCTATATATGTACCATGATTAATATTATAAACTATATCATAGTCAATTGTCTAAATCCTAGATTTTTTTAAATTTTATATCATTTAATATAATATTATATATTTTATAAAATTATTAATGTTAATTTTTAGAACTATTCATTACATTGATTGTAATAAAATAAAAAATGTAAAATTTGAAAAAGATATTTTAATAAATCACTACAATTTCATATTAATATATAAAATTTTTGGATCACATTAATTATATCATGTTACAATACTTTGAATATTTTTATTATCATTTAATTTATTTTTCTATTAATTTAATAATTACTATGTCAGCATTGTATAAGCATTTAAGGTATTTATTTAATATGTAAAAATTATAAATAAATTAAAATTATGAAAAAATGTTTATTTTTCTAAAAATTATTCTTTATTTTTACTAAATATTTATTTTTACTCATATATATGACATTATAACTTATTTTAAATGTTATTTTGACTTTTCCAACCACAAAAAATAATTACAAAATCATTTAGATAATATACCTATTATAAAACTAAAAAACAAATTTATAACCATAAAAATAATCTATAATAATGACTATGTGATAAAAAATAAGATCAAGGACTTATTCAATGTCAAATATTGTTTTATGATACCAAATTTGACTTTTTAAGTACAACACATGCTTTGTGTCAACACTGAAAATTATGCTCATATTTACTAAGGAATAAATTATAATTTATATGTTTTTAATTATTTATGTATGATATTTATATAATTTTATCATACTGGATTTATTCCATAAGTTTCATAAATTTATATATTATTTTTATGCCTTCGTGATATCATAAAAGATGTCGTATTTCATAAAAACTATAATTTTTTACTATTCACTAAAAATTTTATTTATTTAGAATAATGTAAAAAAATACTAGGATAAATTTTAATTTTAGAATAAAAATATAAAATATATTAAATAAAATTAAATTTCTATAATTTTAAAAAATTAATTTTTAATATGAATGCATAAAATATAATGAAAAATAGAATTTTGAAAAATACCTTTTAAGTATAAAAATGTTTTTATATATCATTCAACCATAAAATTGATTCAAATTAATTTTATTATATTGTCAATACTATACTATAACTTATTTTACGTTGAAAATTTTTTAATTTTTTTTAATTAGTATTTTTTTAAATATAGTTTTTAATAAAATTCTCCACTCTTCACTATTAACTAGAAAATAATTCATTTTATAAAAATACTTATAATTCATCATAGGATAATTTTAATAATATTACTTAAAAAATGATAGTATTTTTTAAATATAATTTATAAATTCTTTATAAATTATATATAATACTATATGAATAAAATAATTTTTAAAGAAAACATATTTTTAAAGAATAAATTTACCAAAAATCAAGTACTTATTTCCTAATAATTAATAAATATTATTTTTAATTTAGTAGGTGCTTTATATATATATATATCATAATTTGGTTAAAATTATTTATACCCATATATTCAATGGATGGGTTATAATGGTCATATTTAAAACAAAATATTTTGGTGTTCATTTAAGCTTAGTGTTAAGTGTAATGAAAGATGTTGAAGAAATTTAATTTAATTATTATATATATATATATCATAAAATATTGGGGTGTTACAAGCTCTCCCTAGACACTAGACATACAAGTCTGAGGTATGGAACACACTCGTGTGCCCACAACCATTTTGACCAAGAACTCCTTTAGTAAAGGTTGTCCCATACATAACCTCCTTAGATGGTTGGGTAAATGGGGTGTTTTCAATGGTGCATAACTTTGATAATAAGGTCCCTAGTCCTAGAGAAAGTGGTGATATGTTTCCTATTTCAGGATGTTCTATTTACCTATCATATGATTCCTGAACATTGAAGTGAATTTGGCTGAATTGATGCATTTTGTATTCTCCTTACTGTTTGGAAATCCATGATCTTGGGTTTAGAAATAGGTTGGAAGACTAGAATTGGAATCCATCTTGGAGTAAGCCCCTTATATTCCTTATTGGATAAACCCAATAGCCCCTCCCTCATCCATCCTTAGATGATAAGCGGGCTCAAAATGGGTATCCCTCTTGGAGTAAGACCCTATCATATCCTTCACGAATTTATATCCCTCTTGCATTCTATATCCCCTATTCAATCAGGGGATGAAGAAGGAATTTTAATATTGGGATTCCAGTTTTGGTATAAATCTAATTTGGAATCACTTATATAATGCGGTCTATCTTATAATGTTCATTTGTTTTCACACTTATCATTATTCACATGGGATTGGGGATTCAAGTTGATCATATCACTAGAATAATCAAAAATAAATCTTTGGTCCTCGCTCGTAGGTTTAATAATCAATAACACCAAACTACATGGACGTTGATACCCATCTTTATTGTCACGACCCGTCCCCCGGGGACTGTGCCATGAATACCCCAAGCCCACCTTCCATAGGCTAGGGGCTGGCGACTAGCACCAAAAGGCATATTCCATAAAACTGGGAAGGAATTTCCTTTATAACCTGTAAACTCACACAACTATGAAAAAAGTGGGATACAAGAAAAAAGTAATACTATTTAGTAAACAGGCTGTGTACAGAAAGAAAAAGGATCCATAATACATGTCCAACTGGAATGTACAAGAAAACTAGGAAGTACAAGAAAACTGGAACAACTCTTGTGAACACCCACCAAGGGTCCTACCTGAAGGATAGGTATAGATCTCGAATGTTTGTCAAGGCAGTACGCATCGTCTAATGTCCACATCTGATCTACCTCCAGTCCTAGTACCCTCAGCCTCAATCAATGATGGCTGTTTTCTGCACCAAACACAAGAAGGTGTGGGCATATCTCATGCAGGGGTGAGTATAACGACACTAAGTAGGGACCCGTGTTAGGACCAATAGGGGCCTATATACCCTGAGGGGGGGGGGGTGAATCAGGGTATGTATATTCTTTTCTAGATTCTTCCTGCCCCACTGGATATTGACCTCTTTATTATAAGGGACACTTTTAACAGAAAACTTGTCCCAGTGTCATTGTTCAATGACGTCATTTCTTTGAACTTATTCTCTCAGATTTTTGTTAACACACCTTTGATTTTCTCTCACAGCTTCTTGGTATCCTAAAAGCAGTCAATTAATACCACATTGTCAGAAAAAAATAGATAAGCATGAGATGCATGATTATTGTTGCTTCTCCCTGTGTTTCTTTCTTCCCTCGATAGGAAACACCTGAGCTGAGTCATCTAATTATTGCTTTCAGGGCTCTTGCATCTAATTTTGTTAATGAATTCTCCCCCTATGTTTTTCAGCACTTCATGGGGTTAGGCCCACTATTTAGAACCATAAACATTCTTCTTCTACTCCATCATTTATTATCATCTTCCACCTACATCATTTATACCAATCTGGCACTTGGCATTGAGCCATTAACAAAATCTCTAAGCCTACTGAGTTGAAACTCCATGTAAGAAACAAGAGAAAAAGTTAATAACACAACCACTTCTTATTATTCTCTTTTGCCCCTTTTCTTCTTCAACTTTGGTACCTGATTTGAGGCAATTGAAACCCAGGAGAACATTAATTCTACACATTTCATCCTTATATGCCACTTCCCCTTGGATCTTATCTCCCTAAAACCTTAAACACATGAATCATCATTTAATGAAATTTATATAAATAGGGAGAGTGGTGATTTCGGAATCCTCAAGATGAGGATTGCGGTTGATCCTGATGGGTCAAACCTTTAATTATTTCTTACAAAGCATCATAGTCTTTCCTTGCTTATTCTAGCTACCTAGCTAACTTCAAATGCTCTGTCCATATGACTAAGCATTCATTACCCACATGCTGAGTCTTTTTTTGATATGTAGATTATGTAGGCCTGGCCTTTCTTAACACTTGGGGATTAAACCCACCCGTTCAAATTTTTGTTTTTGATGTTTCACCAAATTTCCATTTCCCTTGATTTATTCTCTAAGTAGGAATATCTCTTCTTGTCATATTCCCTTTCTCCTTCCTCCATTGTAGGGATCTTCCTCTTTCCTCCACCGAATGTACATTATTCTTACCCGTAGCTATAACATTTATTCCCTTTTTATTCTAGATTTATTCATGTTTTTTCTTAGAGGGAGGTTGTGAGTTTGACAGAGGAGGTGACATATACACCTTTCGTTCAGCTCCATGAGACTCCCCTGAGGCTCTAAGCATATTCTACAACTTTCCACTTTGTCTCCCAATGTACTATTTCTCTTTATACATCACTGGAGTGAAGAATATCTTTTTGGGCTCCTTTTTCTCTCTCACATTCTTCTTGCTACAATATCTGGCCAAATTCCCATGATTAGAACATATAAAACATCTTCCATTAAATTCATACCTCATTTCATCATCTTTCAGCGGAGATGTTGATAATTCTTGAGTTCTTCCTCTAACATTGAACTCATGAGCTTCCTGACACATATTCATGGTGTGTCCCATTCTTCCACAGTAATATCATCTAATGAATGCTTTCCTCTAAGAGAATCTTCTATCTGTTTTCTCATGATGCTTCTTCTTATTCTTAGATTTATTAAAGTTTCTATTTTCACAGCCTGAAATGTATTCCAAGGCCTCTGAACAAAATCTTGATATATAGCCATGGATCCCACAGAAATATCACATATCGTCACTTCTTTTTTGTAACGGTCATCTTAGTACTATATCCAGAACCTGTAGGGTTTTGTTCACATCTTTAACTATTCACACCTCTCTTTCTATCATGCATGGGAGGTGATTCATCAAATCAAATACCAGTTTTTCCCAAAATATATGATCATTGAGAAGAGAAAATATTTTTTCTTTTTTTCCTTACAAATCTCATACATTCTATTCATTTTATCATAACCTTCCGAAGGATAATCAAATAGTAAGGGCAAGGCATCCTTCATTTTAAGATTTCCTCTAGCATTGGATTTCTCCACATCCTTCTTTACTAATTTTATCTCTTCTTCCTACTTCTGAATCTTCATATCACTTGATTCAAGTTGGTAATTGAGTTCTCTTCTGAGATTCTATCCACAACTCATCTCATCTTCTAGTTCTTATGTGAGATTTTCTACCATATCAACTTTCTACATTACTTTCAATTTTTCTTGAGAAACAGATTTAGAGACAGATTTATTCTCTTATTTTAGCCTTTGATTCTTCTTAACTTCTTTAGACAAATGTGTTGGTAGATCTTTTTTTCTAGATTTCAGATTCAGAACTTCATATGATTTTTGACTCTCTTCATAATCATCTTCCTTTTGTTTTCTATTCATTTAATCCATATTTTGTAGTTCTTCACCTTGAGATTCATTCTTATCCCTTAGGTCAGAACCCACATCAATAAGCCTTTGATTTAAGCCTCTTAGCTTGTTGAGCTCAATTTCCAATACTTGGATCCAGATATATTTATATTTAACTTCGTTATCCAATTTCTGATCCAATTTCATTGTCATGTTGTCAACGTCTACTTGTGGACTCCTTCTTAAAACTTCTTCATCATCAGTTGTTTCGATATCACATTGATGTTCATGTACTTCACTCATTCCAACAACATGATTGAGTGAATCAATCTTTTCCCTATCAGATTCATCCATACCTTCCTTCAGTAAGCTATTTGTTTCTTTTAATTTAATCACAATTTTTCCATAAACACTTCCACACTGAGGAACATCACCTAACTTCTGATTCTTCTTCGATGTTTTCCCTTTTCCATGGAACACCGAGATAAGTGAAGACTGATTTTACCACAAAAATATATTACACCAAGTCGAAGAAAACAAATATGATAAAGGAAACCTCCCTCTGATACCAATTTTTAATTCCACACTGATACCAATTGAAAAATTGATAGCAATTGTTGAACCACACTGATACCAATTGGTGATATCTAGAAACATTCTCTCACCATTCCCACATCACTGTTATGCTTTTATCACGGTCCTCATCTGTCATAATATCTACGCATTGATCGATCACTTCTAGCATCGCCAGATTTAAAAACACTCCCCCTATCTCATTGCACTCCCCCTATCTCGCTACTCCACCTGTCAGCTTCTCCCTGTGTCTTTTACTAAGACATTTTCTCCATTCCATATCCACAGTTTCTCCCCCTGAGGAGTCATTATTTCTCCCCCTTTGTCAACGAACCCAAAGGTCACCCCATTGCGGCTGCAACATTGGAAAGAACACAGATTAGCACATTAGAGAAAAACACACAATATATCGAGGAGAGGGAGGGGGTTCCACATCCACACTCTTTTTAGAGTGTGGAGTCGAATGGACTCCCAGAGCCCGTCGATGCCTCTCAAAATCTTCCTTGGGTAAGGCCATCGTCATAATGTCTGCAACCTGTAGTTCTGTAGGAAGATACTCCATCTTCACGATTCCCTACTCGACCTTCTCCTTGATAAAATGATAGATAATCTCAATGTTCTTTTACCTTGAGTGATGGACTAGATTTTTTCTGATATTAATATCACTTGAGTTATCGCACTGGATTCTGATCAGAGACTTCACTTCAACACCCATATCATAAGGCTGCCGTTTCATCCACAATAATTGTGTGCAAGCTTGAGTGGAATAAATGTACTAAACTTATGCAGTGCACAATGAAATGCAATCTTGCTTCTTTCTTAGCCCAGAAAAGAAGAATCCGCCAAGATAGAAAGAACTTCCTGACGTTTACATCCAATCATCCACTGAACCGTCCCAATCTGCATCAGTATATCCCAATAATTTTGAATGAGATTTTCCACTATACATCAAGCCAAAGTCCATTGTGCCCTCGATATACCGAAGTATTCTTTTCACTTCAAGCATGTGGCTTTCCTTGGGAATACTCTAATATCTCACTACTTGGCATGTGGAAAATACAATGTCAGGCCTTGTTGCAATCAAGTATAGAAAACTTCCAATGATTTTCCTATATTCTGTGATATTAACTGCCTTGCAATCATCATCTTTGGGTAATTTTATCAGGGTAGCTACCGGAGTCTTCATATCCTTGGAATTTAACATACCAAATCTTTTCAAAACCTCCATAGCATATTTGGATTGTGAAATGAATGTTACATTCCTTCCTTGTGTCACCTGTAGACCAATGAAAAATGTTATCTCACCAATCATTGACATTTCGAACTCACTTTTCATGACTTCGGAAAACTATCTGCACTGAGTTTCATGTGATCTGCAAAATATTATGTCATCAACATAAACCAAGACCATCATCATTTGATCACTGTTGTTGTTGGAATAGAGATTGTAATCAACTCCACCATGCTGAAAACCAAGCTTCTTCAAATACTGATTGAGCCTTGAGTACAATGCTCTTGGTGCTTGTTTCAACCCATATAATGCCTTCTTCTCCTGAAAAACTTTATTCTCATCCTCATGAATAAGAAAACCATCTGGCTGCTCGATATGCACTTATTCCTCCAGAATCCCATTCAACAATGCAGATTTGACATCCATCTGGAACAACTTGAACTTTCGTCATACTACAATGGCTTGGAATAATCTAATCATATCTAGCCTTCAAACTGATGAAAACCTCTCATCAACATCTATTACCTCTATCTGGGAGTATCCTTTTCACACTAGTTGTGCTTTGTTTCAAACCACTGTGCCATCTTCATTCGTCTTGTTGGGGTATACCCATTTAGTCCCGATGACATTCTTATCTACTGGTCTTGAAACAATCTCCAACGTCTGGTTCTTCTCAGACTGATCAAGATCTTAATTCATAGCCTGAACCTAGTTTTAATCTTCAACTACATTAACAAAGAATTTCACCTCTACCTGAGGTAGGAAATATGTCTGTTGCAATGACTTCATTCTCCTTGTCTGAACTAGAGCTGACTTTAGTATCTTCTTGTACCACTCTTTTTATACCGCCTCCATATCGTCTGTTCTTTTTCATCATTCTTTGTCAACATGGATTGTCAAAAACTTCTCTAGAACTTGAAAATTCTCCATCGAAACCCGCTTTTTCAACAAACACAATCAACCAAAAATTGCTGCAATGTTAACTTGAGGGATTTTTTCCCAACACCCCGAGACCCTCGAAGGTCTCACAAAATCCAAAAAGGATAAACCACAAAGAATGAAAACAACTAACAACCCTACTTAGGTATATGCCCATACATATACCTATGTTTTTGAGTAAACCCATATCAATCCTGAGGAAACAAAAGGCCCAACTCAAAATCCCAAAGATCAATTGTCCCACGAAGGAAAGAATACCACGAAGATAAGTACCACAAAGGTACACCCCACAGAAGAATATCACAAAGATATCACCATGACGGTAAGTGCCAAAAAGGTATGCCACATTGAAGATTCACACAAAGGTAAATACTCAGGTCACACCAGGTATAACTTAGGTATGGAAGTAAAGATGATTATATATAACTACTGAATCAACTTACTCTTTTAAGAGGCAGACCCATGTAGAATCCTAAATCATCAGACCCACGTAGGATCCTAGTACAACAGACCCACGTAGGATTCTAGAGTAATCCCACATGCATTCCTAGAGTGTATCAAAGTGGGATACTGTAACAAAACCCCACGTAGGATCCCAATGCACAAACACACATAGGATCCTAAGGCACAAACTCACATAGGATCCCTTTCTCATCTTACATCCAGCAATAAGGTTCCTCCACTAAGCTCACTTGATTCCAAGAGGGTCTGCTCCTCTAGCCACAGGTCGATACTCCAACTTCCATTAAGTCCCACAAAAAAGTATCCTAAAGGACAGCCACACAATAGGGGTCTCACTGAAATAGACGGTGCGTCTATAGGATGCATGGTCTGTAATTTATTGGCCTTTTAGTCCCGAGGGTCCAGTTGGATTCATGTTCGATCCAACTAGAAAATACCCTAAGTTTATCCAAAAATCTAGTGGGGTATACCAAAATGACGGTATCGATAAAAGGTTTCTGGAACCATTTACGGTTTGTTAAAAGGATACTGATAGCTCAAGTTATGGCCGAAAGACTGAAAAGGGTCGAAGTTGGTCCCGGTCTGGTCCAACCAGGCCTAAACTGTCCCGGTTCAGGTCGTCTCGACCCAACCTGGGTCCGACCGTGGGTCTGACCCAGCTCACTTGGTCCCACTTGGCCTGCTGGGTAGCCCGCGATGGGCGGCCTGCTGGGCAGCCCGGGCTGGGAGGCCCGCTGGGCGACCCACAGTAGGCTGGACGACCATCCATCCTCCAAGGCGCGGTCATGCACCGCGCCCCCACCGACGACCGACAGCGAGCCGGACACCCTTCTTCGCCTCCGCGACCTCGTGTCGTGGCACCTGCACGCCAGTGGCATGGACACATTTCGTCATCTCCGCTTCATGTGGCCGGCCATGTGCCCACCGCCGCCTCTGCTCCGCCGCAACCGACAGGCTGTGACCCTCCACCAGCGGTGCGGTTGCGCCGCCACTATCTTCATGGATAACCAGTGTGCCGACCTCCACTCTCGATTCCTACAGGCACCAGTCACTGGTACCAGATGTCATCCTCCCCCATCATGAAGAATGCATCAAAACCCACAAAGGTTGTGGAGTGGTCAGGCCATGTTCGTTTGGACCACACCCTCCACGTTAGAGTGGTATCAAGAAACTTATTGGGAGAGATTAAAACTAAAATAAATTAATGAAGATCAATTAAATCACACCCCTACCTTGTCACTTGTTGGAGGAGTCGAGAGGTAGAAGATGAAGTCATTGAAGAACGATAGTGTTTGTGGCTTCCACAAAGTGCTTCTGATCCGGGCTCGGGGTGAGTTCCTCATTCTCCGTTGGAGATGGCGTTCTTTGTTGTATGAAGAGTTTCTCCAAAGTTTTCAACTTTTCCAATGATTTCCCAAAGGAAATGAGGAGAAAAAAAATTAAAATTGGTTTATCAAGGTAATTTACATTGGCACAATTAAAGTTGGAACAAATAAATGGCACAATTAATTAATTGGAGAGTTGAGAGGTTTTCCCTGATTAAGAGGTGTTTGGGTGGTCCCCACCATCTTGAATTAAAATTGGGAGGATTCTCCAGGTTTGGTGGCCCCACCTCTATAACTTCAAAAGATAGGTTTCAAAGGGGAAAAAATGTTAACTATTTTATTTTTCTTCTTCCACGAAAAAGTGAAATCCAATCTTCCACCATTAACCTACTGCGGTTGAGGTGAAGGTCTCTTTTAGGGAATATCGGCACTGCGAGTTCAACGGTGTCCTCATATTTCAATTTTTAGCACTAGTTGAAAAGTTATAAAAACCTGCTCGCAAGTTTACTAAACATACTTAAAAAAAGTTCAGAAATTTATTTCAGGCAATCTAGGCCTCGGAATCATGTGCCGTCAATTTTCGCGGACTCATAAAATAACCATATAATTTAAAAACTACATGGAATTTCCGAGTCTTTATATTCTCCCCACCTTAGGGATTTGCATCCCTGAAAGCCACATTACAAAAACTTGGAAGACAAGGGGGGGTACTGAGCACAAATCTTAGCCTTCCACTCCCATGTGCTCTCCTAGAGGTTCCTGTGCTGCCAACATACACGCACTAAAGGTATCAATCTCCCATGAAGTGATCTCTCCTATTGATCCTAAATCTCCACTAGAACCTCCATAAACATCGCCCCATTTTTGATGTCCAACTTTCCCCAGTCAACGATGTGTTAAGGGTCATGCACGTATCTCCTCAGCTGGGAGACATGGAAGACGCCGTGCACTCAGTGCAACTGATGTGTAAGAGCTAAGCGGTAAGCCAACTCTCCAACTCTACTGAGGACTTGAAATGGTCCGATGAACCTTGGAGATAACTTTCCGCCCTAGAAAAATCTCCGCAAACCTCTTCGGGATGATACCTATAGAAATATGTGCTCACCATCCTTGAACTCCAGAGGTCTCTATCTTCTGTCGGCATAAGACTTCTGCCTGCTCTGTGTAGTCTTCATCTGCTCTTGGATAATCTGCACCTTCTCCGTGGTAGCCCGTACTATATTTGGTCCCATGAGTGATGACTCTGGTTCAGTTCAGCATAAAGGCGATCTGCAGGGTCAGTTGTACAGAGCTTTAATAGTTATCATCCCAATGGTGGAGTGACAGTTGTTGTTGTATGAAAACTCCACCAAGGGAAAGTGATCCTCCTAGCTATGACTGAGGTCGAGGACGCAAGAACACAACATGTCCTCAATGGTCTGAAGAGTCTGCTTAGTCTGGCCATCCTTCTGAGGACGGAAGGCAGTGCTCAGATGATGATACATCCCGAAAGCCACCTGCAACCCCTTCCAAAGCTGAGAAGTGAAACATGTATAACGATCATAGAAAATCATTGAGTGTACTCCATGTAACCGCACAATATCCTACACATAGAAGTGTCCCGATCTCTCTAAAAAACCTTGCTCTATGATCAGTAGGAAGTTGGCCGACTTGGTGAGTCAGTCGATGATCACCCAAATAGAATTATGACTCTTGGATGTACGTGGGAGTCCTATCACGAAGTCCATGGATATCTCATCCCACATCCACTTGGAGACCTCTAAAGGATGAACTAAGCCTGGTAGTACCTGATGCTCCGCCTTCACTTGCTGACAAGTGAGGCACCGAGAGACAAACTATGCTAATGATTTATTCATTCCCGGCCCCCAGTGTTGTAATTAGAGGTCATGGTTCATCTTAGCCACTCTTGGATGTACCGCTAGAGGGGATATGTGGAACTCCCTCAAAACTTCCTCCCAACGTGACACTGGTACCATGGTACGTCCTCTAAAAAGGATGACGTGCTCCCCACCTTCCGAAAATCCATCAGGTTCTTGTCCTATGGATATCTGAGGATGTCGAGCCTCGCAGTCAGTGTCCCCACATTGTGCCTCCCTAACTCACTGAAAGAGTGGGGTGTGAATGTAAGATATTGAAGAAAAGTTGCTCTATCTCGATCCACAAAGGATATCTGCAAAGCGACCAGCTGATCTGTCGCCTCACCATGCTACTGTATACCAAATATTTGGCTGAGTGAATCTACTAAAACGTCCCCCTTAGAAATAGTATAGACTATATCGATGTCATAGTCCTGGAAGAACTCAAACCAACATTGTTGTCTCATGTTAAGGTCCTTCTGGGAGAAGATATGCCGAAGACTCTAGTGATTTGAGCAGACCGTAAAACTATCTCCCATCATATAGTGTTGCCACATCTTTAAAGCAAAGACCACTACTGCTAACTCAAGGTCATGGGTAGCGTAGTTCTACTTAGGTTGTCTCAACTGTCGAGAACCATATGCAATAACTTCTCTCTCCTATATCAGGACACATATAAGCCCGGTCCTTTATGTGTCATAGTAGACTACATACATAATGCCCTCTTTAGGAAGCCTCAAGATGGGGGCACTAGTCAGGATCTACCTCTGCTCCTAAAAATTCTGCTGGTATCTTTCTGACCACACAAAGGGTTGGCCCTTCTTTGTCAACGCTGATAAAGGTGCTGCAGCTCTGGAGAAATCTGGCAGAAACCTCCAGTAGTATCCATCCAAACCCAGAAAATTTCGTTCCTCTATCACACCCTTGGGTGGCTCCCAAGATTATACCGCATAAATATTTACTGGATCCACTGCAAATCCACCCTTTGAGATAACATGTCCTGGAATGTGAACCTCCCAGATCCAGAAATGGAACTTTGAGAGCTTACCATAAAGCTGGTTCTCTTAGAGTGTGTCCATAACTACCTACAAATGATAGACATGCTCCTCCTCAGTAGCCGAGTAGATCAGAATGTCGTCGATGAAGACTACTACAAAGCTATCAAGGTATGGATGAAAGATCCTATTTATGAGTCCCATGAACACTATTGGAGAATTGGTCATGCCGAATGGCATAACCAAGATCTCATAGTGGTCATACCAACATCTAAAAGCTATCTTCTGCACATCCTCATCTCGTACATTGAGCTGGTGATAACCTGACTTGAGGTCTATCCTCGAGAAACACTGTGCTCCTTTCAGTTGATCAAATAGGTCATCAATCCTTGGAAGTGGGTACTTGTTCTTCACGGTCACCTGGTTTAGGTGCTGATAGTCAAAAAAAAGTCTCAAGCACCCATCCACCTTCTCGGAGAACAAAATCGGGGCTTCCCAAGGAGAAATGCTGGGCTGGATGAACCCCTTCCCCTGTAAGTCATCTAGCTATACCCGCAGCTCATGAATCTCCACGGGAGCCATCTGATACGCTGGTGAAGATATCGGTGCCATCCTAGGGTACAAGTCAATGTAAAAGTCCACCTTTCTATGAGGAGGTAGACCTAGAACATCATCCGAGAAGACATCTCCATACTGGTCCACCACTTCAGGATAGATCAGACTCTCTACATCAACCGCTCTGAGGGTAAGGCTAGCCAAATGATGAGTGATCTGCTACACTCTCCTCTGGGTAAGTCCATACAGTGCTACAAAGGCTCCCTTATTACTAGTGAAGGTAAACCTAGTCCCATTAGTGCAGACACACCACACTTTGAACCTAATATAGTCAATCTGGGCATGGACTATAGATAACCAATCCATACCCAAGTTGACATTGTAAGGACTCGACGCCGCTACTAGGAGATCCCAACCGAATCTCTCACCTCCTAGAGTAATCTCACACTGTCGGTACTAGCGTGTAATCATAAAATCCTCTCTTGTAGGAGTCTCTTGCCATAAGGATCAAGCCAATGAATCCACCAGAATCTTTGAGCTCCGAATGAGGGCAATGGAAATAAAAGAATGATTGACACATGTGTCTATATGTACTGCAACTAAGGTGGAGTAGACACATATCGTACCTCGTATCATCTCTGGAGGATCGTGGTCATATGCCTCAACTACCTGGAGCTGAGATCTCCCATGTCCACCTACTCCCTGTGGTTGGGGTGGAACACATGGTGGTGGTAGCAGTAACATCTTGTATTGTCACCCACCACCAACTACATGGCCAGCTCCTCTGCCACGTCTGCCTGCTCCCTGCAGACCTCCTCGTTCGAACCTCTGTCTCTTCTTGGGAGGTCCTTCGACTATATGTTGATCATCCGTAGGGCAAGTCGGGCAGTCACTAGCCATGTGACCCTACCTGCCGCATGCGTAACACTGCCTGCTCCTCGCATTACTGGATCTATCTTGGGTGCCACACACAACTGACCCTGAATCCTGCAGTCATCCACCTTTTGGTTTGGTCCTCTTGGACCTCTATGACATCTCTATATTTCTAGCTATAGAAGATTCCACAATCTGATGCCCGGTGATGGGTCTCGCTGCTGTTGACGACTCAACAAGAAAACTCTCCACTAAGAGGGCTCGCTCTAACACCCCCGCCTACGTCAGGATGCTGAGAGAAATCATTGAATCCCTAATCTCCCACCCGAGTCCATGCTCGAAGGTATGAGCCCTAAAAAATGGATCTCGAACCATATCAGTGGAGTAGAGTGAGAGGTCGGTGAACCTCACTGTGTACTAAGCCACAATCATGTTGCCCTGATGCAGATGAAGAAGCTCTTGTATGAGCACTGCGCGAAGGGTTGCTGGGAAAAACTCTGCCCGAAACAGGATCTCAAACTCTTCCCAGAGAAAAGTCACCTTGACGTGAACCTAGAGCATCAAGATCTACCATCTTCCCACTACTTCCTATAGAAGACTAGCGGCAAGGAAAACCATGAGATCAGATGGTGTCCCTATTAGTCAGAAAACTCTCACCACGACCTCCAGCCAATCCTCAGCCGCCTGTGGGTCTGTCTCACCCCTGAATCTAGGTGGCTCCTGGAACTAGAACTCATGCAACGTGCTCATGCTGCGTGAAACCTCTGCTGCTATGGCTGGTGGCATCAATGGCCCAACATGTAATGGTACCGTTGGTCCATCTTCTAGAGACCCTAGTGGTAAAGGGACCTGCACTGAGGCCTTAGAACACGATGGGTTGCCATCACGTACTCTTCCTGAAACCCTAGCTGGCTGTCTGTGTGGTGGCATCCTGAAATGAAACAGGTGCACCACAGTAAATAAGTTATACCTGGTAAGATGACTTAAGAAATCACAGTGAAAACTTTTTCAAACCCAAATGCAATCAGTGTTTTTGTTCACTGAGTTAGAAATCAGAAGTCAAGGTCCTGGTGTATGGATACGTCGGCCGCCGCACCAACACTGGATTCCTTAAATTGATAACCTCTCTCAAAACACTTAACACTATTATCGTTAAAAGATCAGATTCCAATGTTCTATGGTAGTACCAACTCCTCTGATACCAATTTGTCCCGACCATCCCCCAGGGCCCATGCTGTGACTACCCTATGCCCGCCTTCCATAGGCCAGGGGTTGGTGACTAGCACCAGAAGGAGTATTCGCAAAAACTGGGAAGGCATTGCCTTTATAACCTATAAACTCACACAACTAAGCAAAAAGTGGGATACAAGCAAAATGAAATTCTATATAGTAAACAGGGTGTGTAAAAAAAGAAAAAGGGGCCAGCATACAAGCCCAACTGGAAAGTGTAAGAAAATAGGGAAGTACAAGTAAACTGGAATAGCTCCTGTGAACACCTGCCAAGGTTCCTACCTGAAGGGTAGGTACAGATCTTGAATCATTGTCACATTAGTATGCGTCTTCTAATGTCCACCTCCGAGCTACCTCCAGTCCTAGTACCCTCAACGTCAATCAATGTTGTCCATCGTCTGCACCAAACACAACAAGGTGCGGGCGTAGCCCGTGTAGGGGTGAGTATAATGATACTCAATAGGCACCCCGACACCCTAGAAGGTCTCACAAAATCCACAATGGATAAACCACAAAGCATGAAAGCAACTGACAACCCTGCTTAGGTATATGCCCATACATATACCTAAGTTGCTGAGTAAACACATCTCAATCATGAGGAAACACAAGGCTGAACTCAAAATCCCAAAGATCAACTGTCTTATGAAGGAAAGAATACCACAAAGGTAACCACCACGAAGGTATGTACCACAAAGTTATGACACACAGAACAATATCAAAGAGAGATCACCAAGATGGTAAGTACCACCAAGGTACGCCACACAGAAGAATAACACAAATGTAAATACTTAGCTCACACCAAGTATAACTTAGGTACGGATGTAAAGATGATTAGATGTAACTATAGAATCATCTTACTATGTTAAGAGGATGACCCATGTAGGATCCTAAATAATCATACCCACATAGGATCCTAGTACAACAGACCCACGTAGCATCCTAGAGTAATCCCATGTGGATTCCTAGAGTGGAACCAAGTGGGATACTGGAACACATACCCACATAGGATTCCAAAGAACAGATCCAAGTATGATCCTAAGTTACAGAACCTCATAGGATCCCTTTCTAATCTTACAGTCCACTACAGGGTTCCCGCACTAAGCTCGATTGATTTTGAAAGTGTCCGCTCATCTAGTCACAGGTCAATACTCCAACGTCCATGAAGACCCACAAAGAAGTATCCCAAAGGACAACCACGTAATATGGGTCTCAACAAAATAGACAGTGCATAAATAGAATTCCTAGTTTGTATGTTATTGTCCTTTCAGTCCCGAGTGCCCCGTTGGATTCATGTTCAATACAACTCAACCATACCGCAATTTTATCCAAAAATCATGTGGGATGTACCAAAAGGACCGTATCGATCCAATCTTTCTAGCACAGCTGACAGTTCGTCAAATGGATGTCTGTAGCTTATGTTATGGCCGAAAGAGAGAAAAAGGTCGAAGTTGGCCTAGGTCCGGTCTGACCCAATGTAGTTCGGGTCATCCCGGCCAGCTGGTGCGGCCCGCGGCTGGATGGATGGCCAGCCCTACTCCGCGGCGCAGTCGCACGCAGCGCCAAGATGGCCGACCTTTTTCGCTGCCTCGACCTTGTGTCGTGGATCATGCATGTCGGCGGCGTGAACGGGCGCCACTGCCACCCCTTCAAGTGGCTGGCCATGTGCTAGCTGCCGCCTCTACTCCACTGTGGCTGACAAGCCACAACCCTCCACTGGTGGCGTGGTTATGCCACCACCGTCTTCGTTGCTGGCCAGTGTTTCGGCTGCCATTCCCGAGTCCTACTTTCACCATTCGTCGATACTAGACGTCGTCCTCCTCTATCACAAAGAAGGCATCAAAAACCACAAAGGTTATGGAGTGGTCGGGCCAGGTTCGTTTAGCATGAACCCCCCATGTCAGAGCGATGGAAAGATACTCATGGGGAGAGATTCAAGGTAAACAAAATTATTAAAGATCAATCAAATAACACCAATACCTTGTCTTTCGTTGGAGGAGTCGATAGGTAGAATATGAATTCATTTAAGAACATCAGATTTTGTTGCTTCCGCAAAGCACTTCTGATCCGGGCTCAGGGTCGGTTCCTCTTTCTTAATTAGAGATGGTTTTATTCATTGGAGGAAGAGTTTCTACAAATTTATCCCATTTTCCAATGATTTCCCCAAGGAAATGAGGAGCCAAAAAATTCAAATAGGTTTATCAAATTAATTTACATTGGCACAATTAAATTTGGCCCAAATAAATGGCACAATTAATTAATTGGAGAGTTTAGAGGTTTCCCCCATTAAGAGGGGTACGGGTGGTCCCCACCACCATTAATTCAAATTGGAAGGTTTCTCTAGATTTGGTGGTCCCCTCTTCCATAATTTCAAAAGAGAGGTTCAAAAGAAAAAATAAATAAAATGTTAATTATTTTATTTTTTATTCTTCCACGAAAAAGGGAAAAACTATCTTCCACCCTTGACCTACTCCAGTCGAGGTGACAATCTCTTTAAATGAATATCAGTTCTTTGAGTTCGACGGTGTCCTCAGATTTCAATTTTGAGCACCGTTTCAAAAGTTATAAAAACTCGCTCGCACGTTTACTGAACGTACTTAAATAAAAGTTTAGAGATTCATTCCGTGTACTCCCGACCTCAGAATCATGCACCGTCAATTTTTGTGGACTCATAAAATACCCATATAATAAAAAAACACATGGAATTTTTGGGTCTTTACACTTATGGTATATATAGGACACAACCCTGAGGTTCAAACCCAAATATTCATCCAATTACAACCATTATTTGTCTATATTCAAAATAAGATCATTCCACCTCCCATTGGGTTACATTCCATTTGTGTCATTCCATCTCAACCTTATTAGGCCATATTCCAAGTGGGAGATATCATCATAGGGATAAATTTCCTATAATATCAATCCAAATTCATCGAGCCACATTCCCTTTATAGACAAATATAGAGGGAAGCCTATTCATAAGCATGACACCATCCTTTTCTAGGCATCGTTCTCTGGAATATCCTTGACGCATGATGATAATTTATAAATTATTTTCCTTTCCACATTACCATAAAAGGTGTGAAATGTCCCATTATGTTTCCCAAAACTACATGGATTATCAATTATTTTATGATGATATGTAGGAAACCACATTAGGGGACCCATCCCAACATTAAAATAAAAAACTGTCTCCCTAGATGAAGATAAATTCTACTATTCCCAACAATATAGATTAAAACCATAGTTTCTTAAATTCAAGAATCAAAAAATAATAAGTAAGATGAAGAAGCTCAAATACTTATAGACGGTTACATAAATAGAGAACCTTTGATACATACAGATGGTTCCATTGATGGAGAACCCCTGAAACATATAAATTTTTTCATTGATATAGAATCTCTTATACATAAAAATATTCACATTTTCATATGTTAATAAATGATTGCAAACATAAGGGTGACCAGTGTAACTTCCCAAAAATTTTAATCATAGTTATTCCATTTAATAAATATTTATAAAATGGAATGTTTTATAACTAAAATAAACTAAAGAACGATTTAATATAAATTACATGTTTTCTATAATAAAAAGAAAATTTACTTATATGTGAAGAAAATTAATCATATTAACCAAAAAATGAAATTTTGTATAGAAATTATGAAATATTAAATTATTAAATTATTAATAAATTTTATATTTTTAACAAACTGAAATATAATTTAACTTAATATTTTTAGAATATATGATTTATTATTCCCTCTTGAAATGTATTTCATAGTATATAACTTTTTAATAAAATTATAAGTGATTATATTTTAATAAATATCTTATTTTGATATGAGACATTTATAGTTTTCAAAATATTATTACTTAATAATAACTTATTAATTTCAATTTAAAGAAATTACAATCCTTATTTAATTATAATTTGGATTTAAGATATATTATTTTTTACTCTAATAATAATATATTAATACTTTATGTTAAAGTGTTAATGGAAAATAAATGCAACTTAATGAGAATAAAAATATTAGAAGAAACATATACTAAAATTATTATACAATATACTTTTGAAGAAAGATAATTTTAATATTTTTCCTAAAATAATTTAATATTTTTTAATGAAAATTGTTTTAAAATAATTATAATTAAAACTAATAAAAATGGTTTGAATAAAAAATATTAATAAAAATATAAATATAAGTGACATAAATAAGTAAATATACTAAAAATAATTTTAAATAAGAATATATATGGTTAATATTCTTTCATGATAATTAAAATTTACCTCATATATATATATATATGTGTGTGCGTGTGTGTGTGTGTGAGGGTGGGGGGGATAACCTAGCTAGCATGATAGGATAGCTCAACCATGAACATGTGGGGATCAATCTTATCCCATGCATGGAAATATCTTGGCCATACTTCTTGATAGTAGGTGTGAGGGTTTAGGCTTTCATAGTGCCCATAGATCGCACACTCGATGGACATGGTGTGTGTAATGTGCGAATTGGGTTCCCTATGTGTGTTTTATAGGTGAGGCATGACCGGTGAGGGCGTTTTTGAGTTCCTTGGGAACCAATCCCCTATTGCCTAGTAACATACATATTTTGTGAGTGTTTGACATATAATTAAAAACTCAACCAAGTGAAAAATCGATTTGGGATTGGGTACACACATGAATAGTTTACCTGTTAAAAAACCCAAGCATATATCACCACTGTCTGATTGAATCAACACCAACCATCCAATTATCTTGATCATCATCTCCTATATTAGGATTAATCTTCTTAACCCTGTCACTACCAAATCCTTCTCATTCCTTCACACACCAGACATAGAATCCCTCATTGTTGTCTCCTTCCCATTTAATACAGATGTCATCCTCTCCCACCCTACATAACTCATAGGTGGCCTAGATCTGTATACCCACTAACACCACTTTTGTCTTCCCGTGGTGGCACACCTATAACCATCAAGCTACCAGACAAATGATGGACCCTTCATAGGTCTTTGACTATAGTGATCAACCATGGACATATTTTCCTTTCTAAAGAAGCTTTCAAAGGTCAAAATGAACCTAAATGTATATATGTATAATAGAATTCAATTTTTTATACCAAATCAGCTGATAGTTATAAAAAGACATACATATACATGAAACAAAATGAAACAAATGTTTTAAACTAAAAACCATCATTGGGTTATTGTAAAATATTTCATGTCATCGTATCCTCCAAATTATAATTATCATGGAAGAAATATGTATATATATATATATATGAATATACCATTAAAAACCAAAACAATGGAATATAAATTATCATTTGAATTTTGAAGAACACCACAATGCTTAAATATTGGTTATAGAATATTAGGCACACTATTTTAGTTTGAATGATTGTCCCCTTCATCATCCTAGCTTATTTATCAAGTGTAATCCATGTTTAAGAAAATAATGCATTTTAAATCCTCTTTATATAAACACACACACACACACACATATATATCCTTCTTAAATCATTGGAAAACACAAACTAAGTTACGTCTTCCACCATTATCCCATACTACCATCTCCAAGCCACAGTGGTTGTGAAAACTGTCTCCCAATATCATTTTGGTTGTGAAATTCAAATAAAAGGATTATTTTTATAAAAAAATACTATTTTTGAAGAAAATAATTAATTTTAATTATCCATTGTTTTTATGTTAGGGGAATATTTTTCATAGAAACTATATTTTACAAAAAAATTAATTATTTTTATTTATGCTATGATTTATGTAAAGGAAATATTTATTTAAAAGTATATATTATATTTTCAGATATTATTTAAATTACTTTTCAATTTATTTTGGAGACCTTCTATAAGAGGCATGTTTTATTTAAATTTATCTATTTTCAAAACCCTTATTGTAAGAGATATTATATTTTAAACTGATGTTTTTTGGTTTATAAAATGCATAATAAGATGTTTTTTTTTCTAAAAACATTTTTCTTAATTTGATATAATATAATTATTTTTATAAAAATTCTTCCTTAAAATTGTTTAAATTTATATTCCAAAACCCTAATCAATATGGAATAATGTTGTACTCTATTTAGAAATGTTAATTTTAATTATTTAACTAACTAAATTTTCAATTTGATTCTAAAATGTTTTAAGTTTACATTATATATAGATAAACTCCTTAAAATTTTGTGGATACTGCATATATATATAGGCATGGAAATGAACTATATAGTCATTGAAATTCCATAAATTTCATCATAAAAGAATTAGTTTGATTTTATAAATGAAAAATCAGTCTTGTAGGACCCCGGGACACCCTGAGAGGGGAGGATTGAATCAGGGTGTCAACTTTTTCTTCTTAAATTTGTGGATCTTGTTCCCATGTTGGTAGGAACTACTTAAACCTATATGATGGATATGATCAGCAATGAAACATTCGCATGTAGAGGGATGACAGAGCTATTTTTACTTGGTTCACTACTAAGGGCTACATCCAAGGAGCATACGCCGACAGGTTTTCAGTCGTACTTAAACCACTATGCTTCACTAGCTATAGATAACAATTGTTCGGGCACAATCACTTTGTCCCAGGCTCACTATCTTTACAATGGTTCAGGGATAGCTCACTGCTTCCCTCGGGTCACTCCCGTTGACTCCCCCTGGCTCACTGCCGTTGTTGAAGTCTCACTCAGTTTATAGACGTGAAGGTCTCTTCAATAGATTTTCATTGAAGTCTTTGTCTCCTGTTCAGCATGATACTTTGCTTGCATCAGAGTCCTGAGTTGATGCCCTTTTGTATTCAACCTTTTACTTTAGTGCAATGAATGAATGCACTAGATCCCCTCGTCTTTGTTTTCCTGAATTACAATCACTCGTGTGATTGCTCAATAAATGATTCTCTGTTGATGTCCAAATTTCATCAACTGATGAATACCCCTTTTTCCCCTGTCCACTGGGCGAACAACCTTTGAAAGGGCCTTCGCAAAGTACCCTACTTCGCAAGGCTCCCAATTTTGGAATGCTCAAACAATTCTTCGCAGAACCCCTGCCTTTTCGTGAATATCAATCACGAATCACTCTCGCGATGCTCCAGCCTTCACAATGTTGGGCTATCGTGGAGCTCCTGCCTCTTTGCGAAGCTCACTGAGCCAACGCGGGGTGCAAGACTTTCGCGGAGCTAGAATAGCCGCCGCGAAGATCCTCTTTCGCGAAGCAGACTGCCTTCACAAGTGACCTTTGCGAACCGAGAGCAAAGTATTTTCGTTGAGAGCTCTCTCTTCTTCTCTTGAGGGGATCGGCCTCTATTTATAGGCAATTCCACCAACCCTCGAACTTTCTGTGCGAATTCAACGCCACGTCAGCTCAAATCCCGAAGCTCTAGAGTTCCCACTGGAATTCTCTCAAAATCGCGAAGCACTAAGGAAATTTTCCATTCACGGAGCTTTCCGTAATCACGGAGCATTCCATCAATTCCTTTTCACCTTTACCGTGAAGCTCCCTCGCAAAGCCCTTAATCACCGTGAAGCTCTCTTACAAATCCCTTCATCACCGCGAAGCTCTCCAGCCTCTGCCGTTCGCGAAGCTTGAGGTAATCATGAAGAATCGCCGCCTCCATTCTTCTGGTCTTCGCAGAAATTCAATCCATGCATCCCATATTCGCGAAACTCATGCCTTTTCCATATTAAATTATGATCTTCAAGGAAATCCACTTTTAGCGATGCTCACCAACCTCCAAATTTTGGACCCCAAAAATTTGGCAAACAATGGAAAACGGCACCACCTTGTATCTTCTCTTTTTGTCTGCCTCCAGATCATTCATTCCTATGTCGATGTTCCTTGAATAAAACATGGATCATTATCCACAGTCCTCGAACTCGACATGCCACCATGGAATCCCCTTTGTCAACAAATTTGTATGTCGTTTGTTTGCTTTGTCAACAAGCATGATCACCTCAACATCACTTCTTCTTGGTGATCTGTATCCTTCAACAAGTCTTATGCTTTTATCACAAACTCCACTATTATGATATGTATTCTTTGAAGGCATAGCTTCAGAATCATCATCTTCTATGACAATGTGATGTGCATGGCTATCTCAGAATTCCAATCATTGCACAACCTTCTTAGAATTCCAGTCATTGGCACATTTTCTTCTTCATCAACCGTCAAGATCTATATCATGAAAACCATGTGATTCAATTCATCAAGAAGTCTCTTGAATGGTTCTCATGCAATCATGAGTTATTTCATGGTCTTCATCAAAACAATGGTTCTCATGCAATAATGAGGAATTGCATGGTCTTCATCAAAACCGATGGTTCTCATGCAATAAGGAGGAATTGCATGGACTTCATCAAAAAACCCCCATTCATCTTTAATCATCCTCATATGGATTAAACCTCACATTCTTCATTGTTGTAAATAATGTATCACCTTTGACACTTGTTCTTTGAACTTACGATCAGTACAACAATCGTCTGAATCACCATTCCTCTACTTCAGCGGAGTACTTCATGATCTCCTTCATTTTGATCTTCCAATCCTCCATTTCATTGGAGTACTTCTTGATCTCCTTCATTTTGATCTTCATTGACAACTATTGAAAACAAATACAAACTTATACACAAAGTGGTTCCAACAAGTCTATCATTTAATGTAAGGATTATCTTTTAATTTTTTTTATGATTACCAAATATGTAATTATTTTTCACAATAATTAGATTAAAAGATTTTTTTTCAAAGGTTTTTAATGTGTTCATTGTGAGAAAGGTATTCTTGCAAAATGTTTTATTAAAATTTGGAACTGGGATAGTGGTTACACTAATCAGGAATGGGAAGTGAACCCATGGAATCCAAAGAACTTTTACATGAATAGTGTTCTTAATTATCCTTAGTAGCCTATGGTTTTTATTAAAAATTTCCATATATGAATGTAATATAAAAAGGTGCATAATTTTCAATGTAATGTTTTGGAAATTTTCTGGGAGAATTTTACTTCTAAAATCAAAGGATATTATATATTCAAAGGTATGGTTTGAAAATTATTTATTCTATGAATTTTGAAAACTCAGATGTTATTATTTTGGGAAACTTATATATAGTATGAAAATACTTTATTTTCAAAATAAAATTCATAACATTCAAAATATACTATAAATATTCATAAAATTAAAAATTTTCAACACTATTTTGAAACCCCTTATTGGGTTATTTTTGTGTTCACCCTAATTTTTAAAATCTTTTTTCACTGGAATATTATAAGTTGTAAAGGAATTTGTTTTTGTTTATGGTGATTTTTCATTTGAAGTTAAAATGAATATTTTAAATTAATATTGAAAACAAATATAATATATGGATTTTTTAATCCCCGAAATCCTAGATCAAAACATTTCTTTGGTTCTGTAAAGGACTGTATATTTTTTAGTTAATTTTTATAAAAAAGAAAATCTTATTTTTAGCACTGGATTCAAGGGTGTGGCTATTAGGCTATAATATTTGGTATTAGAGGGGTGGTTTAGAAAACATTGGAGATCAGGAGATTTTATTTTGAGAACAATTTTAGAGTTGTTATTTCTCATCTAAGGATCTAGAAATTAAAATCTTAGAAATTCTTATATATATATATATATATAAATTTTATCAATTCCATTTTCATAATTCTAATGATGGAAATTAATAATTGTTTTAATTATGATGAAATAATTTCGAGTGTGTAATTAATTTAGGGGGTAGAAATTAAAATCCTATATTTTTATGCATAGTTTTTAATTTTTAATAATGGATTATTAAATGGATTATTTTATTATTCAGTAAAACTATATTATGATTTAATATAAAGTAGCTGTATTTATATAATAAAAATGAATTTTAGTTTTATGTTAATCAAAGTAATCATATTTTCTAAAAAAATGTTATTTTTATATAAATAATGATATATTAAATTGTTAATATATTTCAAAATGTTAAAATTTTAAAAAATTGAAATATATTTTTACTTAATATTTTTATAAGATTTGATTTATTATTACCTATTTAAACTTATTTTTTAATTTAGTCAATTTTTATAAAAGTACAACTGGTTATTAATTATTTTAAAAATACCTTATTTTGGTATGCAAAATTTATAGTCTTCAAAATACTATTACTTTTGGATAACTTATTATTTTCAATATAAAGTAATTAAAGGCCTCAGTTTATTTTAATATTTATTAAACATGTAGTATTAGTACTCTCATAAGAATATATTATTACATTATGTAACACCCCACACCCTAGTTACCTAGAGTAGGTGAATTATTACATAAAATTGGCATGATTACAAGGTATCAAATCCTGAAAGACAGATCATTTCAGTATCCTCAAAAGTATTAGATACATATATATGTTTTATATTACATCATGAAAGAAAGAAAAAAAACATCATTGTGTCCCCTTTGAACACAATTTTATCCCTTAGCCTAATTCTGTAGGTTAATCAGAAAATACTTCTTCACATCCTTGTAAAAATAAAACATAAGGAAGGGCTGGGCTCAGATTCTCAGTAAGGATAACAATATAGAAAAAAATTTCATAAATAATCATAAACATTTAAGGAAATGTAAAAGACAAAAACACAATCCTTTTAAACTTAAACTTCAGAATAAAATGGAAAAAATAAATCAAATAATGACATTTACTAATTCCCATGGATATTTTTCAGGTCGAATAATCACATGAAACATCAAATTCCAATTTCATAATGATGGAATGCATAATGCTGAACATAAAAACCACATAGTCAAGTCCTCATGCCAAGAATAAAAATAAAAATATTATCAAGGCCTTGTGCTAAGACAATATTTTGTCCCATGAGACCTACCGATGAATTGAGAAGCTATTCAGGCTCCACCCATCACTTACTAAGTCCAATTCAGTCCTCATATGAAACAGTTGAAACATAACATAAACATTCATTTTAAAACTAGGATACAAAAAGTAAATACTTTAACAATAAACCGTGATTGGTATAAAAATATCTCTTCCATAGTGAAACATATCACAAAACCAAAAATACAATATGGAATATTGTATCATATTAAATCAACTTCAAACAAGTGTAAAATCCATCAGAGGATGTTGACATAGATGAAATCAAAACTGTTTGAGAGAAATATCTCTTTCTATTTTGAAATCATTTAAAATACATGTAATTATAAAAGAAAACATTTATTTTGAAAATATTATTATAAGCTTGTAAGTTATTCTTCAAAGGTGTTATAACAACAAAAATAGCCGCTACCGCAATATAACTTACAAATCATTTTTTCCATAATTTTTGTCGAAAAGGTCACAAAGTACCTTGTTTGGAAAATGATAGAAAGATTCCTTTCAAAAAATTTTAAAAATTAAAACAGGGGTATAAATGTCTTTAAACCATATTCTAGTCAATAGTAAAAATGTTTTGAAATACATTTTTATGAAACACAGATGTTGATGATAAAGAAGTCCTAGTAGATACTTAGGTGAAAACAACCTCAGATAATAAAGAGATTGTGAAATTAACCAATAACTTGTACTTTTCCATAGTTTATGGTATGGTAAAATTCAGTATAAAAGTTAAAACATTGTTATTAAATTATACAATAACTATATACGTAAATATTATATCATATTTTATATTCTAATATTGCTTTATTAATAATATTTCAGTAGTATCATTGTTTCGGGTGTTAACTGATTTATTTTACTTTATATGATTTGTTATGTATGTATTTTTTGTTACGGAGATAATGTATTTGATTCATATCCATAATGATATTATGTTCTTAAACATTACTTATAACCATAAAATGAAAATTAATCTTGAATTATTACAATGAAGAATGAATCTCATTGCCCTCGTGGGGACGGTAATCCGTACGTACGCACGAGCGACAATATCATTCAATTGAAGTTGAAATCATATATAATTGAATGTTATATAATATATACATAATCATTAACATGTTATATCTATTATTTACATCAATTATACATCATTATTACACCCATCAGAATATTGAATTGTTGACTAAAAACTACTCCATGATGTGGAGATGGTCAGTCGTACGTATGCACATATAGCGACTTTATCATTAATAGGATGGATAGAATATTAAATATGGTCATACCATATTTATAATAACATCAAAGTATGAATAATGTACTAGAGTTATTATTTTGGTTTGGGAATAAAAAATAAAGAGAAAGTGGAAAAAGAAGATAACTTGGAATGAGGTGATGAAATTATTACCTCTTCTTTGGGTCCTTCATTTTGATTTGATCAAAAGGGCTCCTTAGGTTAGATTTATGCTCAAGGGAAGGCCTCTAGGATGAATTTAGGGTAGTTGGGAGGATATTTGGGCATGGGTTTGCTGATGAAAATGGTTTTTCAGGTGTGATTTTGAGAGAAGGGGAAGTGCCCTTTTATAAGAGAGGGAATGGTCACTTTATAAAAAAATTGAAATATTATTTTATTATACATCATATTCTAGTTATAATGGCTCAAAAATAATTTATTTCAAGGATAAGGTCAGTATGGGTCGAAATACTCTCAACCAATAGGTTTTAGATAGGTTTAGTTCACCATATTGGCCTTATCTTTTATATTTAACTCTTGGTTAAAAAGTTTTCCATTTACCATGTCTCCTTGTATTTTTATATTATATGGTTAATAAACATAATATAAACTACCAAGAATACCACAAGTGGTTCATTATTAATATCTATCACCTATTATAGTTCTTTTGGCCGAACTATAGATTTTTGGGTATATTATTTCATTCAATAAAATATTGTTTTTTTAAAAACACATTTATGTCAATTTTGACACTATTTAGTATTTGATTTTTGTGAAAGTCATAACAACTTTATAACTTCGAATAAAATTTATTTAATCAACCCTAACATGTCATATTGTCCTATTTTTTTTATAATTTATTAAAAGGCTCAAATTATATTTATTTTATTATTTATAATATCAATTATCTTAATCTTTTATTAATATGTTACTTAATTCATCTTCATTGGGTCATAAATAAATTTTATTATTTAATATCTAAAAATTATAAATAAAACACCATGATTTAGGAAATATTTTTAGATTGCTAATGAATATTTTCAGTCAAATTTATATTATGTATAACCCTATATTAAAAATGGTTTAGTTATTAAACTTTGAATTTAGCACTTTTAACTCTTATTTAAATAAAATAATAATAAATGTACTAATTGAATCCTAGTGGGTAAAAAGGATAATATTTTATTCTTAAGGTCTAGTTTTGTCGAAATAAACTTATCCAATAGAATTAACACATATGTCAGGGTAATAATAATCTCATTTTTACCTTTAATTACCCTATTTAATTTTAACGGTTGTAAATAAAAGTCAAAATTTACTATTCACCAAAAATTATTTTCATCTTATTGAACCAAATTTTACTTACTGATGTCAACCATGGCTCTAAAATTTTTTAAATTCAATTCAAAGAAGAGGTAAAATTATGTTTTATGAAAATTTGCAAATGCTCCTAGAAGGTGGGTAAAAGACGATAAAAAGTTCAATAAAATTTTATATATATCTAAACTTATTATAAAATGATTCCACTGAATTATATTGAAATTATATAGGTATTATGTTTCTATTTTGACCTAAAATAAATTTAAATAAAATAAATAGTTATTTAAATAAAAATTTTGTTTTAAACATTAACACAATGTTTTTCACAATTCATCAAAAATTGAAGGTTTTCAAAAAAAAATAAAAAAAAATCACCCTAAGCTAATTTTGATATTAAAAATCCAAAAAAGAAGACCATTTTGGAAAATTAAATTTATAAAATTTCCAAAATTAGGTATTACTATTCATAACAGCTAGTTTGATTGGTTGTGGTGTGTTAGAACTCAAAGTGGCATACAACACAAGCTATTGCATTATTCAAAGGGAAACATACCGTAGAGGATTGAGGTGTTACATTCTCCCCCTTCAAATAATTTATTCCTCAAAATTTCTGGAATAGTATTACGTAAAAAGATTCAGTTGGTTCTTCACTATAAGTTCCTTGGGTTCCCACTTTGCCTCTTCCATCTTATGGTTTATCCATAGAACATTAACTAGACGAGTCGTCCAGTTTCTCAACACTTGTTCTCTGGTATCCAAAATCTTGACTGGCTCTTCACAACAATACATATCAAGTTCTAGTTCTATTTCGTCATAGGTGAGTAAATTCATTGGGTGTGGCATGTATTTTCTCAATAGTGATATGTGGAACACATCAGCAAATTTGGAGTGACTTGGCGGCATTTCCAAAGGGTAATCTACAGCCCCAATTTGTCCTAGAATTTCGACAGGTCTGATGTACTTGAGACTTAAATTACCCTTCTTACAGAAATGTATGACTCCCATCCATTGGGATACCTTTAAGAAAACATGATCTCCTACCAGAAATTCTGAATCCTTTCTTCGATTATCGACATAAATTTTTTGCCTACTTTTTGAATCTTTGATGTGTGTCTGGATAATCTTCACCGTTTCCATTATTTCCTCAACATGTTCTGGGCCTATGAGTTTTCTTTCCCCAACATCATCCTAACAAGTTGGTGTTCGACATCTCTTTACATCTAACGATTCATATGGTGCCATCAGAATACTTGAATGGAAGATATTATTATAGGAAAATTATACCATAGGTAAATAATGATCCAACATAACTTGGAAGTCAAGTGAGCAAGACCACAACATGTATTCAATGGTTTTAATAGTCCGTTTTTATTGTCCATAAGTTTGAGGGTTCTAGGCAGTGCATAAATGAAGTTCAGTATTTATGGCTCTCTGAAGAATTTTCTAGAATCTTGATGTAAAACGGGGATCAAAAACAGAATCAATCAATATGGGAACACCATGAAGTCTTACAAATTCATTAATATGTAGTCTTGAAAAACGTTCAAGTGCTAAGTCTTCTCTTATATCAAGAAAATGGGATGACATGGTAAGATTATTAACAATGACCCATACTGCATCATTTCTTCTAGGAGTCTTTGGTCACCCAATGAAAAAGTATATCATAATATCATCCTTTTTCTACTTAGGTATGGGAAGAGGTTGCATGACTCTTCTAGGATGTTTTATTCCAGCCTTCACCTATCAAAAAACCATACATCTTGACACATAATCAGGAATCTACCTCTTCATGTTGTCCCACCAAAAATGTTTCATGAAATCTATATACATCTTAGTGCTACCAGGGTGTGTAGAGAAATTGGATCTATGAGCATCATCCAACAATTCCCTTTTTAGATCTGCTATATTAGGGATACAAATTATCATCCCAAATTTCAAAATTTCATCTTCATACACGAAGTCAATCAATCTCCCGCCATTCATAGCTTTAATTTTCTTTTGAAACTCATCATCATTAGTCTGAGAAATTTTTAACCTTTCTAGTAAATATGAATTATAAACAATTTGAAAAAGTATTGATGTTTCACCTTCCAATATTATTCCCATATCCATATTTACTAGATCCATGAACGTAGGATCCCTTTACACTCTCATCTTGTTCAAAACTCCAAGATCCATTATACTCAAAGTATCTACCACCTTATTTCCATTCTCCGGGTTGTAGGGTATGGTGAATTCAGAATCCTTGAGTAGTTCGAGCCATCTCCTTTTCCTCATGTTGAGTTTTTTTTGTGAGAAAATATACTTAAAACTCTTGTTATCGGTATAAATCTCAAAATTTTAACCATAAAGATAGTTTCGCTATATCTTCAAGGAAAATATTACAAATGCTAACTCAAGATCATGTGTGGGATATTTTAGTTCATGAATTTTTAGCTGCAATGATGCATAGGCAATAACTCTCTCGTTTTGCATAAAGACACAACCTAGTCCTTTCTTTGAAGAATCACTATAAATAACAAACCATTCATTCCCCGATGGTAGAGTCTAGATATAATAATTGAATAATCTTCTCTTTAGTTCTCCAAAACATTCCTCACACTATTTTGTCCAATAAAATTTAACCCTTTTACGTGTGAGCTTGGTTAAATGGTTAGCCAATCGGGAAAAATTCTGGACGAAACACCGATAATAACATACTAAACCAATAAAACTATGTACCTTAGTATACTCATCGGTGTTGGCCATTCTTGGATTTATCTTATCTTAGAAGGATCAATAGATATTCTACCCTTAGAGACAATATGGCCAAGGAAAGAAATATCCTCAAGCTAAAATTCACACTTACTAAAGTACCCATATAATTCATTTCTTCTAAGAGTTTTCAGAATAGTTCGCAAGTGGTTTTCATGATCTTCATAGATTTTTGAGTATAGCAAGATATCATCAATAAATATCACTACAAATTCATAGAGATATTCCTTGAAAACTCTATTCATTAGATCCATGAAGACAGAGGGTACATTAGTCATTCAAAAGGAATTACTATAAACTTGTAATGCCCATACCCTGTGCAAAATTCCGTCTTTTAAATGTCTTCCTTCTCCACACAACTGATGATATCCAGATTGAAGGTCAATAATTGAAAAATTTTGAGCTCTATGAAATTGATCAAATAAATCATTAATACGAGGTAGGGGATACTTGTTCTTTAATGTTATAACATTGATATCCCTATAGTCAATGCACAACCTAATAGATCATCATTCTTATTAACCAAAAGAATATGGGCTCCCCATGGGGAAACACTAGGGAGAATAAATACATTATTACTCAACTCCTCTATTTGTTTCTTTAGCTCTACTAATTCCACAGTGTCCATTCTATAAGAGGTCTTCGATATGGGCCTTGAACCAGGAATTAAGTCAATGGAAAACTCAATTTCTTGTTCTCAAGGATGTCCAGGTAATTCCTCTGGAAACACATCAATATATTCTTTCACAATAGGTATATCCTCTATTTGAACATTATTTTCCTCACCCATAGTTATGTCATTCTATTCCTCCTCAATAATTGAATTTAGATGAGCTATTGGGGGTGGATATAGATAAGAATTTGATGGTGATGTTTGTGCTTTAAAGATATGGTGTTCTTTATCATCATCATCAAAAGTTGAAAAATCCTTCTTCTTACAATAAAGTTTCGCATCATGGTCTAAGATCCAATCCAAACTAAGAATTATATCACATTCAATAATGGGTATGATGATGAGATTAGTAGATAAATTACATTTATATTCGCTAATGGTAAGTGATTCACAAAACCTTATTGCAATGATACTTCCCGTAGGAGTTTTAACTGATAACTCCCCTGTTAAATAAAATTTTAAATATCTAATTTTCTTTACAAACTTGGAAGATATGAAACAATACGATGATCCAGAATCAAATAAAGAATAGGATAAATTTGAAGAAACTATTAAATTACCTGCCACCACATCATTCAGAACTTCAACCTTAGCAGTAGTGATCATATAAGTTTGTCCTTTCTCCCTTGTCATTTTCTATGTTATGTTTCCTTGGATCTTAGTCAATTCATTTGCATAATTCCCCCTTTTTCTATAACTGTAGCATTAAACATTCACAGCCTCTTTCTTTCCTTTGCAATCACGAGCTTGGTGGCCCTTTTCACTTCCCTTGTAATAAACTCCCATTCCCTTTAGGAAATAACCTGAGTGTTTCTTCCCACATTTACTATTGGATATATATTCAAAATTTACTTTATTCCCCTTATTTCTAGTTCCATAGTGTTCAGAAGATCTATTCTTCTGCTTCTTTTCATTAAAGTCATAATACTTAGAGAATTATTTTTCTCTCTTGATAGCAGATGAGATTATATCATTGTACAACAAGAAGGTTCACGAGACTAATTATCAATGGAAAAATGGTTTTAACCCATCAAATAATTGATCGATCTTACTCCTTGGGTTATATATATAATCTGCAACATGTCTTTCTAACCTTGTAAAGTTATTTTCATATTTTGCGACATTCTCATCCTCATTTTTCCTCAAACTCAGAAATTTACTTTCTATATCCGCTCGATGGTCACGTGGAAAGTATTTTTCAAAGAAAATATCTTTAAACTCTCTCCATTATATATTTTATACATCTTTATCTTCCTTTGTGTTTTTAATTAATGACCACCATTGATCTGCATCTCCCATGAGGCGATAAACTGCCATGATAACTTTTTCCGTTTTGTAACTCCCCAAAGAATGAAATATTTTATCCAAGGAAATTTTCCATTGCTCAGTTAAAAATGGATTTTTAGTCCCATTGAATGTTGGTGGTTGTTGCCTCATGAATCGGTATAACATAGATCCTCTATGCTATTGATCAGGGTGTTCCATATGGGTAAGGTTATTACTCATAACCTGAGTGAGTTGTCCCAATATGGTGATAAAATGATCAGCACCGGTTGCATCAGTAGCTCCAATATAATTATCTTGAGTAGGAGGAAAATACCTACATTGATTACATGCATTGATACAGTTTCCATTGCTTACACTAGGTTCCATTTCTATACAATGGAATACACAAGATTAGTTTATAAATCTCAATACATAATTCCAATCATATAAAACCCTTAAAAAATTGAATATTTTATGTATATAATCCATAATTTTAAAAATGTTTTCATTGAGGAAGTACATTCTCATCAAACCATCATAATGGATTGTAAAGAAAATTTGAATTTCCTTACCTTATCCCCCGAGAGTGTCGCAACCAAGAGTGCAACAAGGCCTGTTATTGTGTACCAGGATACCCTGAGTGAATCCCGAAACTCCTTGTCATAGTTTTCACTCCTAGGTACATTTGTGCCAGAGCCACCTCTACCTGATCGTATCTAGAGAGGGATGTTTTTCTTGGAAAATATACACAAAATATCTACATTTCCAATTTTTTTGAATGTTCTTCTATACTAATCCTCAAAGTCTATTTTAGGGTAACGTGCTCTAATCAGAGTTTTTCTAAATCTAGTTTCCAAGGTTTGTACTAAACTTACACTAATACCAAATGTAACTCCCTGACCCTCTTTACCTAGAGTCGGTGTATTATTAAATAATATTGGCATGATCCCAAGGTAACAAATCCCAAAAGACTGATCAGTTTAGTATCCTTGGAAGTACAAGATACATATATAAGTTTTACATTACATCATGAAATAAAGAAAAACAACATCATTGTGTCCCCATTGAACACACTCTTACCCCTTAGCCTTATCTTGCAGGTTATTTGTAAAATACTTCTTCAAATCATGGAAAAAATAAAACATGTGAAATGGGTGAGCTCAGATGCTCTGTAAGGATAACAATATAGCAGAAACTTATATAAATAAGTATAAACAAATTAGGAAATGTATAAGAATAAAACATAATATTTTTAAACATAAAAATCAGTATAAGATGGAATAAATAAGTCAAATAATTCCATTTACTTATTCACATGGATATTCTACATGTCGATTAATCACATGAAACATCAATAGCCAATTTCATAATGATGGAATACATTATGTCAGACATCATAACCACATAGTCAAGGCCTTGTGCCAATAATACTAATAACTATTTTTTCAAGGCATTGTACTAAGACACTAGTTTGTATCAAGACACCTACCGATGCATCGAGAAGCTATAGTGGGCTCCACCCGTCATTTACTAAGTCCAATGAATTCAACATATTAAAAGGTTGAAACATAACATAAGAATTCATATTAAAACTAGCATAAAAAATAAATATTTTAACAATAAACCATGAATGGTATAAAAATATATCTTCCAAAGTCAAACATATGCGAAAACCAGCAATACAATATGAATGATTGTATCATAGTAAATCAACTTCAAACAAGCATAAAATCCATCAAAGGGTGCAAACATAGATAAAATAAGAACTATTTGAGATAAATATCTCTTTATCTTTTGAAATCATTTAAAATTAATTTAATGATAAAACAAAACATTTATTTTGAAAATATTTTTATAAGCTTATAATGGTTTCTTTGAAGGTGTTATAACTGTGGAAAATAGATGCACTCACTGTATAAGTTAATAAACATTCTTTCCTAAATGTTGTCGAAAAGGTCACAAAGTACCTTGTTTGGAAAATAAAAGAAATATTCCTTTAAAACATTTATAAAAATTCAAAAAATGGTATAAATTACTACAACCCATATTATAGAAAATATTAAAATGGTTTTGAAAAACATTTTTAAGAAATAATGATGTGGATGATAAAGAATTCCTAGTAAATACTTAAATAAAAACAACCTCGGATAGTTAAGAGATTGTGAAATTTAAACTTACATTGTACTTTTACATAGTTTATGGTATGTTAAGATTCTGTATAATAGTTAAAACATTGTTATTGAATTATTCAATAACTATATAGATAAATATTATATCATATATGATCTTCTAATATTTCTTTGTTAATAATATTTTAGTAGTATCATTTCTTAGGTTGTTAACTGATTCATTTTACTTTATATGTTTTGTTACATAAGAAATGTTTGTTTTGAATAGGATGTATTTTATTCATATACATAATTCTGTTATGTTCTTAAACATTATTTTTAACCATAAAATGAAAATTATTCTTGAATGGTTCTGATGGAGAATGAATCTCATCGCATTCGTGGAGATGGTAATCTGTATGTACGCACGACCAACAATATCCTTCAATTGATGGTGAAATAATATATAATTGAATGTTATATCATATATAAATAATCATCAATATGTTATATTTATTATTTACATCAATTACACATCATTACTATACCCATCCAAATAATGAATTGTTGAATAACAACTACACCATGACGTGGAGACGGTAAGCGGTACATACGTACGTATGGTGACTTTGTCATTCATAGGATGGATAAAATAATGAATATGGTCATACCATATTAATAATAACATTATATTATGAATAAGGTAATAGATTTATTATTTTGGTATGGGAATAACAAAGAAAGGGGAAGTGGAAGAAGAAGATAACTTCGAATGAGGTGATGAAATTATTACATTTTCTTCATGTTTTTCCTTTTGATCTGATCAAAAGGGATCCTTAAGTTGGATTTTTTCACAAATTAATGCCTATAAGATAAATTTAGGGTAGTTGGGAGGATATTTGGGTAGGTTTTGGCTGATCCAAATGGCTTTAGAGGTGTGATTTTGAGAGAAGGGGAAGTGCCCTTTTATAAGGGAGGTGAGGGTCACTTTAGGAAAAAATTGAAATATTATTTTATTATACAATCATATTCAGTTTGTAATGGCCTAAAAATGATTTATTTCTAGGATAAGGTGGATATGGGTCTAAAAACTCTCAACCACTAGGTTTTCAATAGGTTTAGGTCACCATATTAACCTTATCTTTTATATTTAACTCTTAGTAAAAAAGTTTGACATTTACCATGTCTCCTTGTATTTTTATATTATATGGTTAATAAACTTACTATAAACTTCCTAGAGAACCCCAATTGGTTAATTATTTAAATATATAACATTACAAGTTCTTCAGCCAAAACTTATATTTTTTGGTATATTATATCATTCAATAAAATATTATTTGTTTAAAAACTCAATTCTTTCAATATAGACACTATTTAGTATTTGATTTTGGTGAAAGTCATAACAACAATATCACTTTGAATAAAAGTTATTTAATCACCACTAACATGTCATTTTAACCTATAAAATTCGTGGAATTAATTAAAAGGCACAAATTACATTTATTTTTATATTTACAATATCCAATATTTTAATCATTCATTAATAAGTTAATTATTGCATCATCATTGTTTCATAAATAAATTGAATTATTTAATTTCTAAAAATTATAAATAAAATACCATGATGTAGGAAATATTTTTATCTTTCTAATGAATTTTTATAGTCGAATTTATATTTCTTATAATCCTATATTAAAAATGGTTTAGTTATTAAAAATTGAATTTAACAGTTTTAACTCTTCTTTAAATAAAATATTAATTAGGGTCATAATCTAATCCATGTGCGTCAAAAGGATCATATTTTATTTATTAGTTTGTTTTTGGTCGAAATAAACTTATCCAATATAATTAGGACATGTTTTAGGGTAATAATACTTTCATTTTTACCTTTAATTGCCTTATTTACTTTTAACTATGGTAAATAAAAGTCATTAGTTACTATACCCCAAAAATTATTTTCATCATATTGAACCATATTTTAATTATTGATTTCAACCATGTCTCTTAGGTTTTGGAAATCAAATTCACAGAAGCGGTGAAATTTTTTTTTACGCAAATTTGTAAATGCTCCTAGAAGGTGGGTAAAAGGTGGTAAAATGTTCAATAAAATTTTATATATCTAAAATTATTATAAAATTACTCCAATGAATCACATTAAACTTATATAGGAATTATTTATCTATTTTGACCTAAAATAAATTTAAATAAAATAAATAATTATTTAAATAAACAATCAGTTTTAAACAATAGCACATTATTTTTCAATATTCATCAATAATTGAATGTTTTTAGAAAAATACCAAAAATTCACCGTAAGATAATTTTGATATTCAGAATCCAAAAATGAAGTCCATTTTAAATATAAAACTTATAAAATTTCAAAAAGTGGGTATTACTATTCATAATGGCTAGTTTGATAAGTTGTGGTGTGTTAGAACTCAAAGTTGTGTACAACGCAAACTATTGTACTATTCAAAGGGAAACATACTGTGGATGTTTGGGGGTGTTACATTCTTCCCTCTTTCAAATAATTTCGTCCTTGAAATTTCTCTAATACTAATGTGTAAGAATATTTGGGTGGTTGTTCATCATAAGTTCCTCGAGTTCCCATGTTGCCTCTTCTATATTATGGTTTCACCATAGAACTTTTACCAGACGAGTCATCCGGTTTCTCAACACTTGTTCTCTGGTATCCAGAATCTTAATAGGCTCTTCACAATAAGATAGATCGAGTTCCAATTCTATTTCTTCATAGGTGAGTACATGCATTGGGACTTGCATGTATTTTCTCAATAGTGATACCTCTTCACAGTAAGACAGATCGAGTTCCAATTCTATTTCTTCATAGGTGAGTACATGCATTGGGACTTGCATGTATTTTATCAATAGTGATACGTGGAAGACATCATGAAGTTTGGAGAGACTAGGTGTCATTTCCAAACAGTAAGCTACAACCCCAATTCATTCTAGAATTTTGAAAGGTCTGAGGTACCTAAGACTTAATTGACCCTTCTTACCAAACCGTATAACTCTCTTCCATGGAGATGCCTTCATGAAAACATGATCTCATACATGAAATTTTAAATCCTTCCATTGATTATCAGTATAGCACTTTTTCCTACTTTGAGCAGCATTGATGTGGGTTTGGATAATATTCTCCTTTTCCATTGTTTCCTCAACAAGTTCTGGGCCTATAAGTTTTCTTTCACCAACATCATCCCAACAAGTTGGTGTTCAGAATCTCTTTCCTTATAACATTTCATATAGTCTTATCTGAATACTTGAATGGAAAAAATTGTTATAGTAAAATTCTACCAGAGGTAAATATTGACCCCTCATACCTTGGAAGTCAATTGAGAAAGACCTCAACATGTCTTCTAAGGTTTAAATAGTCCGTTGTGATTGTCCATCAGTTTGAGGGTGGTAGGCAGTGTTCAAACGAAGTTCGGTATCTAATGATTTTAGAAGAATTTTCCTGAATCTTGATGTAAAATGGGGATAATGATCAGAAACAATCAATAATGGTACACCCTGAAGTCTTAGAACTTCATTAATATATATTATTGTTAAACCTTCAATTGTTAAATCTTCTCTTATAGTAATAAAATGTGATAACTTGGTAAAACGATCAAAAATGACCCATATTGCATTATTTCTTCTATGATTATTTGGTAACCCCATGACAAAGTCAATCATAATATCATCCCATTTCCACTCAGGTATGGGAAGAGGTTGCATGAATCCTCTAGGATGTTGTCTTCCAGCCTACACCTATTGACAAACCATACATCTGGACACATAATCATCCATATCCCTCTTCATGTTTTCCCATGAAAAATGTTCCGTCAAATCTCTATACTTCTTACTACTACCAGGTTGTATAGAGAAATTAGATCTATGAGCATCATCCAAAAATTCTCTTTATATATTAGGTATATTAGGAACACAAAGTCTCTTCCCAAATTTCAAAATTCTATCTTCATATATAAAGTCGATCAATATCCCATTGTTTATAGCATTAATTTTCATTTGAAACTCTTCATCATCAGTCTGAGAACTTTTTATCCTTTATAGTAAATATGGTTCAGCATCTATTTGAAAAAGTGTTGATGTTTCACCTTCCATTATTATCACCATATAAATCTTTAATTAATCCATGAACATAGTATCCATTTCAAATCTCATCTTGTTCAGAACACCAAGATCCTTTCTTCTCAAATCATCTACCACCTTATTTTCTTTTGCCGAGTGGTAGTGTATAGTGAAATAATAATCCTTGAGTAGTTCTATCCATATACTTTTCCTCCTGTTGAGTTCTTCTTTTGAGAAAATATACATCAAACTCCAGAGATCAGTATAAATCTCACATTTTTCACCATAGAGATAGTGTCTCCATTTCTTCGGAGCAAAGATTATAGCTGCTAACTCAAGATCATGTGTGGGGTAGTTTTGTTCATGAATTTTTAGCTACCACGAT
Source organism: Viscum album (assembly GCA_963277665.1). Taxonomy (NCBI): domain Eukaryota; kingdom Viridiplantae; phylum Streptophyta; class Magnoliopsida; order Santalales; family Viscaceae; genus Viscum; species Viscum album. The sequence goes on along the minus strand of OY728133.1, from coordinate 1,755,082,971 downwards.
GCATATTTAATAACTCTATCATTCTGCATAAGGACACAACTAAGTAATTTATTTAAAGCATCACTATAAATAACAGACACATCATTCCACGATAGTATAGTCAAGATACGAGGATTTATTAATCTTCACTTCAGTTCTTCAAAACATTCTTTTCACTCTTTTTTCACAAAAATTTAACCCCTTTAAAAATGAGCTTGGTTAATGGGTTAGACAATCGGTCAAAATTATAGACGAAATGAAAATAATAACCTACTAAACCAATAAAACTACGTAACTTAGTTATGATTGTCAGTGATGGACATTATTGGATTGCATTTATATTAGAAGGGTCTATTGAGAATCCATCCTTAGAGACAATATGGCCAATAAAATAAATCTTCTGAAGCCAAAATTCACACTTGTTAATATCCTGCAAAATTCATTTCTTCTATGAGTTTTCAGAATAGTGCTCAAGTGGTTTTCATGATCTTCGTAGATTTTTGAGTATACAATGATATCATAGATAAATACTACTACAAAGTCATGAAGATATTCTTTGAAAACTCTATTCATTATATCCATGAAGATATAGGGTGCATTAGTCAGTCTAAAAGGCATTATTGTAAACCCATAATGCCCATACCTGGTATGAAATGACGTCTTCGAATTTTCTTCCTTCTTCACACACAACTGATGATATCTAGATCGAAGGTCAATCTTTTAAAAATATTAAGCTCCATGAAGTTGATTGAATAAATTATCAATGCGAGGAAGGGGATACTTTTTCATTATTGTTATAATATTGATCTCCCTATTGTCAATGCATATCCTTATAGATCTATTTTTCTTCTTAACAAAAAGAACATGGGATCCCCATGGAGAAACACTAGGGTGAATAAATCCTTTATTACTCAATTCCTCTAGATGTTTGTTTATCTCCACTAATTCCATAGTGCCTATTCTATAAGGGGTCTTCGATACAGGTCTTGAAATAGGAATTAAGTCAATGGAAAACTCAATTTCCCATTCTCAAGGTTGTCCACGTAAATCCTCTAGAAACACATCAACATATTCTTGAATAATAGGTACATCCTCTCTTTGAACATTCTTTTCTTCACCCATAGTTATTTTATTCTCTTCCTCCCCAATAATTAAAATTTGTTGAGCTGCTTGGGAGTGATCTAGATAAGAATAATATGGTGAAGTTTCTACTTTAAAGATAATATTTTCTTTAACATCATTATCTTAAATTGTAACCTCCTTCTTCTTACATTAAATTTTTGCGTCATGGTCCAAAAGAAAATCCATACCGAGGATTATATCAAATTCAATCATGAGTATGACGATGAGATCAATAGATAAAGTTTGTTTATATTCCCTAATGGTAAATTATTCACTAAACTTTGTTGCAATGACACTTCCCTTAGAATTTTTGACTTAAAACTCCCTTGTTAAATCAAATTAGAAATATCTAATTTTATTATCAAACTGGGAAGATATGAAACAATGCGATGATCCAGAATCTAATAAATAATTGGATAAATTAGGGGAAACCACTAAAATAACTACCACCACATCATTCGAAGCGTCAACCTCAGTAGTTTTGATCGCATAAGCTTGGCCTTTCTGTTGAAAGTGGGTTCCCTAAACAGAAATTCTTTTGTAATTTGATTGCCTATACATGTATTTAGTTTGTTATAATAAATGTTTTTATCTTTCCATAATAGTGTAGATACATTTGTATCCACTTTGTTTATTGAAATTTACTTAGATTACCTATCTCATAAAAGGTTTATAGTAGATCCCATGCTATAAGGAGAACCCTAAGATTCCATGATAGTAATCTTAAAGTAAGCTTATATGGTCCAGTTACATCATTCTGGAAGGACATAGATGATTTGTGACCATCTGGTGCTGGGGGCTCATAAGCATTGGGAATTCTTCTCATGAAGTTTGCACGTGATGATATCTAGTAGTTGAGATCATGAGGACAGACCTGCATAATAGGAACACCACATGTTTTAGGTGTCATTTGTCATTTCTGTCTACAGACATGTGTAATGGTCGTTAGACTTGAGATCATTGTCAATGGATGTCATTTAATTATGTACATTTGATGCAAGGATAAAAACATGGCAACAAAGTCATGGTGAGGTAGTTTTTATCAGGTATGTCATTAATGGCATGACATTGCTTGAATAATTGAGAAAGGATTTGTCACTTCTAAGTTCAGGAAGAGATATCTCGGGCCTAGTTGATTAGTATTATTGCACCTTCAATAAATCCATGACCATGGTAGGGGAAGGTAAGACTATCTGGAAAAATCAACAAACAAAATAAAGAAAAATAGAGAATGATGATGCTAGTATGCATTCTACTTTATTGAGATTTTGATGATGAAGAGATTATATTACATGGACCGTGTTCGTAGGAAGGCATTCATTGATTTGACTTTGCCTTATATCTATAGGGGCCTCGATGGGTTTCTAGACCCCACTCTAGGTCAGTGGATATTATTCACATCTATTGAGATAAGGGCCTAGAGGGTCAGACACAATAGCGGCTTGAGAATCTGCCCTATTCTATGAATAGGAATTTAGAACTTGGTGGGCGCCACCAAAGGGTCCGAGAACTATCCATGTTCTATGGATCAACAAATAATAACTAAATTAATTTATTATTAAAGTTTAGAATAATTATTTTAATTTATTTATAACATGTATTTACATGTTATATAGTAAATACAAGTATTAATATTAGTCGAATGGATTTTAAAATCCTAGGTTCATTTAATATAAGTAGGAGGAATGATTTGAGTTAAAGACTCAAATTTATCACGTAATACATTCATATATTACAATTAAGTGATAAATTATAAATATTATTTATGGCATAATTTTATTTTTCAAAAATAATTATTTATAACACTTATATAGTAGATGTCTATTACACGGGGGTCGAGAATCCATACTGCGTGTTTTTAAACACTCCCTATATAAGTGAGAGAGAGGCTCCTCCATAGATAATATTCATGTGTCAATATTGAGAGCTTCTCTCCCCTCCTAGAATCTTTAGAGAGGGTCTCTCAAGCGAAGGATGATTTTCAAGTTCATCCATCTCAGATTGAATCTTCTTCCTTTGTGGTGATCATCGTTGTGCTGAAGTGATCATCGAAGATCCATGATAGCACCCAGATCATGATGAACGACATGTGAGCAGATTAATAAGGTGTGTGTCGACGATCTATAGGGTTTCGATGATGGAGTCTTTGAGCAACGATCACCGACGTCCTGTTGAAAACTTTCACACATCAATTATGAACAAGGTACATGTTCAGTCTAATTTTTTGTGCTCTGTTTAAACCTTGCAAGATCCTCAGATCAATATGGGACAAGATCACCAGGGTTGACAGGGTTATGTCACTCCGGTGAAGTAGAAAATTTTAAATTCCCAGCCCACCGGCTTCCAGTGAGCCATCCCGGTACTTTGCAGTGGTATCATAGGGAATCACAATGTTTTTCTGAGTCAAAAAAATTAAGATGCATTAAATTTAATTTAGGGGTGTTGAAATGGTTTATTCGGATCTTTCCACATGTCTTTTCGTTTTCAAATGATAATGTTATCATCATTTAAAATTTTTAATCGGATCAACATTGTATTTTTCGTTAATTTGATGTTTATCTCAAATTGGGAATTAACATCAAATATAATATTTTATTGTAAAATATAATAAAATATTTTATTATAAAATATTTTCCACAAAGGTGTGTGGAAAATATTTTTGATAATATATTAAAAAAAGGGGAAATGGGAGGGAGATGAAGACCCCAATTTGGGGTCTTCTTTCTTTTATAAAAAATTAATGGAAGACTAAGACCCCCAAATTGGGCCTTCTTCTCTTCATTAAAAAAAATAAAATGGGGTGGACTTTTGGTATAAGGACAAAAATAATAAAAAAATAAAAAAATTGGGAGACCCCAAAGGGGTCTCCTCCTTCATGTGGTGCACAAGGGGGTGAATCATCCCTTATGAAACCCTAGCCGCCGGACCCCCCCCCCCCCCCCCCCCCCCCCCGGGCTAGCCTCCTACCGGATATCCTCCTAGTCCCCTTCGCACCGCCCCGAGCTCCACCAGTCTGCATCTTTTCTTTGCCCGGAGCCGCGTCGGACCGCCGCGCTGCTCCCAAATCTCAGCCGTCCCGAGCTCGCCAGACCGCCTTCTGCCGGACCTTGTCATGCCTCACCAGGATGCCACCCCAAGCCCAGCCAAAGCAGCCCTGTAACCTCAGACCGAACCCCACCGGCCACGCTGCTTCTACCCAGACCTCCGGGTCCCACCACGCCACCCTTGGCTGGACCTCCTACTCACATCGGCCGAGAACCGCACCGGTCACACCGGTCCAGGCCATGCCGGACCGGGTGGCCGCCTCGCCGGCTCATTGGAGCAGCAGGCTTCCAGCCATGCGGCTAGCCGGTTTGTTTCTCGACCACCTTCTACTCCATTCAGACCTCACCAAAAGTTTCTACTACCGCATGAGTCACTGGACCGAGCGGTCATGCTGTGGTCACGCCGCGGTCACGCCGTGTTCTCGCCGCAATCACGCCCTAGTCACACTGTGGTCATGCCGCGATCATGTCGTAATTGGCCCTTTTTCAGGACGACACCACGTGGCGGTTCGTAGTCCTGCCAGACATCCGAACTAGAGGTAATCCAGCTTTAAATTAACTTTAATTAATTTAAAATTTAAAATTAAATTAGTTAGAGTTAATTTGGGGTTTATATTATTTTAATCCGAAATATTAATTTAATTTATGTTTAGAATTAAAATAATGGTTTAATTTAATTTGTATAATTAAAATTAAATTAAACAAATGGAACCGATAAAATAAATTATTTAAATTTAGTCAAATCCATTTAATTTATCAAAACACGCTCGCATTTTTTAAAATTATTGGAATTTAATTTTCTTGCACATATTTTACCCCAACTGGTCTTGAGAAAGTGTCCGAACTGTATATGTCTGGAATTTATTTATTTATTTATTCAATGCATGCGATGATTGTAATAATTAATTAGATAAATGACTGTCTGTGAATCGTCTCTTTTAATTCAAATATGTAGAAGGGCCTATGTGTCCATTTCATGAGATGTATTTTGTACCCCTAGACCCCCTCGCCTACGTGTGAGTACATTTGTAATTAAATGATGACGATCCGAGATGCAGACCCACCAAGAGAAGGCGGTAAACAAGACAGAAGCTGAGCACATTGCACTGGGAAAGCTGCGATGTGAGTCATGTCAGGACTCAGGAATGCATGCCCCTAGGTCAATATTGATCCACTATGGATCGATATTTATAGAATTCTCAAGTCCAGTTGGATTTCATGATTTAATTTATGCATAGTTTATTATTTTATGCCTCTGCGTGATTATTTCATGATCACATAGAATAGTAAACAAGATAAAATGCATAAATATGTGGTGAATTATATTCTATTTCATGTTCAGTTGTGAGCACGACAACCCAGTTTGAACATAATAAATAGAAAAATATTATATTCGTCAATAAATATAAAGAATCTTTAAAAGATATATTTAGTCTAAATGCTTTCCATTTATCGCATCTAAACAAAACCAGCTATTTGGGTTCTCATCCGCCTTTGTTGAGAGTGCAACTTACTACCGAGGAATTTTCATGAGATAAATGTTTCGACTTAACTTAAGTGAGTAGTCACGGATTAGCCTTATCTAACTTACTATCACTTTAGAGCCAAGATGTTGAGGGAATCAAGTTCAGATTCCAAAATCTGGGACTTTACTCAACAATACAGAGAACCATAAGAACAAGTGGTTGACCAGTCTAGTGCCTACCTAGAAACCCTCCAAGTAGTGGTGTAACCCTATCTTGTGGACTACGAGGGAGGTTTCAAGGATCCTTGCCACTAGAATTCTCAAGCAATATAGTATTCTGAATATAATAGTGAGGGATATTAAGGCTCTCTAAAATAGTGGGAGACATTAAAATGATATAATAATTTATTAATCATAAATGTTAAAAGGTAATCAAGAAAAATTTCTGACTGCTAAATTTTTATCTGATGTAGATTCAAAATGGAAATCACCAATACCATAAGTGATTTATCACTACGATCGATCTTGGATAACGAAAATAGCCTGACCGACAATAACTTACAGGAGTGGAACATGCACTTGCGAATAGTACTACGCCAAGAAATGAAGTTATATGTGATGGAATCCCCAATTACTACTGAACCTCCTCAGGGGGAAAGAAAGGCGGAAAAAAGATAAATAGAGAAAGCATATAGATGATGAACTTGATGTACAATGCATCATGGTGTCATCCATGTCCATTTAATTATTAAAAAAGCACGAGGATGAGGGACCCTACAATATGAATTCTGATCTCCAAGAACATTATGAGGAGAGGGATATGCAAGAAAGGAATGAGATCTCATGTGTGCTTTATAAGTGCAGGCTAGAAGAAGGGCACCAAGCCAGTCCTCATGTACTCAATATTGGGTATATTGAGAGGTTTGAACCCCTTGGGTTCAAACTGAATCATGAACTAGCAGTGGATCTCATTCACACCTCTTTACCATCAAGCTTCTCAACTTTTATTGTCAATTATAATATGAATTATATGACAAAGTCACTCCCATACCTTTTGGCATTAGTTCGCCAAGATGACAAAAATATATAAAAAAATACCAATTCATATGTCCTTATTTTGAATAAGAAAAACAAGGGCAAGGAAAAGTGGTATAAGGCCATGTCAAGGCCAAAGACACCAATGCATTATCCTGTAAGAAAGAAAAAGATTCAGAGGAAAAGTAATGAGCAAGAAGTTGTCTGCTTTGGATGTGGAAAGAAATTCCACTGGAAGAAGAATTTAAGAGTTGGAAAGAATAAGAAAGCTGATGCTTCTACTTCATGTATTTTTGTCATTGAATGCAATCTTTCTTTATCTACAAGTTGGGTATTGGATACGGCATGTGCCTCACACATCTGTATTCATATACAGGAACCAAGTAGGTTCAAGAAGATTTCAAAAGTTCATGTGGATATCTGAGCTGTAAATGGTGCAAGCCTAGAAACCTTGGCAGTGGGAGACTATCACTTAAACTTGTCAACTGTTTTGGTTCTCGATTTGAACAATTGATATTATATACCTTCTGTTACCAGAAACAATATCTCTGTGTCAATTCTGGACACTATTGGTTATTATTTCATGTTTGGAAATAAATTTTGTCTCTTTTATAGGGATAATATATCTTATGGTATGGCACATATTTACAGTGGTTTATATATGGAGGAACTAGAAAACTCAGTAATGGAAATCAATGACAAAAACAACCAACATGACTCAAATAACACCCACCTATGGCACTTCAGACTTGGTCATGTAAACGAGAAGCGATTATGAAGATTGTATCACGAAGGGTATCAAGACTCAGTATAGTTAGAACCCTTAGATCTATGTCAAGCTTGTTTACAAGGAAAGATGACCAAAGCACCTTTCTCAAGAAAAGGAGAAAGGGCCAATGCAGTGCTGGAATTAATACATACTGATGTATGTGGTCCGTTTCCAGTAGTATAAATCGGTGATTTTTTTGTACATCATTACTTTTACCAAAAACTATGTTAGGTATGGCTATATCTACTTAATGCAATATAAGTTAGATTCCTTTTAGATTTTTAAGGAATACCAAAATGAAGTAGAAAACCAACTTGGTAAGAAGATAAAAGCACTTCACTCAGACCGAGGTGGAGAATATCTTAACCAAACATTCATTGATCACTTGAAGGAGTGTGGGATAGTATCCCAAATCACTCCTCCTTATACACCACAATGGAATGGTGTTAGTTAATGGAGGAATATGACCTTTCTTGACATGGTGAAATCAATGATGAGTCATGAAACACTTCCATTATTCTTTTGGGAATACGCCTTGTAGACATCAACATAAACCCTTAACTGTGTACCAACTAAAGCTGCATATGGGATTCCATATCAGTTATGGTATGGAAAGAAACCCAACCTGACACACATACATGTATAGGGGTGAGAGGAATTTTTTAAGACTCTACCAAGTGACAAATTAGCATTCAGAAGCACTAAGTGCATCTTTATAGGTTATCCTAAGGAAACTAGAGGATACTACTTATATAACCCTTTAGATAGAAAAGTCATTGTGGAAAGATACGCCACATTTCTAGAAAGGTAACACATTTATATAGGAAATAGTGGGAGAAATATTTACTTCATTGAAGTTAATGCTCTAGATGCACAAGAGTTGGTAGAGGAACAATCTCCACAATAACAAGTGGAAGAAGAAGTTTTTCCTAAGACACAGATACTGCATAGGTCTATATTTGAGGTTAGAGAACCAGAGAGTTATGGTTTTTTTTTCACCGAGTTAGGTGACACATTAGTCCTTCTAGATGATGAACCTCTTACCTACAAGGAAGAAGTAGAAGGAAAATAAGCTATTAAATGGAAAGAACCCATGAATTTTGAGATGGAGTCCATATACCAAAATCGAGTTTGGATTTTGGTTGACCCTCCAACTGATGTAAATCCCATTGGATGAAAAAGGGTATTCAAGAAGAATATGAACATGGATTCTGAGGTTAATAACTTTAAAGAAATACTGGTTATGAAGGGTTTTAGGAAACGTAAAGGAATTGACTATGATGAAATCTTATCACCAGTATCAATGCTTAAATCCATTAGAATATTTCTTGCAATAACAGCCTTTCATGATTATGAAATTTGGAAAATTGATGTCATAACAGCTTTTTTAAAAGGGAAGTTGGTTGAAGATGTCTATATGACTCAACCCTAAGGGTTTTGTCAAGTCAAAGAATTCCAATAATGTAAGCAAGCCGCAGAGATCTATTTATGGATTGAAGCAGACATTAAGATCATGGAATGTTCATTTTGATGAGACCATAAGAGATTTTGGTTTTATCAAAAATGAAAGTGATACTTGTTTTTATAAAAAGGTTCAAGGGGTTTCCATAATTTTCCTAGTATTATAGGTTGAAAACCTATTAATTATGGGTAATGAGGTGCAAGTCTTACAGTCAGTTAAGACATGGTTAAACGAATGATTATCCAAGAAAGACTTAGGTGAAGCAGTCTACATTCTAGGGATCAAGATATATCGAGATAGATCTCAAAGGATGCTTAGGCTAAGTCAAAGTACATATATTGAAAAGGTACTGAAAAGTTACAGTATGGAACAATCCAAGAGAGGATTGTTACCCGTGTCACATGGTGTAAATCTCTCCAAGAAAATGTGTCTAGAAACATAGGAGGAGATTTAACAAATGAGTAGAGTCCCTTATGCTTCGGTAGTGGGTTCTATCATGTTTGTCATGTTATATACTAGGTTTGATGTTTCCTTTGATTTAAGCATGGTGGGTAGGTATCAATCCAATTCAGGAGAGAAGCATTGGACACCTGTTAAAACTATCCTAAAGTACATGAGGTGTACTAAGGATATGTTCCTAGTGTATGGAGGAGATGAGGAACTAGTAGTGAGGGGATACACTGATGCTAGTTTCCAGATAGATCATGATGATATGAAATCACAGTTAGGCTAAATATTTTTCCTAAATGGTGGTGCACCCAGTTAGAGAAGCTCGAAGTAAGCTGTGGTTGCTAATTCTACAGCAGAATCTGAATATTTTGCAGTTTACAATGCATCAAAGGAAGAATTTTGGATACAAAACTTTATCTCAGACATTGGTGTTGTACCTAGAAGTGCAGACCATGTACCAGTATATTGCGATAATACTGTTACAGCGGTGCTTTCCCAGGAGCCCATATATCACCAAAGAATAAAGCATATTATTAGAAAGTTTAATCTCTTGAGGGATTTTACTCAAAGAGGTGATGTGATAGTTATCAGAATAGCCACAGAGGACAACATGGAAGAACCCCTGACTGAAGCCATTTCTCAGAAGAAGCATGATTCACATGTGAGAGCTAGTGGATTGAAACCTATTATCTGTTGGCTCTAGTGCAAGTACGAGTGTTGAAAGTGGGTGCCCTAGACCCAACTTGTTTTGTACTTTGATTGCCACTACATGTATTTAGTTTGTTCTAATACATGTGTTTATCTTTCCATAATAGTGTAGATACTTCTGCATCCACTTTTTTTATGGAAATATTTTTACATTACCTATCACATCAAAGGTTTATAGTAGATCGCATGATATAATGAGAACCTTGAGATGCCATGCCAGTAATCTTAAAGTAACGTTCTATGGTCTAGTTACATCATTCTGAAAGGAAACAGAAGATGTGCAACCATCAGGTGCTGGAGGCTCATAATCATTGATACATCTTCTCATGAAGTTCTCACTTGATGATCTCTAGTAGTTGAGATCATGAGGACAGACCCGCAAAATAGGAACACCACATGTTTTAGGTGTCATTGGTCATTCTTATCTGTGGACATTTGTAATGGTCTTTAGACTTGAGATCATTAAAAATGGATGTCATTTAATTACATACACTTGATGTGAGGCAAAACGATGGTGACAAAGTTATGGAAAGGTAGTTTCTATCGGGTACATCCTTAATGGCATGACATTGATTGAATGATCGAGAATGAATTTGTCGCTTCCAAGTTCAGGAAGAGATATCACAGGCCTGGTTGATTTGGATGGTTGCACCTTCAATAAATTCATGGCCATGGTAGTGGAAGGTAAGACCATCTAAACAAATAAACAAACAAAATAAAGCAAAATAAATAATGATGACACTAGTATGCATTCTTCTTTATTGAGATATCGATGATGAAGAGATTATATTACACAGAATGTGTTCGTAGGATGGAAGTCGTTGCTTTGACTTTTCCTTATCTCTATAGGGGCCTCGATGGGTTACTAGACCCCACTCTAGGTCAGTGGAAATTATTCACTGCTATTGAGGTAAGGTCCTAGAGGGTCACAAACAATAGCGCCTTGAGAATCTACCCTATTATGTGAATAGGAATTTAGAACATGGAGAGCCCCACCAAAGGGTCGAAGCACTATCCAAGTTCTATGGATCACCAAATAATAAATAAATTCATTAATTATTTAAGTTTAGAACAATTCGTTGAATTTATTTATAACATTTATCGACAATTTATATAGTAAATACAAATATTAATATTATTCAAATGGATTTTAATATCCTAGGTTCGTTTAATATTATCAGGAGGTATGAGTCGAGTTAAAGACTCAAATTTATCACGTAATATATTCATATATTACATGTAAGTGATAAATTATAAATATACTTTTTGGTATATTTTTATTTGTCATAAATTATTTATTATAACACTTATATACCAGATGTCTATTACACGGTGGCCGGGAATCCATACCGCATGTTTTTAAACACTCCCTATACAAGTGAGAGAGAGGATCCCCCATGGATACTATTCATGTGTCAATACTGATAGCTTCTCTCCCCTCCTAGTATCTAGAGAGAGAGTCTCTCAAGAGAAGGAAGATCTTCAAGTTCATCCATCTCAGATTGAAGCTTCTTCCTTTTTGCAGATCATCAATGCACTGAAGGGATTGTCAAAGATCTGCGCTAGCACCCAGATCTTGATGAATGGTGCACGAGTAGATTCATAAGGTGTGTGTGGATGATCTAGTGGGATTAAATGTCGGAGTCTTAGAACAACGATCACCGACGTCCTGCGACAGGCTTGCACACGTCAATTCTGAACAATATACATGTTCAGTCTAATTTTTTGGGCTCTGTTTAAACCTTGAGAGATCTTCAGACCAAACCTGGACAAGATCACTAGAGTCGACAGGGTTATATCACTCTGGTGAAGTAGAAAATTTTAAATTCTCGGCCCAATGGCTTCCGCTGCACTGTCCATGTGCTCTACACTTTCTCCATTGGCCTTTTCTATGGAAAGTTTCCTTGGATCTTAGGACATTAATTGGCATAATTACCCCTTTCTCTACAATTGTAGCATTCAACATTGACAAACTCTTTCTTTCCTTTACAATCGCGAGCTTGGTGGCCTTTTCACCACACTTCTAACAGACTCACATTCCCTTCATAAATGTTCTAGGGTGTTTCTTCCCAAATTTACTTTAGGATAGATATTCAACTTTTCCCTTCCTTCCCTTATTTCCATTTCCAAAGTGTTCAGTAGATATCTTCTTCTCTTACTTTTCTTTAATGTTGTAAGAGATATATATTTTTTTCTATCTTGATAGCAGATGAGATTATATCTTCATATGAAATGAAGGATTTTGAGACGAATACTAGATGAAGAATTGGTTTTAACCCTTCAAATAATCGATCAATCTTACACCTTGGGTTACATATATAATCTGTAGGATGACTTTTTAACCTTGTAATGTTAGTATCATATTTTGCGACATTCTCATCCTCCTTTTTCCTCAGACTCGGAAATTGCCTTTCCATATCTTCTTGATGGTCACAATGAAATTATTTTTCTAAGAAAATAACTTTAAACTCCCTCCATACCATATTTGATACTTCTTCATCTTCTTTTGTGTTTTGAATTAATGACCACTGTTGATCTGCATCTCCCATGAGGTGATAAAATGCCATGACAACCTTTTCACTTTCACAAATCATGAAATATTTTCACTAAGGAAGTTATCCATTACTCAGCCACAAATGAATTTGTAGTCCTAATTAATGTTTGTGGTTATTTCATCAGGAAGCTATCTAACATTGATCTTCCACCCTATGGATCAAGGTTTTCTATACAAGTAAGTTTATTATTAATTACCTGAGTGAGTTGGCCCAGTATGGTGATAAGCTAATCAGCACGAGTTGCATTACCAAATCCACTATAATCATCTTAAGTAGGAGGTCAATCCCTACATGGATTACATGCTTTGATAAAATTTCCATTCATTCCACTAGGCACTATTTCTCAACAATGGCATACAATATATTAGTTTATAAATCACAATACATAATTCCAAACTTATAAAACACTTAACATAAATTGAACAGTTTATAGATATAATTGATAATCATAAAAATGTTTTCATTGAGGAAGTATATAATCTTAAATCCTTCATAATGGTTTGTATAGAAAATGTGAATTATCCTAAGCTTATCTCCCTGGAGTTTCATAAACAAGAGGCCAGCATGGCCCTTTTTTGTGTACCAGGATACCTCTGGTCAAGCCTGAAACTCCTTGTTAGAGTTTTCACCACTAGGTATGTCTATGCTAGAGCTTCCTCAACCTTCTCATATCTAGATAGGGATTTATTTCGTGGAAAATACATAAAATCTCTATATTACAAAAATTCTAGAAAGTTCTTCTATACTAATCCTCAAAGTCTATCTTTGGGTCATGCGCTCTAATCAGAGTTTTTATAAATCTAGTTTCCAAGGATTGTACTAAACTTCCTCTGATACAAACTATAATGTCCCGAACCTAGTTACCCAGAGTCAGTACATTATTACATAATATTGGAAAGATCACAAGGGATCAAATCCCAAAAGATAGATTAGTTTAGTAGCCTTGGAAGTACTAGATATATAAATATGTTTTACATTACATCATGAAATAAAGAAAAACAACATCATTATATTCCCATTGAACACACTCTAACCCCTTAGCCTAATCCTTCAGGATAATCATAAAATACTTCTTTGCATCCTCAGAAAAATAAAACATAATAAAGGGGTGAGTTCAGATGCTCAGTAAGGATAACAATATAGTGAAAACATTCATAAATAAGAATAAATATTTAAGGGAATGTATTATACAAAAATATAAGCCTTTTAAACTTAAGGTTCATTATAAAATTGAAAAAATAAATCAAATAATTCCATTTAATTATTCACATGGATATTGTTCTTGTCGAATAATCACACGCAACATCAGTAGCCAATTTCATAATGATGAGATGCATAATTCTAGACATTATAACCATATAGTCATGACCTCATGCCAACACTACAAATGATGATTGTGTTAAGTCCTTGTGCCAAGACACTAGTTTGTCTCATGAGACCTACTGATGCATCAAGGAGTTATACTGGGCTCCCCCATCACTTATTAAGTTCAATGCATTCCTCATATGAAAAGGTTGAAACATAAGAGCAACATTTGTATTAAAATTAGAATTTGAAAAAGTCAATACATTAAAAATAAACCAAGTATGGTATAGAAATATCTCTTCCATAGTCAAACATATCACAAAACCTTCAATACAATATGTAATATTATATCATAGTAAATCAAATTCAAACAAGCATAAAACCCATCAATGGATGTTGACATAGATGAAATAAAAACTATTTGAGAGAAATATATCTTTCTATTTTGAAATAATTTAAAAGTTATGTAATTATAATATAAAACATTTATTTTGAAAATATAATTATAATCTTGTAAGGTAAGCTTTTATGGTGTTATAACGGTGGAAAATTGATGCACCTTCCATTTAAGTTAAAAAACATTCTTTCCTTAATTTTATCGAAAAGGTCACAAAGTACTTTGTTTGGAAAAAGATAGAAATATTCCTTTCAAACATTTATAAAAAGTCAAAAAAAATTGTATAAATTACTTTAACCCATATTCTAGAAAATAGCGAAAATGTTTTGAGATACATTTTTGAGAAACACAATTGTGGATGATAAAGAAGTCCCAGTAGATACTTACATAATAACAATCGTGGATAATAAAGAGATTGTGAAATTTACCATTACATTGTACTTTCCCTTAGTTGATGGTATGATATCCTCATGTACAATAGTTAAAACATTGTTATTAGATTATACATGAACTATATACGTAAATAAGATATAACATATGTTCTACTAATATTGCTTTGTTAATAACATTTCAATAGTATCATTGTTTTGGGTGTTAACTGATTCATTTTACTTTATACATTTTGTTATGTAAGTAATGTTTTTCAAGGATATGATGTATTTTATTAATATACAAAATGATATTATGTTCTTCAAAATTATTTTTAATTGTAAAATAAAAATTATTCTTTAATGGTTACGATGGAGAATGAATCTCATTGCATTTTTGAAGATGGTAATCCGTACGTACACACAAGAGACAATATCATTCAATTGAAGGTGAAATCACATGTAATTGAATGTTTTATCTTATATAAATAATCATTAACATGTTATTTTTATTATTTAAATATATTATACATCATCATTATACCCATCCAAATAATTAATTGTTTATTAACAACTACACCACGACATAGAGAAGGTAAGATTTATGTACACATGTGTGGGGACTTTCTCATTCATAGGATGGATAGAATGATGAATATAGCCGTACAATATTTATAATAAAATTACAGAATGAATAAGGTACTGGATTTATTATTTTCGTATGGGAATAACAATGAAAGGGGAAGTGGAAGAATAAGATAACTTTGAATGAGGTGATGAAATTATTACCTCTTCTTTGGGTCCATCTTTTTAATTTGATCAAAAGGGCTCTGTAAATTGGATTTCTTCTCTAGGTAAGGACTATAGGATTATTTAAGGGTAGTTAGTAGGATATTTGGTTTGGTTTTGGAAGAGGATAATGGCTTGGGAGGTGTAAATTTAAGAGAAGGGGAAGTTCCCTTTTATAAGAGAGGTGAGGGCCACTTTAGAAAAAACTTTAAATATTTATTTATTATACAATCATATTCAGTTTATAAAGGCTCAAAAATGATTTATTTCTAGGATAAGGTAGGGATGGGTCAAAAAACTCTCAATCAATGGGTTTTAGACAGGATTAGGTCCCCATATTAACATTGTCTTTTAGATTTGACTCTCAGTTAAAAAGTTTGACATTTACCTTGTCTCCTTGTATTTTTATATTATATGGTTAATAAACTTACTATAAACTTCCAAGAGAACCCCAAGTGGTTCATTATTGATATATATATAACTCTATCTAAGTCCCTTTCCAAACCATAGATTCTTAGGTATATTATATCATTTAATAAAATATTATTTGTTTTAAATACTCCTTTTTGTAAATTTTGACACGATTTAGTATTTGATTTTTGTGAAAGTCATAAAAGCTTTATCAGTTAAAATAAAATTTATTTAATCAACCCTAACATGTCATATTAACCTAGAATTTTTTAATTCATTTAAAGGCCCATATTACATTTATTTTAATATTTATTATATCAATTATTTTAATATTTCATTAATAAGGTAATTACTGCATCATCATTTTGTCATAACTAAATTTACTTATTTAATGTATAAAAATTATAAATAAAATACCTTTATATAGGAATTTTTTTAGATTTCTAATGAATATTAATAGTCGAATTTATTTTATTTATAACCCTATATTAAAAATGGTTTAGTTATTAAACTTTGAATTTAACACATTTAACTCTTCATTAAATAATATAATAATAAAATTTATATTCTAATCCAAGTGGGTCAAAGAGATCATATTTTTGTCTGGAGGTTGATTTTGGTCGAAATAAACTTATCCAATAGAATTAGGACATGTGTTAGGGAAATAATAATATCATTTTTACCATTCATTACCCGATTTACATTTAACTTTCGTAAATAAAATCAACAGTTACTATTCACCAAAAATTATTTTCATCTTATAGAACCATATTTTACCTACTGATGTCAACTGTGTCTCTCGGACTTCTGAAATTCAATTTATAGAAGTGGTAAAATTATGTTATATGCAAATTTGCAAATCCTCCTACAAGGTGGGTAAATGGCGGTAAAAAGTTCAATAAAATTTCATATATCTAAAATTATTATAAACTGACTCAAATGAATTAAATTGAACTTATATAGGTATTATTTATCTATTTTTACCTAAAATATATTTAAATAAATTAAATAAATATTTAAATAAAAAGTCAGTTTTAAACAATAACATAATGTTTTTCACCATTCATCAAAAATTGAATGTTTTTAGAAAAATACAAAAATTCACCCTAAGCTAATTTTGGTATTCCAAATCCAAAAAAGATGACCAATTTGAAAAATAAAATTTATAAAATTTCAAAAAGTGCGTATTTCTATTCATAATGGCAAGTTTGATTGGTTGTGATGTGTTAGAACTTGAAGTTACGTACAACGCATGTTATTGCATTATTCAACTGGAAATGTATCGTGGAAGCTTGGGGTGTTACACTTTATGTCAAAATGTTAATAGAAAATATAAGTACCTTAATGAGAATAAAAATATTAGAATAAACATATACTAAAAGTATTAAAAAATTTATTTTAGAAGAAATATAATTTTAAAGATTTTTAGAAAATAAAATAATATTATTTATTTAAGAAAATTATTTTAAAATGGTGATAAGTGAAACATATATAAATGTTTTGAAGACTAAAATATTAATTTTACTAATAATATAAAAGAAATAAATAATAAAAATAAATTAAAATAATTTAAAAAAAAGTACATATATGGTTGATAATGTTTTTAGATAATTATAATTTATGTAGTGTGTGTGTGTGAACATATATATATATATATATAGGCCAACCTAGCACGATAGCTAGGCTTGATCAACCAAGAACATGTGGGGACAAAGCTCAAACCATTCATGGGAACCAGCCTAGCCAGTTACTTAGTGGTAGGATTGAGGGTTTGGGATTATATAGAGCTACAAGATCACGCACAGGGTGCGCACAGTGTGCACATCACTTTTAAAGGGTTCCCAATGTGGGCCACATGTGTATGGCGTGACCAGTAAGGGGGTGGTGTGAGTTTGTTTTGGGGGTTGATCTCCCAATTCCATGGCATATCTAGATAATGTTGGATTTTTATATATAAGTGAGAACTCAGCCAAGTGATACAACGATATGTGATATGGTATACATGGGTAATATTCACCCCTTAAAAACATTCAAATATATCACTACCATGCGATTAAATCAATTCCAACCATCTGATTGGATAGATCATCATCTCCTACCATGATCATGATCTAATGAATCTTAGCATCATCATGTATTTCCACTTTTATGCATCCTAGATCTATCACCACCACTAACGCTATCTTCCCCTTTGATGCATACATCATCCTCTACCAACCTATATAACTCGTAGGTGGTCCAACATGGCTTACCCATACCACTAATTTTATTTTTCTACGACAATAGACCTACATCCCTCAATATTCTATATTAATTTTGTACCCTTTATAGGTCTTCATCCACATTGATTGTCCATGGAAATAGTTTTCTTCAAAAGGAATCATAGTGAGGTCAAAATGAACCTAAATTTTTATATATTTATTTGAATTTCAATTCAAGTTATACTAATTCAGTGGAGGGTTATAAAAATATATACATATACATAATAAAGTAGAATTTTTTTTAAAAGTCTTCATAGGTTTATTCTAAAATCTATAGTGTCATTTTTGTCCTCGGGTAACAATAGTTGAATTAGGAATATAAATAAATAAATAAATAAATATGTTCCTATAACAACAAAAACAATGGAATTTTCATTATTATTTCAAGTTTTTGGAATAGTGTGAAGCTTAAATCTTGTTTATAGAATAATAGTCACACTATTTTATTTTCAACAGTTATCCCCTTCAATTTTCAAACTTCTTCCTCATGCTTAAGCCATGAATAATAAACTCATACATTTTAACCCCTATATATACATGTATATAGATAAATCCCTCCTCAATCATTGAAAACCCCCTTCCAAGTCCCCTCTTCTACCATTATCCCATACTACCATATTCAAACCTTGGGAATGGGGAAAACCATGTTCCAATCTTGTTTTGGTTGTGAATATTAAGCAAGGGGTTATTTTTCTTAAAAAAACTACTTCTTAAGAAAAGCATAAATTATCTTTACACTGTTATTTTATGTATGGTGATTAGTTTTCTTAGAAACTATATTTTAAAAACAGATAATTATTTTTATTAATACTATGATTTTATATAAGAGAAATATTTATTTATTCATATATATTTATGTTGAAAAAATTATTTAAATTACTATTATATGTACTTTAAAACCCTTTTCTAAGAGAAGTTTTTTCTAAAAAAATTAGTATTTTTCAAACCCTTACAATAAGATATATTTTATTTTAAAATCATGTTTTGAGGTTTAAAAAACCCTAAGTAAGATGTATATTGTTCCAAAAATTTTCAAAATTTGGTAGAAGAGAAAATTGATTTAAATTCAATCTTAAACCATTTTTCAATTAATTATCCAAAACCCTAATCAATAGGGGAAAATGTTTTTCTATTTTTATAAATTTTTTTTTCCAATAAGTTAACTAGCTAAATTTTCAAGTTGTTTATAAGATGTTTTAAGTTATCATTTTATGTATAAAATCTCATTTAATGTTTTTGGATGTTTCATAAACATATAGTTATGTCCATGTATTATATTTTCATTAACATTCCATATATTTTATGGTAAAATAATTTATCAAATTTTTATTATAAATAATAAGTTTATATTTAAATGTAATGATTCTTCTTTAAGTCAATTTTTGTTCAATATTGTCAAATATATAATTATTTTTCTCTATTATTACATATAAGGTTGGGTTTTTAAAGGTTTTAAATTAGTACATAATGATAAAGGAATTCTTGTTAAATATTTTATTAAAATTTTGGCACTAGGATAGAGGTTTTTCTAATGAAGAATAGGGAGTGAACCCATAGCCTTCCGATAACATTATCCTGAAGAGTGATCTTAAGTATCACTAGTGGCCCATGTTTTTTAGAAAAAAATTCCATGTATCTTTATAATCTATTTAGGTACATTATTTTTTAAGTAAATTATTGTAAAATTTCATTTAGAATTATAATTTTGAAATAAATATATATTTTAGGTTAAAAGGAATGTTTTGAAAAGTATTTCTTCTATGACTTTTGAAAACCAAACTTTTATTATTTGGGGAAAGATTTTTTTAGTACATAAAATGTTTATGTATGAAATAAAAGTCTTTATTTTATAAATATTTATTAAATATTATTAAAAGAGAATATTTTCAACAATTTTTTAAAACCCCTTATGGGAAAGTTTTTTTTACCCTACCATTGAAAATATTTTTTCATAATAATATTATAATTTCTAATATTTTTTGGTATCATTTTAGGAGATATTATGAGTGAAGTAAAAAAATAAATGTTTTTAATTTATATTAAAATTTGACATATTTTATGTTTTTTTACCAATCATCTAAAACAAAGAAAAAATCACAACATGTTTCTAGATCCGAATTCGACCATGTGGGTCTTGGGATGTCTCAATCATTTCTATAATGGGATTTTGGAATGATTCATGAACATTCCATAAATCTATAAGAGGGTCCTAGTGTACGGAATAGTTGACCCCAATAGTGTGTTATGAGCCTGAAATCCCATTCTATTGAACAATGTGAGTTCATATGAATCATTAGAAAAATTACTTGTTACCACCTTCAATTGTAAAGATGGTTTGTATCACATCATTTATATGGTAATTTTTGGGTTTTTTTGTTTCCCTGAATAAAATCCATTGAATTCCATTCTATGATTATGGTTAATTTACCACATATTAATAACCATGCCACCCTTCAGGTTGAAACAAAAATATTTTTATTTAACACATGGATTGAAAAAATTAAATAAAATTAATAGCAGTTACCACATTGTTGTATCACTAAAATGAGGTATTTTTGACTTGTTAATTCATTTAAGGCCATGTTAATGGTCTATGTTATTTTAAATGGATTTATAGTTTTGAAATAAAATAATGTAATTGTATTTTTTTATTAATTTTTTTCAACGTGACTATGTATGCACCTGAATTTTATGTTTAATTTTTATAAGAAATATACTGATCATTTATGGAATAATGAGTTGGTCAAAGTGTTTGATTATAATAATATTAAATGGAACTCATTATATATTTTTTGATTTTTAAGATAAGGGATAACCTAGAATAGTTTTAAAAATGTTTTTATTTTTATTTTCTTTTGGATTATTAAATATGAAATAGCGTGAGAACAAATAATAGTCACCCTTGTGATCACGTAACCCATAGTTAAATTATTATTCATGTACCGAGTTAGTTTTTTTACTAATAAATTTTTATGGAATGAGGATATTTTGGAGATTTTATATATTTTCATAATGATTAATATGTTTGGTTTTGTAAGGGAAAAATTAATATGAAAAATAGATGTTTATAGTTGTGTATTTTCATGAGAGATTATTATCCCCTGAAGTCCAAATTGGACAACAAGTTTTTTTTATTTTAAGAAGTATGCTTTAATTTTGTTAAGGGTGACGTACAATATAAAGGGATGTATCATTAGAAATGTAATTTATTTAAGTTGTGAGAGTTGTAACTAGTCAAATTTAGATATATTTTGGTGTTAAAATCTTTCTAATGATGTTTGAAATTCTAATAGTCAAACATGGGATCAAATTGGAAATTATAGTTTGTAAAATGTTTTAAACTACTAAGTTAAAATAAGGAAAATTTTCAGTGTAAAATTTTGGTTGGTAAATGTTTTATTTTTTTGGGTACATGGTTTAATTTTAATAGTTTCTCAAATATGTGTATAATTTTCAGTTTTTAGTGTCACTGTTTGGGAATACCATTTTTATTGTTGAATCATCCCAAAACAATATATATTTGTCCTTAATACCTCCTAAAACTAAGCTAAGGAATCTACTAATTAAATTAAATATAAAATATATTGAAAATAATAATATAAATCAAAATGGATAAATCATTTTACTATGATGATTATTTATCATAGAAATTCATTAATTTGAAGCTAATTGTGTGAAATACACACATGATTATTAAGTAATATTATATAATTTGTTATCAAGGTTAAATTGAATTTGGAAAACCGTTTAAAATTTAATGAAATGTTGTGTAGGAAAATTTCATATCATGTATTAGAAATTCAGTACAGTAAAAGGATGGCATTCACATAATTTTTGAATTGACCAATAACACTATTCTAGTTTATCTACTTTAAAAATTGATTTAGTGGAGGTTTATGTAATATTACTTTAGGAAGGAATTTTTAATTTGTTAAATGAAATTCAATACCCATGATTTTAAGATAATTGAGACTAAAAGTTTTTAGATTAAAATGGTGTTGTTTATTTTTGTGGATAAATTAAAATAAGGTCATATCATATAAGGTTGGGGAGTTTTTTAGGTTATCTTTATGATTAAAATGATTTTATATGGATTATAAAGATGAGAACACATAATATATCTAATATATATTTTTTCCATAGGAATATTTTATATTGAAAATTTAGTTCAGTTATAGGTGGTTCATAGAGAGAATATATTAGGGATATTAGTATTGTGTGGATGGGAGTTGTCTATAATATATTCACAATATTTGGAATTTCACTTAGGAAAGATATAATTTCCTATAATTAGAAAATTATAGACATTTATATAACTTAAGTAATCTCATGAGGCTATTGATACATTAGTTTTCATGACAAAAATGGTGTGATATTACTTAATGAACTATTATATTACCTTTATAAAATTGAGTCATAGATTAGGCTTCAAATTTATTAAATATGTTTATTGATTGATAATTCTTTACAGAAAGATGAATGATGTAGAATTTGCCTCATTATAATTTAAAGGTGCTAGAAATATATCATATTACTATAGTTCAACATCATGGAATTAATCCCAAAAAGAATTATGTTAGTCTATCCCCCTGGACATATCACCCTTTGGTGTTGTTGTAGCTGCAGTTGGTCAACAACAGTGGAATTGGGAAACCATGGTTATAGTAACATATTTATAGGTTATTAAATTGTAGAAATATATCTATTTCAATGATCATTGATAATTAAAATATATATTAATAAAAAAATTAATATTATTATTTTATAAATTTAGTTTATTAATTATTGAAGATCCTAAAAGACCGTGTATAAAAACAAAGAGGGGGTGGATCAATGATTCTCTATTTTACCAAATTTATATTTCTATTTCAATTATTCCCTATTGATATTTGATCCTCTATCATGGTTAATAAATATAGATATAGTAATTATCCCCCATAATCACCACTAAATTCAATAAAAATAACAAATAAAAGATAACAACGCACTGGGTTTTTATAAAGTTTGACCCCAATGTGTGAATATAATCCTCGCAATGTCTAGGTTCATCTAAAGACACATATTATCACTAATAAATTTAAGTGATTAGATATCATGATAAGAAATCATCTACACTATAGTGTATTCAATGTGCGGGAAAGTATCATCCTATGACTATTGGAAATATATCATCATTGATCCCAGTACTATACCCCAATTGAAACAGTACAATAATAATTATATGGTAAAGGCCTCAAGTCATCACCAATTCATACACTTATATTTTTTAAATAATATCATCATATAATTCTTGGATGTTTTTACATCAGAGTAAAATATATTTATCTTTAATCTAGGTCTTCAACCACCAGAACAATATCAAATTGATTGCATTCTTGTAGACCTTCCTCTTAAATATTTCACAATAGTTCTCATATGTATATTATAATCTATGAACAAGTCATTATTCATCCTTTTTAACTATGATATTTAATCATAGATGCTCTTTAATATACAAAAATCATAACAAGGAAGAAATGTTGTAGAAACAAAACATATTGATATCCCTCTCAAGCCTCCTACTCTACCTCCTCTTCTTCTATAATATATATATCATAGGTTAATGATTCAAAACTACTTCACATTATTTTTTCACAACTACCTTGTATCAAAGGATATATTCTTTATAATTTATTCAGTTTATTTCATTGATTAACAAATATGTTTTTTCTTTGAATATAGTATTAGATTCTAACAATATTGGAAACAAAACTATTCTCTCAATTTCTCTGTTTTTTTATTCATTTCCAAAATCATGTCAATATATTTACAAATTTGATTATATAAATCTCCATTCATTTACAAAAACATATCTCCCCAATAATTATCATTTAATTCAACTCAAACAAATTACTATTTATTCTTATAATGGATATATAATTACCCCTCTTCAAATATTAAACAAAATCCATGAACTACAATTTCCAAATTTCTATTCCAAAAAGTAGTGACTTTGATCACTATGTGATTTAATTGTTATGGTGAAACTATTTCCTAAAATAGTAGAACCATATTTTATTGGTGTTTTAATATTATAATTATTTTGTGACATGATATTCTACTTCAGGGTGAAAAGGTTTCTTTTTCAACATTAAACTTAAACCACAATCTCATTTGAATAATTTTGATATTTAATCTGATCTTGAAAAGATCTGGAAACATCGATCATAATTTTAGGAAGTATATTCTAGAAATCTATCTTAATTTTTTTTTTCTAAATATTGGACTCATATGTATCATGTAATGACATTTAAATAAAAGTATGACACTCTTACATATCACTATGAGTTTCCCTTGGCCAATTTTTTCATCTTACTGATGAAACTTACATAAGAATTTCTTTTCTCAAATATATATCACACCATTTTCAAATTCTCTTAAATCATATTAGAGATTCTCTTATGTATCCTTTAGAATACTCTTACACACTTTAGAAACTACCAACCATTTTAAAAATATTCAACAGTATTTATTGAGTTACTCTTTTATATTAATAGAGTTACTCATTCATTTTTCTTAACTTTTCTAAAAGTACTCTTCGAATGTTCTGGGACACCTTTATGCATCACACTGAATACACTAACAGATTCAAGACATTATAAATTTTTATTCTATATGATCTATTTACTTTTACATAATAATTATGTT
Source organism: Viscum album (assembly GCA_963277665.1). Taxonomy (NCBI): domain Eukaryota; kingdom Viridiplantae; phylum Streptophyta; class Magnoliopsida; order Santalales; family Viscaceae; genus Viscum; species Viscum album. The sequence goes on along the minus strand of OY728133.1, from coordinate 1,755,058,164 downwards.
AACTTTATTTATTTTTTACATTTATTATTTTTTAACATACATACTATGATGAATTTTATTTATAAAGAAGGTTACCTTAATGTATTTACAACACCTACCTTTTTTTGCAATTCGTACTACTCAATAAAAAATAAATATTTAGTGTGGTTTCCAACAATATTGGCATTGACAAATTATCTTTCACCCCAAATGGACTATTTTGGAAGAAACGAACAAGTGACCCACCCTGAATGAAAATTTTGGGGTTGAGGAGAAGTTTGTGCACAAGTTTTATGGGTTACATGAAATAGTGTGGTTCCACCTGAAATTTACTTGTGTAATAAAGGAAAGTATGAGTTTTGTAGATACCCAGAGTCCTAAATAATTTCTTAGGCCCATTCATATAAGAACGGAGGCTTGCGTGAAAGACTGCCATTTACATGACAAAATGTTGCATGCTAAAGGCAACATCAAATCCCACATGTTGCACAGTTGATCCCAATGGATCCCAAGGAATGTGTGTGAAAAATAATATCACTGTGTGTAACCTGTCATGGAATATCTTGTTGCCAATGACAGATAATGTAAAATCGGGAATATTTCATGGACCAGAACTAGAGGTAAAAGATATAATAGAACCCAAATCTATTATGTGTTCAGTAAAGTTGTGTACTAAAAACTGATGATTTCAGCTATAAATATACCCTAACACCACCTTGTAGGAAGATCTTCAGAAGATTAAGCAACACTCCCTTGCATGAAAATAGATCCCTTACATGATTTTATGCAATAAAAAATAAATAGACCCTAAAAGGTATAAAACTTGAATGAAAGACCTCCCATGAGACCAAACATGACTTGGCCCGTGGTTTAGTGATCCTCACACAACACCTCCTTATGCTAGTTGAGTTCACATAAGTGAAAATGCTCACAAAACCATAATCTATACACCACTAAAAATGTTTCATAAAAATTTTACCCTAGAATCCATATGTTATCATTTTTCTAAATCCCCTTAATCATGCAAAATTTTCACACAATATAATAAATTTGTGTGAAATAACATTATAGTCCCTGAACCGATGATCCCTACACTTCTAGTACAACCACTATCCTACCTATTTCTCTTATGCATAGGAAACCTAATTTATAGAACTTCTAAGCATATGTACCCTAAATTCATGCCTCTTTATTGTCAATCCCCTATGATAATACCAACTCCATGCCCCTCCGAGAGGCACATGAGGGGTGAACATGTATGCCCTCAGGGTTGCATCTTTTTGGGAAACTGTGAACCTATCTTAGTGAGGATTCCTTATGAAAAATATTCTTCCCACCTTGATAAGGTACCCCTTTAGGAGTAATACCTATCCACATCTGAGATATAAGATGTAAACTACCCAGCTCTACCGCATAGTCATACGACATTACATTGTACGAAAACATCCTCAGCACATGACATTAAACTGTATCCTTACACTCTGTAATGAACACAAGACTCCTCATGTACGATCATCATAGGATACTACCATTCTACCCACCATTGGTTGAAACTCCACACCTCATAAATTTCCATGTGAAATCACTACACCATCCTTCTACATTAGGGGATGATACACCCACAATAGGAATCTTCTACATGTAAGACCCGCAACATCCTCCACCTTCATGGGAAAAAACCCCAACACCATGAAAAAACCACAATACTAGGGTAGATTCCACACATAATCCCCACACACTATTTCCCCCCATTGGATTTGAATCACACTAGGGAATCCTCTACTTGTAAGCCCCAAACCATCCATCATAAAAAATCCTTTTGTGAAACAATTATCCTTACCACATGAAATTAAAATGCATGGACTGGTCCTATAACATGAAATTAAACTATGGAACCAAACTACAAATATTTTAATCCATGTATATTAAATATGGTACTTTGGAAACCACCCTAATGTTCCATCCTAACATCTTACTATTCTGAAATTACCCCCTTGGGGGGATACACCACACCTTCATAATGTGAAATTATCCCCCAAGGTGGGACACACTCCATAATTCCAGGGTTAAAGTTCCCCCCTTAGGGGAAAAGAATCCATAATCCAATGTGAAATTGTCCCCTTTTGGGAACACACTCCATCCATCCTAGTGTGAAATTATCTCCCCTTGGGGGACACACTACATCATCCAATGTGTGGGATCTTCCCTCCTAAGAAAATAAACCACTACCCATCCCCATAAAACATTAAACCATGCTCCTGATATATTCCCAGATGGCATCAAAACTATTACCTTATCCACAAGACATTAAACTCAAACCCTTTCTTTAATCCCTACCCCATGCAATAAACATGGGATGCTTGAGGTAAAAATCCTTAGAGGACTTACTCCCCTGGCGTTAGTTACCTTGTTATCAGCATGTGATGCCTTGGGTCCGCATCTATGATGCCTTATATATGAGATTCCCTACAAAGAGAAAGAATTTATAGGTTCCCAATCTACTCAACATTTAGACATTCCCAACAAGATATTTTATAAAAACTCCCATGACTGGAGGTTGTTTATCTGTCATTAAAGAAGTAAAATAATTAACCACAATACACCTTAAGATGACACTAAGAATGAGTTTCATTAGAATGAATTAAATATACAAGGGAGAACTAGACCTGGTGATGAGCTCTAGGTAGAAATCCGTAGAAGGGGGAACTAACATCCCATCATCCCATTTCAATCAAGGAGAAGAAATCATTGACAAAAGTTATGTAAGCTTCCCACCATTAGAAATTTAGAATGTGGGGCAACACAAATACATCATGTCAGCCACCAAGCAGAGTGGAAGGAGAAGATACACTAACGAATGCATCTGAAATAAAAATGGTGAACCCAGTATGAAACTGTTATCCTCAACCATGGGGAGTATTAGAATTTGTGGGATCAAAAGATTTTCAAGTCACTGGATCAAGATATTTAGTGTTGGGTCCCACTAAGAAAAGGGTGGTCCCAACCTGAAACTCACCTATAGATTATAGTAGATAATATTGGGCATCCTTGGTCTATGATATCATTAGAATGGATATATATCTAATTTAGGAAGAATTGATGATTTTGGGGAACTGTGCATCACTTTCCCTGTACTTGTACTAATAGATAAATCCACATTCTATACAATACTCATGATATAGAAATATAGACACCTTGCCCCAGAAAACACTAGGGTACAGTGAATGTTAAGGTGGAAATCCTACATGATGACACCCCTACCATGACTTCTACCTCTCCTTCAGCTTCTGGGAACCAACACCTTGTCTCACCATCTAATATTATTCCGAGAAAGGTAATCGACAACATAATGCCCTAGTATGAGCCAGAAGGGCTCATTCCTACTAGAAATATGGCCCTGCAGGACCTTAAGGTATCAAAACCTAACTTATACCATTGTTCCTGGGGGGAATGAAAGGGTCCAACTCCACCCATTATGATGGAGAACCTCTTTGGGAGCCTCACCCTAGAGCACTATGACATCTCAATCCCCTATGCTAAAGAGGTAGGGGATTTGTGCGCCATTCCTATAGTGACAACTATTCAGGAACCACTTGGGAGGGATCTCATCCTTCCTCATAAGCACCAGAATGGACCGGTCTCATTGGCTGAATGATGGGTTAATTTCTTCCCATCTCTTCTATACTTAATCAAAAGCACTCAACAACAATGTGAGGGTAAAATCCATAACACTACCTGAAAAGGGAAATCTTCTACATCTCATTTGGCCCATGACACTACCAGCATATCCGAACAGACCTCTGAAATAAGTGAACATGGATCAGTCTTCAAATTATTGAGAATAAGACCCTATCTACCTCATAGGTAGGCTGGGTTGGCTCTCTATGTTTCTGGAACCACTAACATCCATTACAGTTAATCAATAAATGGGGAGTATAATTGAAGAGTTTCTCCCCTCATAGCCATCTATCAACATGACGGTCCACCTCGTTCTCCACCTAATCCAAAAAAAGGGCCTCCATGTGATCCTACCAATTGGTGTGGAGGTCCTCCCCACACTTCTTTCAATAAGCAAGGAGGTCCATCCCGTGATACCTCCGATCGAAGTAGTGGTCCTCCCAGCTCCATCAACATTCCGTATGAAGTCCGTCCATATTCTCCCATAAAACAAAGAAGAGGTAGTCCCTAATCCATTTCAATCTAGAATGGAGGTCCTCCGAATGATGAAGACATACCCTAACATAATGAATTGTCCTGAGGTTAGAAGTTGAACACTTGCCGTCAAAGGTGAAACACATGAAGTGTCTTGTCATCATAGACTTCTTAGATTCCTAGATGACTAATGACTCAATGAGGGAACATTCACCCTATCTACTAGAGTCCAGGGAAGAATCCCAGAAATTAAAACACCTGATCCTAAAATTTGGGGTCCACAAGATCCCGAGATCCCTCTATTGGTACTTTTGGATGGAGGATTTCATGGCCTCTTTATAGGTACTTACAATTAAAATTTTTATGTCACCACCTATTTATCTCATCTCTACCTCAACACAAGAATTTAGAGAGATTTTAGGGTCTAGGTTGACTCCCTCATATAGAGAGCACTCCATTTAGCCACAAATAGATGCTTCTACACTTTCACATGACACAGTGGTGAGTACCTCATCCTACATGGACATGATCTTGATTCAAGATCTAACTCAAAGATTTATTCGAGTATGAAATGACTATTTCCCTATGAAACAACACCTATTCTATTATAATGGTAGAAAAAATATCTATGTTGGTTCCACCACCCTTTTCTCCGCCTGTGCCAGTTGAGGCTTGGGTCCACTAAGTGAAATACCCTTTTTCTAAGAAATATGGCATGTTGGAAGTTCTGTCCCTCAACATTCTATCAGTGGTGTTCTAGATGCATTTCACAATAGAAATTTTTATCCCAGAATCCCTTATAGAGAATCAAGAATTATGTTTCCTCTATATTTCTAGGTGATGTTTTACTACGTTCGTGATCGATATATGACCATCCTATGGATCCATGTCAACCATAATGCCACCAAATAGTTGTGTATGAAGATTGAGATCAAAGTGCTCTAGGTGGATCAGCACCATAAGTCATATAGTTTTCTCCATATTCTTTAGAAAACTTCTGTTAAGAACCTCACAATGCTCTACCTAGTCATGAAAGAGGTGTCTCCATATGTTCATATCAGAGTCTAGAAGAAGTTTATTTCCCTCTATTCCATCCCTATCCTATGACAACAACATGACCGGCAGTCTGTACATTATAGTAATGATGAAGTTACCCCTCTAACTACAACCATGGAGAATATGTTAATCACCAACCTACCATTGGATTAGAAGAACAAGGACATGGGTTAAGGGCATAGTATTGAAGACCCTCCTCAAGGGGCAGTATAATACTAGGAAAACCCACCAGTAGGTGTATTCACTCGTCACTAGAGATAATCCCTGAGCCTCATAATTCCCTTAATTAAGATATTGTTTCTTATCTATTAGTATATGGAAAATTTCAAGGGACATGTATAAACCTCCAACCCATCTGAGTTCATGCTGAATTTAGATATGGAACCCACGATAGCTTCCTTGCTCGAGCATCTTAAGGAATACAGAAGTCTTGTCGATGATCTCATTGATGAGTGGCACCCAGACCCTAAAAATTCTATAAGGGACCCCATATCTCCTCCAGTGGGGCACCTAGTCCACCTTATCCACACACCCCAGTTAAAACATGGTGGCCCTACACACCTAGACATGGCATAATCTGGGGGATATGGAAAGTGACCAAGGTATGAGTAACCTACCCCTCCCTAGAAGCATGATTAACCTCCTTGGGATCAATGACACGATTCTCCTCAATTCAATGAACCAATGAACACATTGGTGTCTAGAGAACCTCACTATGATGACATGATAACTACTCTAATTGATCTCCTCAAGGCTATATAAAAGAAATAGGTAGAAATACCTCCTGATGAAAAGTTGTATCCATGATAGGTGGACAATGTCTAATCACCCCTGAGTTTTATTAATCCCCACTTCACACTATTTAATGGAATGCGTGACCAACTAGAGCATCATTACATCTTTACCTAATGTTGTGGTCAAATTTTAGGGACTCTAGAATAGAAGTAGGCTTATAAGCTTCAATATTTCATTTAGGCTCTCTAATGGCTTTCTTTCGTGTGGTAGAATCTGTTTCCCATAGGGTCTATTATAATGTGGGAATATCTCTGATGAAATTTCATCAACCTATTCAGTTCTACCGTGCAAAAAACAAGTTTCTCCATCTTATTTTAAGTGAAAAAATTTCTGGTGAGTGATTCAATAAATTTTTCACCAGATGGAAGGGACTCACAAACTATTATGATATGCCACTATCCAAGGAATAACTACTCACAATGTGTGCGGAGAACACCATGAATAAATAAGTTCCTACCCTCATATCCCTAAACTACCTAAGTGGATTTTATAAAATCTCAAAAAGGGATCAATTTCTAGAAGAAACCTTATATTGGAAAAGGAAATAATCATTCCCATTTCCCATTCTTCCCCCATGAGAAGAACCACAATGTTTGAGACAACTTCCACCCTGGATGCAGAGTTTCCAAAGCTGGTAGACCTAATAGCCCCTTTGCTGGATGAGCGTCACAAAGTGTAGAGGTATCAACCATTGCCTCACCAAGCACAACTAACTAATAAAGAGAATATGACCCCATCCCCCCATCAAGTCCAGGCTCATATGTTTCCATTCTTAGACATAATAAATAAAATCTACTTCTTTAGGGATTCACAGGTTGTAAGGTACTTCATCTACACCCTAGTTAAGGGAATACTTAAGTTGTCAGAGTGTAAAAGACCTCATAAGTATCGACTCACTAGATGTTTTAAACATTTTCGGCACTATTGGATACTTATACACACCATCAAAGAATGATTTGTATTAAAATATTGGATCAAGGACCATGTGGATCATGGATTTAGTCAAGTTGGGATATATTCAAGCATAGGTGATACATGTACCCACTAAGCTTGATAGGGATAGAGATGATTCTGGAAAATTGAAACAGGTTCCAAGTTGTGAAATAAAGAAACATGATGATTGGTTATCCCATAAGGTAGTCACATTCTCTCATGGAATTATAAGTTCCCACATTACCAAGAACAAACCTCATGTGGTTGCCTTGTATCCTCCAACAAATGCATCTATATTTTCATCACAACCTTACAATCAGTTTAAGAATATCCACTAACAACACAAGAGACATAATAGTCACCCACCGATGTTCAATCCATCTCATAATGTTGGTGATATCATGCCTCTTGAGTTAGGAGATGCACCTAGGGTCTACCCAGCCCTGGACTATTCAACAAAGGATGAGAAGGAGTATGCCTTAAAGAATGATGTAAAACTAGTAGACCTCTAAATAATTTTGACAAGTATGTAATGGTTTGAAAATTCCTCAGGTACCTCCAGACAACACCATTGAAGAAGAGGCAGAGGAAACACCAGCAGAAAGAATGATCATACAGTATTTTCCAACTAGGTTATTCATGCCTTTGAGACTAGGAAGTAGGGAATATGTAGAGCTCAACAAAAAAACCCTCCTAGTCTGCACTATTACTTATGCCTCTACATTTGATAGTGTTAGTTGACCATGAATCTTAGTTACGAATGCACCATGATCAAACATGTAAATACAAGGCAGAACCTCATCCAAATAAAAGTGAACTGGAAGATGATCAGAGGAGGCCATCTAGTCAACGATGGAATATTTTTAGTACGATCCAGTTCCAATAGGTTCATCCAATGGCATCCTATCAGCTCCCTTTCAAATGGAGGCCCTCTAGAGGTAATTGTATTCCCATGGCATGGAAGTATGGTATGTTACAATAACTCATCAGCATAATTTCAAGGATTTTGATCTTCAAGGTTCTCCACTTGTCAAATGAAATAGGTGAGGCCATTTCCAATGAATTTAAATTATCCCTATAGTTCATAGTTAAGGTATCTTCCATTGATTCCTAATATAAAAAGGAGTTTGAGCAAGAGGAATGTTGGGCAACTATCTCATTTTTTAGGGAAGATAAAGGCGTCATCATATAGGTGAAGATAGACCCACTATACATCACTATTAAATTTATTTTTGTGTAGATATGACACTACCCAGTGGATATTGGGTTTGAGATCAACCTCATATCAACTTGAATGCTCCATAATCTTTAACTGATGAAAGAATATATGGATCCCTCTAATATGAATATTCAGGGTTATGATAAGAGAGAGAAAAAACCACGTGGAGTGATTTGATTGAAGACTTGGTTTGGTTATCTAATATCAAGCACCCAATTCCTAGTTGTCTCACATGATACTTCATATAACACACTACTAGGAAGACCCCAACTTCATTTTCATGAGGTGGTCCCCTGTTTGTATCACCAGCGCTTTAAATACTCCATCAATAGTTGAGTAAGGGTACTCCAAGGCGACACACCTCCCACATAGTATAATGAGACCCATTATCTAAATGTTGGGGGTACTATAAAAGTGAATGGAAGTAGATTTTTGTTGATGGGGTTAAGGAAATAAATTCTTCCAATTATATTACAACCACAATATCTGATCCATGGGTGGACATGAAAGATGTTTTTTTCTCCCAATTCATCACTTACAACCCATAACGCCATATATGGGGGGTGCATTGTTGTCTCCAAAAAAATATGCACTCTCTTATTACCTCATACATATACACCAGATAGGCTTGGATGGTACTAAAAGACCCTACTACTTTGATGTACTATTATGTTTTCCCCAATTCTATAGATCTAAGACATTCCCATTTGTTCTAAAAATCATGGCTAATGCGATGAAGAGTGAATCATCACTATAGTTTCAATTTTAAGTGTGGGTTTTGTGGTTTGAAGATATATGTAATTGGATTGAAAACTTATCGCACCAGAGTATTTGTAAAGAAGGAACCCCTCAATGAGGATTCTATATCTGATGGAGTAGATAATTGTGCTCCCCCTGAGTTGGATGGCATGGAAGAGCCTCCTCTTTCCTCGGAGTCTCATGTCTCAGGTAATGAGGAGGATTTTAAAGACACTCCCCTTAATTTGAAGAGAGTGTCACCCCCAAATTTGATGAGTTATCCTAGTTTTATCTTAGTATAGAGGAGGATATGAGACTGACACTAATCATTGTAGTCATGTCTCTAGAAAAGAAACATAATTAGGTGTACTTCTTGAATAAACACAACAACATATTCACCTAGATATATAAAATGATATAGGAGTGGGACCCTCATGTCTCTATTCATCTTTTTGGTCTCCCAGTGATTCATCATTGGTTAAAAAAACCTCCCAAGAAGTTTCACCCTTATTATACTACTATGGCCGAACATCAAGTTGAAAAGCATATCAAATAATACATCATTAGGGAACTCTGATACCCCACATGGATAGCCAACATTGTCCCAGTTATGAAGGATAATTTATAGATTAGAGTATGTATTGAATTATAGGAAATCAACCACCATTTTATGGAAGGGTGATTTTCCCCTTCTGCTGATAATGTTTTTGATTGATTCTGCAATAGTGTTTTGGGCTCTCTCCTTCATGTATGGATTCTATGGATATAATCAAATTCGGATGCCCCCACAAATGGTTAATACACCACCTTCTAGGTTCCCCAAGGGACTTTCTTTTATAGGATTCTTCCCTTGGGATTAAAAAATACTAGATCCATTTATCATAGGGAAATACCAAACATCTTTAATCCAATTATCAAGACACATGTGGAATGCTTTGAGGATGATTTGGTGGTCAAATAATTCCATTTTCAAGACCATCTCAAGGATATTGAAATTTGTTTCAGCTTTCTCCACTCCTGAAACATGAAGATGAACCCATTGAAGTGATAATTTTTGGTTACCTATAGAAAATTTCTTATATTCTTTATAAGATACAGAGGCCTAATTATTGACCTAGAGAATATTAAGGCATTAATATAATGCCTCCCTTGAGAAATTTCGCAGAGTTATGAGGCCTCTAAGTCCACATAGCCGGTATACACCAATTTATTGAAAATATTGACAGTAAGTGTAAGCCTATATTATGTCTCATGAAAAAAGTAAATATTTACTAGTGGGACAAGGAGTGCTAAACCACCTTTGAGGATATAAAATTATACCTACTACATCCACCAGTTCTGATTCTACCTATTTCAAGAAATCCTTTGTCTATCTATGTGAATTCCATAAAATGGTCACTCGACACAATTGTATCCCATAAAAATAATGAGTATATAGAGAACAAAAGATATTTTTTCATACGTGTGATCTTGGACCAAGAGACTAGTCACTCTCCCTTTTGTCATGTTATATTTCATAGTTCATAAGTTGGGACATTATTTATAGCATCATGAGATACAACTGGTGTCCTATGTAGATATGTTTAATTATATCCTCAACCACCCATGATGAGGGGTGCTTGGCATTTAAGATGGTGTTATTCTTATAGTTAGAAATCAAGTTTTTCCCGCATAATTCCATTAATGGTTAGATATTTGAAGAATTCTAGGCAGTATAATCATCCCCAAAGGAACTACCCCTGAATGTTTATTTTCTAGATGAAGTAATTCTATCAGTGGATCAAGATTTACCAAGTTAGAAGATGTATTTCAATGATGCCTCTTATAGATCTACTGATAGAAGGCTCAACAACACGAAACATAATAGAGTAGGCCTAGGGATCATCCCCATCACTCCAAAACAAGCTGTATTTCCATACTCATTAATATTTTTGGAGGGCTATACCAACAAAAAGTAAAAGTATCAGGATGTCATTACTAGTATCAAGATGGGCCTTGTGATTGATGTACCCAATTGGCACCTAAAGGTTGACATTATGCAATCCATCAAGCAAATCAAGGTTGACTACATCATCTGGAAGAAATATCTCTTACATCTGTTTGAACATACCCATCAACTAATGGAACAGTTCCCTTCACATCAAAAGGTGACTGATGTCTTACAGTCACAGAACATCCAATCCAATGCATTAGTAGGGTTTGTGGAATCTCCTGTAGAGCCAGACCAAGATGATCTAATTATTCATGTGTCACACCAGAGGTTCATCACCATATCCACTTTAGATAATGGAAACCAATAGGGAAAACCATTTTCCACTGTTATATCTATACCAGGATCCTCTGGTCACCCCACCCCTATAGTAGACGAGATTCCAAATTAAAAAGCTTCATTCATTAAGCTTCTCTACCATGGAATTATCTTATCATACAAAGAATACCATGATTAGTTTTTTTGGAATGCAACGTAATTTAACCTCCATAGTGGGACTAATCTAGAGTGAACTCTCTACAGATATGGGTTCTATGGAATTCTATGCATCTTTATACAAGAAGATGATATTCCTGAGGTTATGTGAGAGGTCCATGTTAGATATTATGGTTCCCATCAGGTGGTATTGAAGCTATCAGACCATATTTAGAGGTTGGGATACTTATAGCTCACTATAGTCCATGAATACATTTAGTTCCACAAGAGGTTTCACACATTTCAAATCCATTCCAAATTTTTGTATCGATTGCCAGATCTTCTCAACACCACCAATTTTTCACAGCCCTTCATAGTGTGGGGGCTCAATTTTGTGGTTCCATACTGACCAGCGACAACTCAAAAATGATGGTTCATGTTAAAAAAACAAACTTCTCTTCTAAATGGGTAGAAGTTGTTCCCCTTAAGGATGTCAAAACTCGATCTTTGATCAACATTGTGAGATCCCACATCATCCATTGATTTGGATTTCATCACACTATTCTCATAGACAAAGACTATAACTTCTAGTCTACTAAGTTGAATAAATTGTACAATAAGTACAATATCCAGGTCAACCATTCTTCTCACGACCATGAGTAAGGAAATGGGATGATTTATGAATTCAAAAAGACCCCCTCTAACGTCCTACAAAAAATTATGTTCCAAAACAAAACAGGTTGGAATGGGAAGCTCCCAAAGCCCACAAGTCCTATCGGATGTGGACTCTCAATTCAACCTAATTGACCCCATACTCTTTGGTATATGGATCAGACGTGGTATTTCCTATCGAGTTTCGGTTATAGTCACTTTGAAGATTTTTTATGAATAGAAAACACCAAATTGAATGGAGGAAATATATCTAGCTGAGTTGGTTTCCCTAAATGAAAATTGGATTCAGGCCAAGAAAAAACTAGAGAGGCATTAGAACAGGATAGTGAGAGAAGATTAAAATATGTTTTTCCTCTAATCTATCATATAGGTTTACATTGTACTAGTTCTCAGAAGGCCAATGATACTGAACAAAACGCCTCCAAAGATTAAACCCAATTGGGAAGGGCCATACATCATCCATAAGGTCTATTTTAATGTATCATACTCATTGATAACTATATATAGAGATCATATAAACCTCCCAGCAATACTAATTTCTCAATAAGTACTTCACATTGAATAGTTCTCTGATCTTTATGACCCTGAACATACAATAACCCCACATATTGGGTTGTATGACCTAAAATTGTTTAGAATTCATAAAATATATATGACCTTAAACCACCACAACCATGGTCCTAGCTCTATGGAATTAAATTAATAGTAGTCACATGGTCTAAGAAGTATAAAATTAAACTATTTTCAATTGTTCCAAGATCTATGGACTTAAACTAGGAGTCATAGTCTAAAAATTATGACCACAAACTATTTTAATCCCTTAAAGTATAAGATCTATGACATTAAACTACCAGCAACCAAAGTATGAGCTGCACAATTTTAAACTACAAAGCCCAAAATCTTTATTGAATGAAATTAAATTGTGATATTACCCCATATTAAATAGGGATTACTCATACAAAATGTATGTGATGATTAAAAAAATTACCCCATATAAAATATATATTCATCATTTGACAAGTATGGGATGATAAAACAACACTACCCTATACAAATTGGGATGCCTCATATGATAAATATGAGCGGAACCAAAGAAATTGTGTCCTTAGAATTTGATGATAAATTGTAGCCTTACCACATGTCATAAAGATGATATTACCTTGTAATAAAGGATTCTCCAATCTATTGGTGTCGGTCCCCCACATCAACTCAATTCAAAACTTCGCATGTCTTGATTCACATCCTTATGGGATATGCAACAACACATAAGAATCTGGTCTCTAGGAACATCCCCAAATTTACTAACCCTCTATCCCCTTGGTCCCATTTATGGTCCATGAATTTTTACCTTAATCTTTTTATAGTCCATCCCAAGTTATTCATGTCGTATGTGGGACTTCATGCACTCCTTTCACATCAGGTTTTACTTCTTTTGGTACACATAGATACAGTTGTTGTAAACATCATCCCTTAGTCCAAACACTGTAACATTAAAATATTTTGTAGGTTCCATTGGTCTAAGCCTTATTCCCTTAAACTATATGAAACTAGATTTCGGATCGCTTCATGTGGTGTAGATCCTTCTTGTCTCCTTTCATGTTGGGTTTAACTTTTTGACACCACTCAAACATCCTCTATGTACTTACCAATAGTCCATGCCCGATAAACATAAACCATGATCCTTGTTCTTAGAATTATGACCTTAAACATTGTGCATCACACCTCTTCATCCACTAATTGTCATGGTTTGCTTCATCTCACGTGTTCTAGGAAGCCTATTCCCCCACTTCTCTCTGGAACTACATATGGATTGATTCTCATTTCCATGGGATATATAGTGACTCGTAGACCTCCAATATTTATACCTATGAAAAGATTCACCAAAAAACCACCCATTACCCATGCCGTCATCACCCCAAATTATCTTCATGGGACTTCTCTTCAGGTATAAGACCCATCTATATTCTCTCACCCATTAGCAGACCAAGATTCCTTCATGAACCTATATAAGGAAGAATAGAATGATAATATCCATGTTTAATCCCCACCAAAGGCCTCAACCCATGATGTTAACATATAACCTTAACCTGCATAAATACAGGATGCCTCATATCCTAATATAAAATGATTCAGTATCATAATTCAATAGGGTATCCCCTTACGATGTTGGTCTCCTAACACACCAAAATCTAGAATTATTGATGTATTAATTTCCATTTTCTTGTGATACATAGTGATGTACAAATTTTTCATATTGGGACCAACCCTTTTCATTGAATCATTGTGGGTCCTCTTCTCCAGCATCATAAAGTCGACTTGGGGTATAGTTTGTTGAGTTTTGTGTCATGAAGTGTCCCTTGGACCATCATTTCACCTCAGCCTATCACTCATTTGTGCCACAAAAACCCCCTTTAGGTCACTCATGCCCATTTTTGGTTAAATCAACATGGACATAAACCAGAAAATACCTTGTTAAACTGATCTCTATGACCTTAAAATTGAACCCGCAATATTATAAGTTATACAACATTAAAATAAAAATCCAAAAATTCCCATCACACTATAATAAATTCTGATCTTATGACGTATAAAACTAGGATTCCTTATTTGAAAAATATGAGATGAACAAAAAAATAATGTTCTCCACACATAACATTAAACAGCCGCCTTACCCCTTATCAAACTAGGATTCACCATATGATGATTATGGTATAACCAAAAAATATATTTACTCCATGTAAAATTGGGATTCTTCATAATATGAGATGGCTTGATATCCTCACTGGAGTAGAAATCACCCCCATCAGTGACAGTATCAAACCATGCTGGATCCTAGAACTCTGTATAGATTGATTCCTATCCCCATGGTATACATAGTAATTCCAGAATATTTCATTATGGGACCAAAACTTCAATCAAATAAATTCGAGGTATTTCCCCTCTAGGCTAGGCTTGATTCCCACCTATCGGCATGGCCATATAGTGCATTCAAGTGAGTGGTGTAATAGATACTATAACACTCAATATTACCTCTAGGACATTCCTCATCTCTACTATTGTGCTTTATGCTTTCTTAGATTTGGATAATCACCATCATCATGATCTGAATGGGATCTCTAACAGAAATGGTCCTATTCCACACTTGCTCACCTACCATCATAGGCTCATGCCTCAATGAATCTTTGGTAAAAAAAATAGTAGCTCCCACATTTCAAACTCATTAAATAGTTGATCCCATATTTTTTCTCCCCATCCCAATTTAAAATAGGAATTGAACCTATTTATTCAACATGGTAAATAGTTTTACCCTATTCATCACGCATCGCCTTTTTACTATGTAGTTCTTGAATGTCGATTTTTGGATCACTTTCTCCCTTCATAGTGATCTACTTTGCAAAAAAACAAGAACTCCATAACACTCCTTATTATTCACACTATTTATGTATCCTATATTCATAGGAGTTGGAAGGATTTTATCTCCAAGAAATCTTTAGATGAATGAGCGCCCCATGGTCCGAACTCTATGGAATTGAACTAAGAGCCCATGGTATGAACTATATTACCTTAATGTAAAAGTTATTTTCAAAGCATAATGACCTTAATCTATGTGGATTTGGTCATAGAGATGTTTTTTACAACATCAGGTGGCCTTATAGGCCACTCCGTTCATGTTAGATAATCTATTTTTTTAATTTCGTACAATTTCCTTCAATAAAAAAATCCATTGGTCCAAAAATTATAACCTTAATCTATTTTCAATTGGTCAAAACACTAGTACCATAGAAACAAAGCTTATGTCCTAGTATTATGACTTTAATCTACATGCATCTCATCTAAGAAATGTTTCATGTGACACTAAGCCTATTTCCCCTTGAACTCATCTTGGGTCACCTCCCTTTTGTTCCATGCACACTCCTTTGGGAAAAATTCCCCCATGGTCTGAGCATTATGACCTTTAATCTATTTCCCCCCTTTTATCATGAAGTTTATAGCCTTAAACTAGTATCTCTAGTCCAAGAATCTTGACTTTAAATCATGTGCAAGTCTCCCTGAGAATTTGTTGTGCTGTGTTAGACCTTTTTGGACTTCAATTCATGCCAGGTTTTCACTCTTTCATAGTAAACATATAATTTTGGTTTGATTAACATATGGTCCAAGATCTATGACCTTAAACTAAGATTAATGGTCCCAATATCATGACACTAAACCACATGAAATTATCCTTGGGAATGTGTTGTGCGACATCAGGCCTTCTTGGATTTCAATTCTTCTCTGGTTGTTACTCTTCCACACCACACATAACTATTTGGGATTCATACCCTATGGTTCAAAATCTATAATCTTATACTAAGTTTCATGGTCCAGGAATCATGACCTTAAATTATGTGAGTGTTGTCTTATGGTTGTCTTGTGAACCCTCAGGTGGCCCCTAGGCCCATCCATTCACATTGGGTCACTTCTACCTATTACTTATAAAACTCATTTGAGACACAAAAACCTATGATCCAAGCATCATGACCTTAAAATATGTGTGAATCACCCTAGATTAATTTTTTTAGTGATAGGTATTATAATATCCCTTTCCCTCATGGGACAATCTAGGGAGTACTTACATTGTGGTACCCTCTAATTTTCCCTCACCAACATAGCTGGGCGTGTGTTATTCATGTTGGTTTTCAATTCTTGGTCACAAGATGATGACCTGTATCACTTTATGTCCCAATAACACAATGTTAAAAAATACAATACACATTCCTCACCATACAAAGTTAAATTTCATATCCATCATTCTCATTGTATGATGTTAATCTATGAGGCTTCCTAGACCCTTTCCCTAGAATCCCTTTACTTTGATTCCAGTCACCTACCACATTGTTCTTATTCTTCGACCTTCAATCAACATCAGAGATAATGTTCCCCTTGGAAAACAAGTCTATCAATTTATCAAACCGATATGCCTACCAAACATGATTGAAGCCATGATGGTTTGTTTTTGGAGAGTGTTGGACTCCATTTGAACATTCCATCACTTCACCACCATGGTTTAAATATCCCTTGATTTGGATCTCCATCCTCCCCTATATATGAATGGACCCCCCTTTATAGCTTGTTTTTATGACACATTGTATCACCTACCATCCTTGGAACACACCCCAATAGTCTTTTGATGAAATTTTTAGATAGTTCCTATATTTTGAATATGGTCAGCAGTTGAACCTCATTTTTTGTCCCCATACATAGAAAATTGATAATGGATACTATGTATTGAACATTTTCAATAGTTATTCTCTATCATCACTCCACCCCCTTTGTGTTCCAAATCATGGTCATCCCAATTTATGTTCTTCATTTTCCTTTATTTGGGTAGAATTCAACACCCCTAAAGTTACCCCATTCATGAACTCACATGAACTATAAAAGAAAGTTGGTTGTTCCTATAACATCATCCTCCATCCATAGCGCTTCTCAGCTCAAACACTCCTGATGGTCAATCATAAAATTCAAACCCTCAGTGTTTGGCCATTTTCTGACACTCTCATATAAATCAGTAATCACATGGTCATCCTATGTTTCTCACACCATGTGTGACTTTTGGGACATTAGGGATTGATCATTGGTTATCTCCTGAGTATGATTGATGTAAGGTAGTAAAAAAATGTCACATAAGAAACATTTCAATTCAGTTGGTAAGATAAGACAAATAAACTTCAATAGTTTTTTATGACCATCCACACACAGAGACTTCTCAAATGTCCCAAAAATAATGCACACTATGAATCTACCATGGATATCGAGACCTACACCCCATCTAGCCTCTAGTGTGTGGACTTGAAGGCTTGATACATCCTTATTGGATTTTCTCCTCCTCCTAGACAATGGGGAAATGATATATATCCCTAATATACACCTAGTCTTGCAAAACCTGGTACTCATCTATATGAGATACCACCTATATTCAAGCCTCTACAACCTCCAAATGAGATTTCAACTTAATGGTGATCTAAACATGGAAATTGATATAGGTTGTGTTCTCATTCACTTATTCCTCTAGAAGGTGAAGTTCTTGATCGACCTCCTGGAGCTTCTTGGTGCCATCGTATTTCTCTTTATCCCAGATGACACCAAATTGTTAACTATCTACAAGAATCATATTAGTAAGTTAATCAACAACTAGTGTGTGGATAGTGATAACATCCACCTCTATAGTTCCCAACTTGCATATCCAGTTGAAAAGGTACCCCATATTAATCTCCATGTATATATTTGGAGTGTGGGTGATGATGTGGTCTATGATCATCCTTTCTATTATCTTGATGATTCAATTATCTTCAGTGACATCATAACCTAGGAATTATAGTCCTTAGGTGGTGTGGGATCATACTTTGGGAAGGCCATGATAATAAAAGAGGAAGATTCTTCCTCTAGGATTTTCTCATATGGGTCAACCTATTTGTTAAGAGAGGGTTCGTCTTCCTTTGACCCTTCATTGGAAACATCATCTCCACCAGCCTTGATCTCTACACCTTAAGAGGCATCACCCATGTTCCTGATAGGCTGCAACCCCAAGATCATTGCCGAAGCATATTTGAGATCCAGGTCCCTAAGAGTTGGAACAACCATCTAGGAAAGTACCCTAGGTTCCCCCAATATGGCTTCTTGTTGGAAGCGCACCCTCTCAGGCACTAAATAAAACACTGGAATGTCAGTTAGTTAGAACAGTGATAATGATTTGGTAAAAAATGGATTATGTAATAGAAAAATTATAAATAGGGTAAGCATTTGGAAAATAATTAGTGCTAGAGTTTTGATAGGTTGCTCCATCATATGATACCCCTTGACATTAGAGGTAAAATCGATGGACGGAACCAAACCCCCAAGTGCTGGATGGGTGGGGTTCTAAAAATAAAAACATGTTGATGCAACAAATTCAACATGTACATGAAATTCTGAAATGATCCAGGTAAATTGAGATTTAGCCTTAATCTAAGATAGTGGGATCTCAATATTGAGTCAACCTAGATGATCTACCTCACCATTGGTAGACACCGCAATTGGGATTCTAGGGTGAGGACCCTGTAGATGACTGTGAGAACTAGGAGCTCTAGGATAACCAATATGATATCCTCATTAGGCCTTCTAATTGCAGTGGCCTCAGGTAAAAATTTAAATGAATACCCACCGGTACATAATAGAGAACCATATTCCCCTAAAAAAATGACCCCTTGTTCAACCTCATATTTCTATAGTTTAATGAAAATCCATGTTAGATCCTCTGGAAAATAGTGAAAGGGATGTAAGAGATAATTGAGTTGAAAAACTAGTCTTACCTCCCCAAACAACATCTCAATTAATTCATCATCTATAGGATTGACCTCCCCACTCTCTTGGGAAGTCTCCTAAGTAGTGTCCAACCCACAAGATTATTCATCACTGGAACCATTTGTATCATCAACACTACTTGATGCCTCATATTTTCATTCTTCAACGAATTTTTTATCCTCTAGATCAGGATCAACACCGAACATCACACAGACTAGGTCAAAGGGAATACTGGGTTCAACATATTTGAACTAGAAGGAATTCATGGCTTCTAGGTATAAAAACTTCTCATAGAATAAGATAATATGATTTATATCGGTGTTCTCCAATTCTAGTTGCTCAATCCCATCATGATTTAGCTTTTCCCAAAACTCCTCTACCACCACAGTCATCCATAGCATCCCCTAGGCCTCCTAGAGAATGGGAAAGCAAGCATCATTGGTAGGATGAAATAAGTACAGTAAATTCTTCTTGGTGGCCTTTATGACTCAAGTCTTACCAGCATGAGATGCCTCTTCCTTCTCCTGAAACAAAATATAATGAAGGCCCTCACATCTAGGAGGTGGGAGTGAAACTGCACCTGGAGCTTTGTATGCTGCAGCCTCAGCTGGTGCCCTCAATGTTTGGCTAGCCACTCAAAAATATTCCCACCTACCATCCTAATGCTCTTACACCTCACTTTCTGGCGTGATTACCCTTAGGTGATATTGTAGAATCAGGATTGGGTACCCCAATACCTAGTTTCTAGAATATATATGAGAGAGGCATATGTTAACATTGGTTAATAGAATCATGATGAACTCTCTTATGGATTCTCCCATGAAAATCCACCAGAGTTGAATAAGGATACAAGAATTCATTTCCTCATGGATCCCCATGTAAAAATGATTATTCAGCTTCCAGATACATCCAAACTAGCAGGAAAATCATAACAGAGTATATGAATTGAAATAAGTGTTGTCGTTTATCCTGGCCACCAGTACTTCACCTCAGAATGTCTGTAAGTACTCCAAATGCTCTAGTACCCCCTCGAGATTGTAGAACATGATTCCAAATGGTGTTGAAATCAGTTGAAGTTGAATTTTGTGAAATTAATGATGTTGTTTGTGACCCCCATATCATTGAACTTCACCAGCTGAACCCTAGGATTTTTGAGAAAAAAGGATACAAACAAACATTTGGGGGAGTGACAACAATTGAAAAATTCATAGAATCTAAAGTGAGTTGCGATCCACCCATGCAATAATTGGAATGGACCACATATTCTCTTGGTCATGCACCCCCTCTCCACGTGGCCCAACTAGCTATAGAGTCATGATAGAACCAGTACCTCCAGGTTTATCTGATTGTCAGATGGTAAGATCGGCACCATTATGAGAATCATTAGATGCAAGACCATGTGTTCATATCTCCCTAAAATCATCCATAAACTATGAAAAATTGATTGAAATACATCATATAATGATTCTAGATACCATACATACTTCATGTTATATCCCCACTACTCATTATTCCCCTCCACTAAGACTTACCTTTATGACCATGTATTCTTCTTTTGTTGTGGAATCAAACACTACATTGTCTTCTCATGAATTTTCATAGTTTGATCCATCTTTAGGAACACCCCAAAAAATTTCAAGAACGTGATGTCCTGATGGAAATGTGGATGATTTTTATGTAATTTGGTCAATGCATTTAGATGTTTTTATACCAGAAGGGGGGTCTGATCCCTATCACCCCAAATATTCAACACCAGATGGAAATCATAGTATTGGAATCCTAGTAGTTGGATAATTATAATGTAATTTATGTCCCAAAAGATAATTCCCACCACCCAATAATGGACGGGGAAGGTGTTGGTGTCCAGGGACCACTAGCTAAGGAGTTCCAACTATAGATACCATTGTAAATACACATGAAATAGGGATACCCAAACCACACCACGTTATCTAATGTGGCATATATCATCCATGTACTATTGTTAGGATAAGCGTACAAAGTATGACCATGCCCAGTAATCAGGAATTTTTTTTCTCAGCCCACAGACCCCAATCCTTATACCAACACTTGTTATTTTGCTAGATAATGGTATGGAAGATTATTTCATAATAATGTAGGAACTCCTCATTCTTTTGTTGATCCCCAGTGACCGTCATCTTACATCCAATAATTGTGTAGATGTAATTATCCTAGTTCTCCCTTGAAGGATGAACCATAGAGGTGTTTTTTTATGGGGAGAGCTCATCATGATGACTAAACTAGAAGTCTGGCATGTTCACTTCAATGGTTAAGGATAGCCACCCCATACATCATCCAAAAGTTATATAGTGGTAGATGGGTGGTCAATTGATGAACTCTCTAGGATTTAGTAACCAAACCATTATTTCTTGGTTATTAGAAATGACCCTTCTTTCTTGAATAATTTTTATGTTCCCCACAAACTCATCCCTCAAGGTTGTAGTAGCAGTAATAGAAGCATCAATATTCACTTAGATGACAAGGATGGACATTGGTTGATGATTTATGGGTTCTAAGTCTAGAGTGCACAATAATTGGTCATAGTCATGAAATGTATTCCTCATCATGAGACTTTGGAAAAGTTCATGAAAATTTTATTGTAACATGGTGAAGTTGTTTCACCAAAGAAGGATTTTTGAGAATATCACAGTTGAAGCTCGAGATTTCATGTAAAGGGGTGAGTTCTGAAAATGGGAGACTAATTATCAAGAATATAAGTCATAGTACTATAAAAATCATCCCCTCCCCTATCTATAGACTTTAAACTCCATCTTTTGCGAGGTTTACAACTCAGTTTCATGACCCTAGATTAGAATTGGGCGAACACATTGAAAATAACCACTCTCTTTAGTGTTTCCATTATAACTTGACCATCTAGTTCCCTATAAACTCCTATTCTGAGGTGCTTTATTTTTTTTATGTTGAAAACATGTGTCATTACCACAATAATTATTTTTTAAATAACCGAACATGCGACCTAGACTAAAAGAATATTTTGAGGTTCAGGAGAAATTTTCACGCACGTTTGAAGGGTTGTGTGAAAGAATGTAGTTTCATACGAAAAGTACTTATATTACAATGTTTATGATAAGTTCCATTAATACCATCCAAATGAAAACAAATTCCCAAGGCCCATGCTTATAGAAAGGAATGTTGAAAACACAGTATATTCAAACAACACATCACACAACAATCTTGTTACATGAGAAATGTTAAGTCCAATTAAGAAGGTTGCCCAACCTATCCCCATCAGCAAAGGAAGAAAAGGCGGGAAAATATGTTGTAAACAAATTGATTTTATGCACTAACAACAAATGATTTACTATATAAATTGACCCACACCCCCACATTGGAGGAGGATATCTAGAAGATGAAGTGGAACTCTATTCTAAAAAAAATATTTATTTTCAACATGATCGTGCAACATCAGAAACAATGGACTGTCAATGGTAGAAAAAATGAATGACAGACCTACCATGGGAACAAAATTGACTTGGAACATGGTTGAGTGATCCTTAGGTAACACATCCTAAGGTTGTTTGGATTTTCACAATTGATGATACATTCACAGGAACGATATTTCATGAATCTCCAAAACATGCACAACACTATTCCCTTAGAATCCATGTGTTTTACTTATGATATAACCCATATCTCATGAAATGTTTTCTTGTAATACAATAAATTTGAGTGAAATAAATTTCTCATCCATGAAATAAAATTTCATATCCTTCTTTTCTTGCCACTACCCAAACTTTTACTCCTAATCAAAGGTAAACTAAAACCTGTCACTCTTATGAATTTGTAACCTACCATTGGGCCTCCTAATTTCCACACCTCCATGATAGTGCCAATGCAATACCTCCCATAGAGGAGCATAAGTGGTCAAAAAATAATCCTTAGGGGTGGAATAATTGAGGGAAACTTTTTACCATTCTCGGTGAGGATTCTTTATGATGAATCTTATTCTCACCTTGACATGACACCCCCCTCCAAGAGTAAGCCCCATACACATATGATTTTCATGATGTTAAACATCTTATCTCTATATGTTATTCATACGATGTAAAATTACATGACAACATCCTCAACACATGATGTATAACTATAGCCTTACCCCGTGTGATGAAAAAAGGTGCCCCATTTACTATATCCGTGGGATACCACCATTCAACTACCATTGGATAAAAATCCACACCAGGGAACCTTCCACAAGTAATCCCAACACTCTACTTCACCATCAAGATCTGATACACCAACAAATTCCACCTCCATGGGAGAAAACGTCAAAACTATGGACAAAACAACAACACCAGGTTATCTTCCATGAGTAATCCCCACACATCCTTTCCCACAATAGGATGTGACTCCCACCATTGTAGCTTCTATGTGTAATCCCCAAACCATCCCTCTTAGACGTTCCTTCCATGAAAAAAACATCCTTACCACATGACATTAAACATCATGGAATATCCCTATCATGAAAACATAAATAGAGGCATCAAACTATGTGCGGTTTTATCCCTTTCTCTTAAATAGGGTATTTAGAATTCCTCCATAAGGTTCAATCCCACCATCTGCCTAGTGTGAAATTATCCCCCTTTGGGAGACACACCCCATCCTCCTAATAAGAAATTATCCCCCTTGGGGGACACACTCTATCATTACAGTGTGAAATTATCCATCTTTAAGGGACAAACTACATAATATATCATAAAATTATCCCCCTTGGGGGGACACACTCCATCCATCCTAGAGTGATATTATCACCCTTTGGGGGAGAAACCGTATCATCCAAAGTGTGAGATATTCCCTCGTAAGGATATAATTTACTACCTGTCCCCACAAGACATTAAACTTGTGACATAATATATTGTCACAAGACATTAACCATGTGCCCATATCTACATGACATTAAACTTGTGTCCTGATCCTAAAACCCCACGTGATGGAAAAAACATTGGACTCCTGAAGTAAAAATCCATTAAGGAATTATACCCCTTGTCTTAATAACCTCATGATTGACATGGGTTGATTTGGGTTACACCCCAAAGATTCCATTAATATGAGATTCCATCAAAAGAGGTATAATATATAGGTTCCCAATCTACCTAATGTTTAGACATTCCCAACTTGGACTATTCTACTAATTCCCTTGATCAAAGGATGGTGCCCTAGAATGATAGAAGAAACATAATTAATCATCATCGTTCTTGAGATGGTGTTAATAATGAGTTTAACGGGCATGAATAAAATCATTTAGGGAGACTTAGACCAGGATACAAGCTCTATAGATGAATTCATGAAAGGAGGAAGCTATATCCCATAATCCCATTTCAATCAAGGAGAAGACATCACCGATGAATGTGATGAAAGATTCCCAACATTGGAATGTGGGAATGTGGGGAAAAAATAAATTAGTGCATCAATGTTTTGTCAAAAAGGATGTTGTTGCGGCCCCAATTAATGCATCAAAACAAATACATACCAATTTTAATGTTAGTGTATTGAGAGTTACTTTCATGTATTAAATTAGTTTTTCAATTACTATGAAATTTATTCATAGTTCCTTTCACATATCCATATACCGAATCTTACATATTCTTTAAATATATTCCTTTATCAAATTATCACCCAAAAGCTACAATATCGTGAATTTATAAAAATGTTCTCATAAAATATTTTAATATTTGCATGGTATCTCTAATTACTCAACCACATCTTGATTTATAGTAAATAAATTTGGAAATAATTAAAGTATTTGACAATCTAGCTTCACATAATTCTAAATAATTTTTCAACATAAAATAATTATATTTTAATTCTTCAACATATAAACACTGCCTTAGTAATTCTACCTTCGAAACCACTCTCTTAAACATTTATCAAATGGATTTTCTTCACCGATTACAATATTTTTTCATGTTTAATAGTAATGTTCCTATTTAGTAGTCTTTAGAGATATTCAAAAACATCAACAAGCCATTGTACTCCTTCAATAATAGCTTCACAAGCAATATTAATAGCTCGATTCTTTGAACTAATTTTAAAAAATTATAAATAGTACTTAATTTTCAATCATGTTTCATTAATGTTATGGTTATCTCCATGATAATAACATGTAGATGCTTCTCACTTTTAGGTAGCACCAATCCATTTCAATTGTTAAGGGAAATATCATCTTCATATTTTTTGGGCTCTTAACCGTCACCCAACATTAAATTACATTTACTATATTTCTTAGTGATGTATTGATTATAAATAAAAACACATATTAAATATTTATTTGGGTTCTTCAATACCCCCTACATTTTTCTTCAATTTTCATTTCAATTATAGATTCAAAATTTTGTCCCCTTATAGACAATAAGTTCCAAGTTATAGGATAAGGGGTGATTTATACTTATCTTCATGCTACTTCCTTGATTTATAAATACATTATTATAAATATTATTCAAACTTAATTCCTAATAAAACACTTTTTGAGAAGGATGGAATCACACCTCACTTAAAAATGACCCATATATCAATAAAATATATTTCTACATGAGTAACTCATAGTGTAGGTAAAAAGAGTGATTAATACTAGTATCAATGCTATCCATAAATTTTATAACATATTATAGAAACTCTAACATATATTTATATAGGTTTTTAGATAGATTTCACAAAATACTTATAACATGTACACATATTTATAAATAACATTAAAAACATTCAAGTGTAAGAGTGAATATCTCCCTTCATTTTATATTTCAATTTAATAATCACTCCCCATTAGAAAACCTATTTTATATACTCCAAAACATGATAGGAAATATTAGTGTCTTAAATAATTTTCATTTTTATTTATGTGTTGTACATATTTCTATATTCATAAAAAATAATGAATCTATATACTTCTCTCTTTTTAGACCCCCCTCAATGGATGAAATCCATTAGTATTCATCTTGTTTGGTTTTTATTCTAAAATAATCTTTATTTCTTCTTAGATATACCTTGAAAATTTTCATGTAGATAAAAAGAATTCACTAAAATATGGATTACAATGTTTTACAGGTAATACAACATTTAATTAGTTCTCCACTATGATATATCACTTTTAATTACCGATATATGAAATATATATAAAAAATGGGAGTAATGCGAGTATCTATAAGCTTCTTACTTAGAGTAAGAGATATAATTCATGTTTACCAACACAATAATTCTTTTAAATTCTACTTTATATTTAGTAGATCACCTTCACACATGATATTAAAATAATTTTATAAATTTATAACTCTTTAAGAAAACAAACATATTGATTTTATTTTAGGTTTTATTTTAGTATTGAATTATTTTTTTCACCTCAGCTATTTTGGAACATTCAATAATGGGTGATTTTTATTTATTTCTTAATAACTTATTTTAAATTTTTAGCCATGTAATGAAATTTTTGGGAGTGTTTCTAGGATATTTCCACCTTCTAGATTGATTATTAAGAAATATTGGGTCAACTATGTTAGAAAAATACTCATAATATTAGAGTTATTATTCATGTTGAATTGTTTAATTCCATTTGGAATTTATATTCTTCCTTTCCTTCTGAATTTTTCTCAGAATTTCAAATTGAGTAGAAAAATATGTAAGAATTAATTTTTTACATGCTAAACATTCATGTATTTTACACATATTTTCTTATTAACCACTGAGTTTTCCTTTTTTGTTAACTTTTAAAATCCCCCAACTTGAATGACTTATAAAAAACTAATCATCTTAATAATTTCATTGATTATTTATTCTTTAGATTCCTATTTTATTCATTTAGTATTTATTTCCATATCCAATTTAAAATGATCCATGATGTGTACTATCCTTTAAAAAAAAAGTGTCACGTGTTTATTGGCTTATTATACATCATATCATTATTTTTGGGTGCATTTTTCATAACATTATTCTTAATTTTTAAATCCAAAGTAAAATCCATTTCTTTTATTTATTTATTTATTTATTATTTTATTATTATTTAATTAAAAACTTGTGACACATTAATTATTGAATTATACCAGTATCTTTTATTATTTTTAGAAATTTTATTTTTGTTTTCAAAACATTTATCAAGACTATAAAACCGATTCATCATGAATAGATTCACATTATTATATTAAATTTTATAATACATAAAATGTTTTCTCTTAAATTTTTAATACTCTTCCCCTAAATTTAGTAATTTTATAATATCTATGGATTGAATAATGATTCCAACATTCATTGTCTCAATTACCTATCCCCCAATAACACCAACATTGGCCTATATGCATAATTCATTTTCCTTTGGTTATAATCATGGAATAATATGTAGCTTGAAATTTATGCATATAAACACAATCCTATAGGGATATTATTAGATATAAATAAGTCTTTCATCTACTCATACTCACCTTTGATGATGTAGTGTATTCATATCATTTTCATTCATCCAAATTTTACCAGATTTATTTTTGTAACTTGTACTATAAAATTCAATTATATTTATATAGAAACAATTTATTGGTCATAATTTATCTTTCTCTTAGAGTATACAGTGGATTGATAAAGACATGATTTAAATATCTTCAATCTATTAATATGATTTAGTTTTGATACAAGACTCTTGTATTATGTTTCCAAATAATTAAATATTTTTTTCTCCAACATTTTAATTATTATATAGTGTCTATTATAGATTTATTATTTTCTCATCATGTTCTAGAGATTTCATGTTGAGTATATTGGTCTCCACCTCAACTGATCTTGATATTTTTTCAGAGTTATTATTCACCTTCTGATTCAAATCCTTATGCACTTTGATTTCCTCTTATAAGGAAATTTCCAACAACTTTATTCACATTCCCTTAATATTCAAATTAGTTTCTTTGATATTAATCTAGTTATTTTTTATTACTTCCAACTGACGTATTATCACTTCTATGATTTTCTTAATTTCACCCTTTTTAGCACTTGATTTTTCACTACTTATTTAATCAGGGAATACTATTCTAACAAAGTAATAAATATTTTTCCTTGTCATCACGAAACTGGGTGAGGGCCTTAAAATTTTTAAAAAACTTATCCAATTCATTCCCCTTATATTTTACTTCCAATTATAGTAATTCCTTTTCATTATAAAACCCTGGAAACCGAGATATATAATTGAAAATATCAATGTGAACTTTCCTTAAATAATTATTCTCTTAAAAGAAAAGGTCTTCAATATTATTATAGACACCTTGTTTTTATATTATTCTTTTTATGATGTATATTCTTACAAAGGATCATAATTAATTGATTTAACTAAAATATTTAATTTCTTTTAGGTAGTAGGGAATTCTCTTCCTCCTTTGAAGTCCATTTCAATTTATATTCCACTCACTTATTTATATTCATTATGGATTCCCCTAAACCTCTATTTATGATTTGATAGGGATGGAAAAAACATTCATCATTTGACAGACATCTGTAACTTTGAAAATCTTTACATCATATATATTTGATGAAAACCCATGGGAAAGAAAAATTAGCTTGAATTAGAGGGAACCTCTTTATCTAAGATACCACATGATGTGTCTAACAGATCACGATTAAACACTAAGGGGTGGTTAATCTATGTTCCACTATTTTAAAATTTTTAATTTATCATTAAATTATCCGTTCTTGAGATTCATCCCTATATATTGGTTAAGAATTATATACATTTTAATACAAAATCCCTAATCACCACCATATGAAATGAAAATAATAAAAAAATACAGCTTCACACATTGTTTTTAAAAGATTAAACCCCATTGTGGGAATATACTACTTACATTATTTAGGTTCAATATGAGACACTGATAATCACTAGTCAATTACAATGATTATAAATTCATGATAAGGTATCATTATATGGCCCTAGCCTTAAACATTACTTAATCTTGAGTTGAGTCAATAATTTGAATTTTATTCACATCCAAGATCTTTTTAGGTTTAGAGATTTAGTGAATTAGGCAAAAAATCATACATAATAACATAAATATTACAAATTATACGCTTCTATTCACTATCTATATTTTTAATAATAAAAAAATGTTTAAAAAGAAACAAGGTTTTATTTCATGTTTAAACTTCATAACATTTCCTAGATCCCATCCTTGACTCTATTTTTCTTTAAATCTTGTGAAATTTTTTTAAAACTTGGGATGAATATAAAAATATCACTAAGCTATACACAAATAAGAAAAAATATTTGTCTTACAAAAACATGTAAACCATGAATACATTATCATAAAGTAATACTTTTCACATTTGATAAGTAGTAATTAAACTTAACTAACTATAAGATCATTGATTACCATTTTTTATTCAAAATATTTTCTTAAATCTCATAAAAATCAGTATATAACATATAAATGTAATTTGGAACATATTCATACATAAATGTAATAACCATACGGTCAACTTCCACATATATCACTAAATGGAATAGCCATACGACCAACTTCCATACCCAATACATTGGAGGTTATAATGAAACAACCCATCATTGGTTTATCATGAAACATATAGAATTTGGTTTATCACATAACCACCCATATCTGGTTTATCAGATAACCACCAATCAAATGTCCAGGTATAATTATAAAATCACAACACATAAAAGATTGAAATTATCATCATTTCACTCATAAATGTCATTTGAAATAACAAGGAAATCATTTCTATATATTGAAATAGTCAATCCATTTTTAAAACCATTTTCAATTCCAAAATATCCATAAAAAGGGAATAAGTGATTTTATCTCCTTCTTTAAACATTGATGCATTTAGACGATGCCAAATATCAAATAACGGTTACTGCGACAGAGAAGTCATTGTCACAAAATACATTAAAAACATTATTTTTTTTCATTTATTAAAATGATTAATATACAAATATTAATTTTTAAAATCTTTGAATAAAATTATAAGTCAAAGGGGTTTATTATACACCATATAAATAAAGGTGGTATATATCATCAAAATATGCTTCAATGAAAGAAGACTGAGCTAAAGTCCCTTACCTTAAGTTCGATTTGCCACATATGTTCCTTGTTCTTCATGAATAATAAACAAAAGTTAATTTATACTTTCTTAAGAACATTTATAAATTTTTTGATTTCTTCTATATCACTTATTACCATGTCATAAACATTATAAATTCTTTAAGTTCATATCAGACATTTTGTCGATATTTGGTACTTGAGTTGAAAATGAACATGGTTTGATGTCACTAGTCCATGTGGTCATAAATAATTTATATCTAGAATAATATTAATGACATTATTATAATTTTTAAACATAAATTATACCTTTAAATCAAACCATGATGTTTGGTTATGAAAAATGAAAAATGTTACATTAATGGAGATGGTAAGCCACACCTACGCATGAGTAACATTTTCCATTTTTCATTGATCATTATGGAAATAATTTAAGAATTATTTTATATTTAAAGATGGATAAAAAAATCCTTAATATCATATTAATAATTTATATATACTTATATATATCTTTCAAGTGATGTATAGTGTAAAAATGAGTCATATCACTTCATAAAGGTGATAGTTCACACGTATTCATGAACGACGTTATCATTTTTATGAGCAAAAAAATTGAGAATGTAATTGATATATTAGTGTCATATAATGATTAATATCTCATGAATATAAAATATGGAAATTAATTCCATTATTATAACTAGTCATGGTAGATGGTTATGAAAAAAAAATTACATTGGTTTGTGGAGGTGATAGTTTACACGTACACACGAACAATTAATTCCTTTCCCATTTAATGGAAATGGAGTTGGATTTAAGTGATAATATTAAAAAAAATTAAATATTAGTATATTGAGGATAATGGATTTATTAGTTTCTCATGGATGAAGTTGATTAAAAGAAAGTGTAAGAATAAATAAAATAGAAGTACTTAACGAAAATGATGCCTTTTATTCAGTTGATCAACTTTGAAGAACACCTTAACACATCTAAGGAGAGTATTGTGCATAAACTAAGGCCCCAAAAATGAGATGAGGGATTATAGTAAGGATTTTGGGTTGATCTTGTCTGAATCAAAGGGGTTTTTAAGTGTGATTGTTAGAGAAGAGAGTGTACCTTTTTGTAGAAGATAGTAGGGTCACCCTTGGAAACTCTTAAAATATTAAATTTATATAAATTAATTTTTTAATAAAAATAATCCATCTTGAGATATGTATAAGGTAATATGAGGATAGTTATAAATACACTCATCCAATAAATTTTAATCATGTATTGATTTTATTTTAAACCTTATCTTTTCAGTTTACCCTTAATTATTCTCTTTTAATTTTAATTACTGCAACAACATTTTAAATTTTAATAGGATACAAATTAAACTTATATGGGGTAAATTTACAATAATTATAAACTTAATAAAATTTTTTACCTTATCATAGTAAATTTTTTATTGTAAATGTTTTTTAGTATTCTTAAATAATTTAATAAATTATTATTTTTATAAAATATTAATTTTTTAAATTTTTACACTAGTCATTTCATTAAATTTAAATAAAATCCAAAAAGAGAGATAAATTCATAGAAAACAACTTAATATACTTATAACATGACATATTCACTTAATAAATTCACTAATGACAAAAAATTGTGTTAGATAAAATTAATTTCAATATTTATAATATCACTTATTTGATTCTTTCATTAATAAAGAAATCATTATGTCATCATTGTGTCGTAATAAATATAATTATTTAATGTCTAAAAATTATAAATAAAACAACATGATGTATTTAATATTTTTAAATTTATATTTAATATATATATATCCAAAGGTATTAATTATATTAACCAATAGTAAAATTATTTTAGTAATAAGAGACATGTTTATGATATTTTTGCCTTTACTTTAAAATAAATGTTATAAATGTATTAATCACACCCAAGTGGCTTCCAAAGTCCAAATGTTTGTCACACAGATTTTATTGGATGTCTATAACTCATTAAATAAGTTTTGAGAAAATGTTATGGTAGTTTTGTATTATGATAATATTATTTGAACCATTATTTATCTTATTTACCCTTTAACCATGGTAAATAAAATAATAAAGTTATTAATCACCAAAAATTATTTTTAACAAATTAGATCATATTTTTCAAACTTATTACAACCTTCCATGTCAATTTTTGAAAATTCTAATAAAAAATTTGACTAAAATTAATTTAATGTTAATCCGATTGAAGGATTGAGGAAACCAGGTTTAAAAAAAGTAAGAACCATCAAAAGATTATCATCTGTTTATATCCAATATAAATGTAAAATTACTTCCAATGGAAAACATTGGATTAAATTATAAAAAACCTAATATAATTATACCTCAAAACCATATTAAAGGATAATCTAACAACATAAATAAATTAGATGAAAATGTAGTTTTGAATACAAGATGCAGTATTTTTTACTATTCATTATAAAATGAATATTACTAGAAAAATACCACGAATTTAACCAAATTAAATTTTTATGTCCCTATTCTAAAAAAGAAGTTTATTTTTTAAAATCTAACTCATAAAAGTGAAAAAAGATATATTTAAAAAGATTTTTCTATCAAAAGGTGGTAAAACTAACTTTATAAAATTATTAGTCATTATACATAAAATTGGATTTATTTCATTTTAAGATGCTAACATTTATTTGATGAATATAAAAATATTTAAAAACATGTTTAAATATAATATAGTTAATTCTATTCATTCCCTCAAATAAAACAACTAGATGTTAACTACCATTTTAAATAATAATATTAACAATGTATTATTTTTCTGTATAACTCAGTCTTGTGTGCAAAGTAAGATTTCAGTGAAACCCGTTATTACATGTCAGGTACACTATCGGACAAAGAGTCCCCTTTAAGGTAAAATTACTATCTAATTCATAAATAATAATAAATATGAAAAATATATATTCTATAAATACCCAGGATGTTACAATCATCCACTCTATATCACACGTAAGTGGTGGGTAAGTATATTACAATCCCATTAGAAAGGTATGATCCTTGATCCAACCTCTATATCTAGATAGAAATATCTAAGAAGAGATTATGCCAGAAATCCCAACAATATTAATCAATTCATCATCTTTTCTTCTTTATAATAAAATCCCTATGGAATTCATAGATGAGTTTTCATCAGAGGGAATCATCTTCTTCCTTAATATTGGTCTCCAACTACCAGAATAATACCAACCAGGTTGCATACACACCAGCCATCCTCCTCAATCTTTTAAAATAGTTGAAATACTCATGAGATCATGCAACTGAACATCATTATTCTTCCGCCTTTAATATGATCTAGAATCAAAAAAAATTCTTTGATCTATAGAGGCAGAATACAAAAGATTTTTATTAGAAACCACACATATCGGTCTACCTATCTTGTCATTTCTTTCTATTATTCTATGATATATAAATATCATAAGGAAAAGAATTGAATCTGATTCACCATAATCATCATCATTATATTATTCTACCTCGACACATAAGATATTTTATTCTGATTTTTGTCAGTGTGTTTCTTTGATATATAGTGATATATTTTCATAGAATCTATTATTTGATTCTCATTGTAGTGGAAATAACACCAATATCTCCTTTTTTTCTATTCATTTTTATACCAGTATAAAATCAAGTAAATATATTTTGATATTTTCATTAATAAATTTACCTTAAATTTCAATAGAATACCTCCTCTATAATTCTCATTTATTCATAGTAAAATATATCATCATTTATTCTAATTTTTTTGGAATTATCACTCTTCAAATATTTTATAAAATCTATGAGCTAAAATTTACATGAATTTAAGTCAACATTCAATGGATTTTTCCACTAAATGTTTTCTTCTGATGGCATTACTACTTTTTTAAATAATAAAACTAACTATGTCAGTTTATTCAATTTACAAATATTACTTTTTCATTAATAATATTGAAGTAAAATCTCATTTTAATTGTTCTGATAGTAAATCTATTTAAGAATTGTTTGGAAATAATGAGTCTAAATTTTTAAAAGTATCTTCTAGAAATCTATATTTAGATATTTATTATAATTGTTTGAATCATATGTATCATGCAATAAATTTAATGTTAGAGTAAGTTACTCTATAGAATCACTATGAGTCTATTGTATTTTATAATATTTATAGATGACCAAAGACTATTATATATGAAATATTTACTCTAAAATTTCTCATTATTTTGTATAATTCTTTTACATCAACTCACAAATACTCTAATGTATCCACCAGATGACTCTAATGTACTCATAAAATATTCAACCCCTTGTTAAATATTTAATAATCTGCATAGAGTTACTTTTATGTATCAAACATGTGTCTCATATGTGTTACGTGAGTTTATTAAAACATTAGTCAGTAACTTGTGGACTACCTTTAATCATCACACTTAATACCTTTATTCCTTCCATGACTCTTTAATTTTTCAGTCTACATACTCTATTGTATTTTACATATGAAGGATTTTATCGTAATTTATTCATCAACTTTATCATTTTTTTAGTTTTAATTCTCTAATGACTTTAATATTCGATGAAAGTTACCTTTATATATTCACTTATTTTTCCATTTTTTAGTTTTTAATTTTTAAGAACCATTATGTATTCAGTGTGGCTTCAGATACATAGTTAATTTTCATATCTATTTGTTGAGACTTACTTTAAAGTATGAAAATCCTTTTCTCAATTTTTTAACATCTATCAACAGTTACATTTACATATTAGTGGACTAGTTCTTATATATTATGTGGATATTTTCCTTTGTCAAATTGAAAAAAATTACAATATCCAAAATTTATTCAAATATGATCCTAACTTCTTTAAAACCCATCATGGTATTTCAAATTTCTCAAAATAAACTCAACTGAAATTATATAAATTTTTAAGTAATCAATATTTTTTAAATCTCATCAACCTTAATTCCAAATTCTTGTGTAGAATATAAGAATTTCATTTTAATTGGTAAACATATATTCACTACTTTAATAATTACCTCTTTATGAAAAATTTATACTACCATCAACCAAAAAAAATTCTTCCTCGATTATAGTAGTTTTTCATGTTTATGACTAGTTTTTATATTTTGTAATCTTTGTAATGATTTTTAGAACTCTAGCTAGCATTCATACCCCTTTAATCATATATTCACAAGATATTTCAATAACAAGATTCTTCCAATTAATTTTAAATTTTTGTAGACAATTCTTCCTCTTCCAATTATTTCCATTAACATTAAGATCAAATCTATAATCATCATATGTAGATGCTACTCCCTTTCATGCATTTTGAATCCTAGACCATATTTAAGGGAAACATCATCTTTATCTTTATTAAGATCTTCAACCATCACCCTACTCCAAGTTATGTTGATTATATTTCTTATTGATATATTGAAAAAAATATTTCATTAAACTTCAACATCTATTTAGGTTCTTCAATTAATATTTATTAATAATTATTTTTTAAATTTTTGATTATTTTTTATTTATTATCTCTTTTTTAAACACAACAACAACTCTTGAGGTCCCTAATATTTACACTATTGTGTCCTAAGCACACTTAATCCCATATGAGCTTACCAAGAGCTCTAGAAGAAGTCATATATAATAAGTATATTATAAATTTTATTTAAAGTAATTTATAAAAAAATTATTTAAATAAAAAAGAAATAAAACAAAAAAGAATTAATTAATTACTAATTATATTAATTTATTAATAATTTCAAATATCCATTAAATAATTAGTAATTAATGAGTAATAATTAGTAACTTATAAATGATCAATAATAATTAAAAATTGATTATAAATAATAATTAACAATTAGATGAACAATAATCATTATATAATATTTAATATATAATATTTATTAATAATTAAATAATAAAAATAATAAAATTTTAAAAATAGATAATAAATAACCATTAATGATTAATAAATAATATATAAAATTAGTTTATTCAATTAAAACATAAAATATAAGTGAATATTAAATTAATAAAAAATAAAAAATAATTAATCATTAAAAAGTTAAAAAATAAAATTACTTAATATATAATACAATTAATTATTAATTAATAGGTAATAATTCCTAATTAATTTTTAATAATTATTATATATATATATATATAATTTTATTATTATTTTAACTACATTATAATTAATAAATATTATATATATATTTTTCAAGAAATGTATCCCCTTGAGCATTAAACTAAATGGCCCTTCTAGAAAAGTATACTATAAAATTGGGGTACATGGCTATGCATATCAACCTAGACCGAAGGCCTTTGATATTTTATTTATTTACTTTTGGATAATCCCTTTTTTAAACAAGTTTAAGGGGGAACCCTTACGTGACTCGTAGGCCTAGGGACGAAATACCCAATACATGACTTGAAGGACCACAAACATGGCTACACTAGAACTGCCCCTCCCGCACATCTGATTCATTAATTCCAATCTCCCCACTGTGCAAGGTTGATCAGCTGGCATTACCCTGTGAGGAGATGCACAGTGCCTGGTATAGATGGAAGATGACATACCCTATCATCCATCGAATTCGATTAGCTCTACTATGGTGATTTCTAATTCTCTGATCCTCTTCTAGTCCCTGCTTATATATTATTTTATCTAATGACAATGTGGCTCGAAAACCCATGTACTAGAGGCCTATGGTGACCTAAAGGCCCAGTAGTCTGAAGTTCAATGGTGTCACAAAGTCCCTGAGACCCATAGGCCCAGAAAAGTGGCTCGAAGGCCCAAATAAGATGAATAGTTCCTAACGACTACAGTGCCATTGCAGTACTTCCTACAATAATTATACAATACCTCGAAAATTCACCTCTTCTCTGTTATTTACCAGTGCATTTAAAATCTCATTATCATTTTTGTAAACACTAGTAATAATAAAATATGTTATATCTAAAAATTCCGAATAGACACACCATTTATATATGAGATTTTTTAATTTTTTTTATAAGATGATCCTAACAAAGGGGATCCATCTCAAAATATATATTCCTCTGAAATTATTTATTTTTTAGTTTCCTTGCATTAATTAATCCCTAAATAACTACCATTAATGCCACTATCTTTCCATAATTTTGAAAGATGAAAATGATTATAGTATAAGAATTATTTAATTCAACTACTCCTCAAATAACATGGTTTGGGTTCCCCTTCACTACTCCATCAACATTTAATTTGATTCTTTCTTTAATAGGTTTATTCGAAGCAATATAACTAACATTGTTATCATTTTTGATATTTCCTTTAAATCTAATTTCATAAAGTATAAATTGGTCATTAAACAAATTATTTGAGTTCCCATGATTCATTGTGATGGGCTATATAATTAATATCATGGTATATAAAATGGAAGTAGTGAAATCCACCTCATTCCCTTCTTAATGGATGGAAATATTATTACACAAGATGATATGAATCCTATCACCCCTAACTAATAGAAATAAATTTCTTAAACAAATATTACAATTTATGTTTTATATTGAAACATTATCAATTTTTTAAAATGGTAAAACACCTTCTGTTAAAAAATTTCAAGTATTTTTTGTGTGAAAAGGTAATTTTCAATACATGTATTTTTTATTGCTTTACCAAATGGTAAAGGATATGTTAATACATTGGAATATTCTATTTAATATTTTTAGAGTTATGTGATGATTTAGTGAAATATTTTGAGGTTAGTAGAGCCTCTATGTTGATAAAATAAATGTATTAAATATATTATATTATACACATGTGATTTTTCCAATAAATGAAGTAAATCATAAACCATGCCTCATGTGAGCAACTAGAGACCACCGTTAGATCCAGGATGCGAGGTTTACCCTAGGAATGACATAATTTTTTTTCACATCGGGTGTTTGGTCAAATATCATGTAATAATGATTTATTTAATATTTTTATTATATATTTTACAAAAATAATGGAATATCTAATGTATGGTACCTTAGATGAAAAATATGAGACATCCATTAAATCTAGAATTCAGGTTTTACCTTAGGTACATCATAACATTTGTGTGTGTTGGGTGTTTAGTTATATTGTGCGTAAGGATAATAATAATTGGTGTATAAATATTTTGTGGAGTAGCTTGAAATCATAATAATAATAATAATAATATTATTATTATTATTTTTGTTAAATACAAAATATGAAAATATACATCCATAATTAATAATGGTGTTACAGTAGAAATAACGTGTGGTAAATGTAATAATGATGATATTATTAGTCATTATAAATAAATAAAATTGATCTGGTTAATATTATTTTTAGTATTTTCAGTTTTTAATGGCAGTTGTTGTTGAAACATTATGGTGAAATTGATGATGGTGATTTCATAATAAGAAAAAATATTTCCTTCTTTATTATTATTATTATTATTAAATTGGGAAGATCATTTTGGGGTGTATATATATTAATGTAATTAAAATATATGTGTATATGTACATGTGCGGGTGTATATATGTATATACAGATATCTCTCTTTGTGTGTGTAAAACATGTATATATATGTAATAAATTTACATTAAATATATATTTTCATGTGCGAGTGTATATATATATACTGATGTACATATATGTTTGGGTTATATATATATATACGAGTGTATATGTGCATATGTAGGTGCATGTATATATTGTTTATAAATATTTATATATGGAAAACATTTTAATATATATCAATGTATGATTTAATATATTTATAATGGGTTCTATAGAGAAGAAATATGCATGATCTCTTAAAATATATTCAAATGTGTGTTTTAATGTGTTGAGAATTGGTTTTAAAAAAATCCTAAATTTTTATGTGGGTGGCATCTTGGTTGAAGAAGAAAGTGAATAATATTAAAATTAATTATTAAATAACTTAATGAAAAAATTAATGATGTTTTATGAGAAAAATGTAAAATATATTGGCAATTTGGAGAACTACAGGAAGATCATGATCATAAGGGTCCTCTCTTGCCTCTACATTTTTTAACCCCACTCTCTCTCACTTAATTTATTTTTCATTTATTTTTATTATTTACCTAAACTTATTTCTCCAATATCTCCTTTGATGTTGATTAGATTGAGGTGATATCGATGTCATTGGATATATGTCGACTTGCAGAATTTTAAATCAATTTTTTCTTCCTAAATAAGGGAGGTTTCAATGGTGTAATTAAACTTAGACATCAAATCTCATCACCAATCATCATTGTACATAATATTAGAAGACCTTAACTTTTGTGCATGAATTATACGGTTTATCAACATGGATTTTGGTGGGAATGTGTATGTATAATAATTCCTTGACATTAGTGCATGCTTTATGTAGTTTATTAACATGATTATTGGCATGCGTGTGTAGCCCAATCTAAAACCTATATGTAGGAATTCCATGATATTACTGAATTATTTATTGAATTTATTATCATGATTTTTTGTTGTGTGTGTGTAGCCAAAGATACCTATGTTTGATGCTTGATCATATGAGGTGTATGTGTATATCCTTTGACCCATTCTCGTGTTTCTTGCATATGGAATATGATTATTATTTTTAATACTTGACTTGATGTGATATTAATCTATCATTTTCATTAGGTATCACATATAATATATTTATTTCTATTAAATTTTATAATGCAGTTTTAGACTATTTATTCAGTATATAACATGTGAAACATGTATTGGTAGAAATTGTATAACATGTGAGATATGACACATGATTGACTATATGTGATATTTGACACATGTTCGAGAATATCATCCAAGAGTGATGTGAAAGGGTTGGTTTAGAATACACATAGAATATTCTAGTCATTGGGTTTTGTCAAGGGATTTTGTAAATCTGTATTTGGGGGATATGATAATAATTTGGTCTTCACGTGAGATCTTATTCATGATTTTTGCGATTCACTTGAGGATGATGTGATAAGATCACGGTGGTCGGCATGTACTTGGACTATCCCGACTAGAAGAATGTGTCAGAAGATTTGGGTTATCCACTCGATGATGATCTTTCAAGATGGTTGTCAGAGATTCCATTTAGTATGGTTCCAAAGTAGGTATGTTTCTTCCAGCATGGTGATGAAGCAGGTGGAGCTGATCCTCAATGACACAATATGTTCTTGGTAATTTTATGATATATTGTAATATTTTTACCATGATTACATTCATGGAATAAACTTTTATATTTTATTCACTGTTGTTAAGGGTTGTTGGTGGTGTGCGATTGTGTCTTGTACTCACAAATTACTCATCCATTTCAGTGCCCTTGTAGACTTCTTAACCAGAGACCTGATGAAGGGTAAATTTACTATAGTGTATGTTTGAGTAGGTGAATTAGATGGATGGGGTCATTGATGGATGAAATTCTAGAAGGATATATTCTGCAGACATTACTTATTAGCTTTACCTATATCTGAGATCCTTGATTTGTTTTAATTATTATATCATGTATTCCATTTTAAATTTCTCCACTTGTATTCTAATTATTAATTTTTATTTACATATTTATGTTATTATTTATTAGTCTCATGACATGATAAAAAGGTTATAGTCTCCCCAGTAATGGATTTAGACCCCCACAACTAGATGGAAAATTTTGGCGTATTGTAAGGTGTGCCTGATGTCATGTGACATTCTGACACTGAGCTGATGTTTTGTTATTGGATGTTTATGGTATTATGGGATCAAGACTCATAAACATGGATTTTTCCATTACCTAGATTTGGGAAAGGACATATAAGAGTTAGGATGGTTGGAACTTGGGAAGAGGAACTATTTTGGTGTCTGGTCATCATTATTCAGTGGACCACCAAGTTTCCATAACCTGTAGAAATTATGTTTTATTTTTATTATTGATTAAATTCAACTTGGGTGATTCACATGATGTTAATATGTGACATATGGGATTTGGGGTGCATTCATGCCTCATGATAAGAAATATAGGTTCACATTCCATGTATTGAAACATATTTTTGTATTGCATATTAGTTCGTTAATTAAATGCCTCATATTTCACTGTCTAGTCATGATTACTTTTCTAATCATATGATATATCTCTTCTCACATGTTTATGTGATATATCCAATTTTTCATTAATTATCTGAACTATTCATGTTTATCTTTTTTGCATATATATGATGATAGTGACTAATGTGTGGGGACAAAGATAAGGGTTAGTTCTAGGAGGGTATACATTGGGTTATGGGTAGACTCCTAGTAGAACCTTGTGTGATCACATAGGTTACTAAGGACTTGTTATGTTTCTAATGTTCTCGTGTTGTAGATATACTACCTAAGATACATATAATGGGACTACCACTTGTGGTAGCACTATATACTCCGATTCCACCACCTATGATTAAGTAGGATTTCCCCCAACCTAATCCTATACCGGCACATGTGACTCATGCTAAAAAACTCATTCATCCTTGATTTTTTTGGATTGTGACAGTCCAAGGTGGGGGTTCACTAGGACTATAGTCGATTATACTCAAGACTTA
The DNA here is from genome assembly GCA_963277665.1 of Viscum album. Taxonomy (NCBI): domain Eukaryota; kingdom Viridiplantae; phylum Streptophyta; class Magnoliopsida; order Santalales; family Viscaceae; genus Viscum; species Viscum album. The sequence continues at coordinate 1,755,016,252 of OY728133.1, read as the reverse complement.
TAGTTCCATCATCCTCCATATTTTTATGGAATTAGAGGAACTCATGATGTGGTGGACTGGATAAGGGTTATTGCGACAATGTTTGACCAAGTCGATACCCCATAAGATAAATATGTTTAGATTTCAAACATTGTGCTTTATGGAATAACTAGTCAATGGTGGGATGTCGTGTTACATTCTGGTAAAAGGGAAAGACTAATTTGGGATACAATCAAGGATCTATTTTTTAGGATTTCATTCTCGATACACTAAAACTGGATCGTTCTCTAGAGTTTATGGAACTATGAGAATGGATGATAATTGTGTTCAACTATTTCTAATACTTTACTGAGTTGGTTCAATTTTCTCCTCTTCTGGTGGGGAATGAAACTTATAAGGAAAATAAGTTTGAGATTAGCCCATGCCTAGAGATAAGGTGATAGGTCAAGGATTTTGATATGAAAAAATACGTTGTATTGCTTCATTAAGCACTGATAATAGAGAAAGGCATCGAGGAATACATAGCTGTAGATCTTCCTACAGCTGTTGGTGGGCCGAATGGTGCCTTCTCTAACATGGTGCAAGCTGGATGTTTTGAAAATTTGAAGTGGAAATCATAATATAGATTCCAAAGAAGTGTTAATCAAATGGAGTGGGTAAAGGGATCATCAATCCCTATAGAGGGGGATTTTTTACCAAGATTCTATAAATTTATATAGATGGGAACTCCTCTAATGTTTTTACATATCTTTTTAAGTTGTTTCACTAATGTGTCAAGATGGGACATCATAAAAAATCTAAAATTAGACTTTAGGGATGTGTGTGGAAATAATTAGAGTGGAAACCCAGTGCCAAGTAGAGACCTCATAGGAGTCAGTAAACTAAGTTACTCATGAGCCTGAGGGTCCTTATGGAGTGGCGAATGGTCAGACATATGTGGTTCATCTAAGTCTAATAGACGATGGAGATAGACCCTCCATAGTCCGAGGAATGATCTTATTTTCTTCTTCTTTGTATTAATTATAATAGAAGTATAATTTATGTTCCCTTTATTGGGTAGTGTCCTTCTTTATTCTTTTGGTTTCTTCTAAGGATTCTTGATCAGTACCAGTAAAGATACATCTCAAGGATGAGTAGTCATTAGAGGGGGATCACAATAACATCCTAAATCTTAAAAATGATAAAAAACCCAATTCTATTTTAATAAATTACAAATATTTCTGGATTGAAAATTTAATTTTTCAATACTTGTATTAATTATGGCTTAATGAAATGGTAAAATATCTATTAATACTTTAGAAAATTGTATGGAATATTTTCGGAGTTAGGTGTTGAGTAATCATGGGATTCTGAGGTCCGTGGATCCATAATGTTGAGAAAATAAAAATATATAATATTACACTTTTTTACTTTTACAAATAAAATGAAATATTAATGAAACAAAACCTTGTATGAAAAATCAGATACCACCATTATGTATTGGATTTGGGGTCGACTAGTGGTGATACATAACATTTATGTTCAAAAGGTGTTTGGTCAAATCACATGAGAGGATAATTTATTTACTTTTTATGTTATATATCTTCCAAAAAATAATGGAATATGTCATGAATAGTGTACCAAAAAGAAAATTTAATCCCATCATTAAATATAGAATCTAGGTTTTACCATAAACAAAACATAATATTTATGTGTGTTAGGTGTTTAGTTAGATCACACATATTGGTAATAATCACTGGTATATAAATATTTTATTAGGAATCTAGAAATAATAATAATAATAACAATTTTTTTAAATTTTTTTTTTCAGAGAAAAAAGAAGAAACCATACTTACCTAATTAATAATATGTTAAAGTGGAAACAATGAGTATACAGTGTAATAATTGTGATATTATTAATTGTGACAAATAAATAAAACTGAGTGTGGATAATAAAATTTATTTACCATTATCATTTTTTAATGGCAGTTGTTGTTGAAATGTTATGGTGATAATGGTGAATGTGATTTAATAATAATTATAATAATATATTACTGTTATTATTGTTATTATTATTAAATTGGGAAGATTATTTGGGTGTTTATATATATAGAAAAATATATATATGGTAAGATATTCATTTGCGAGAGTATATATGTATATACAAATTTGTGTGTGTGTTACATGTCTATATACAGATTAAATTTATCTATAAATATATATATATATATATATATTCATGTGTCGGTGTGTGAGTGTGTGTTCTTGTGTGTATATATATATATGGGTGTATATATGAATATGTGTGTTGCTACATATATATATATGCTGGTTATAAATTAATATATATATAAATGAATTTTAAATATATATTAATGCATGATTTAATATATTAACAACGGGGGAGTTAAATAGAAAAAATAATGTTGTCTTAAAATATATTTTAATATGTGTTTAAATGTGTTGAGAAAGGTTTTTAATTAAAAAAAATAAAATAAATGACTAAATATTTTAGAGGGTGGTGTATGAGTTTAATAAGAAAGATAATATAAATAAAATTATTTGATTAATCAATTAATGAAATAATTAAAAAAATAATATGAAAAAGGTAACATAAAATTAGTAATTTGTGTTGAAATAGGATGCACATTGGGTTCCTCTCATGGATCTCCCTTTTTCTATCCCTCCACCTCTCATCTAATTTTTTTTATCATTTATCCAAAATTATTTTTTCAATATCTTCTCTGATATTTATCAGATAAAAGCATAATCAATGTCATTGGGTTCATGCTGATGAGTAGAATTTCTAACCAAATTTTATTTCCGAATGTAGTGAGGTTTCTGTGGTGCAATTAAACTTGTAAATCAACCCTCATCAGACATCACTATTTCATATATGGTAGGAATTCCTTAACTTTAATTCTTGTTTTATATAAGTTATTGACATGATTTTTGGTGTGCGTGTGTAGCTGTTGGAATTCCATGACATTAGTGCATGATTTATATAGGTCATTGGTATGATTGTCAGTGTGCTTGTGCACAAAATTCCAAATCTATATGTAGGAATTCCATGACATTAGTGAATGATTCATATGAGTTAGTAGAATTGTTTTTGGATTTTTTTCATAGTATGTGGGACATATGTTTGATTCTTGAACACATGAGGTGTGTGTGTATAGCCCTTAACCCGTTCTTATATTGTTTGAAGATGGATTGTGATAATTATGTTTACTACTTGACATGACATGTTATTGATCTATAATTTTCATTATGTATCTTGTATACTATATTTATGTCTCATGTAGTTGAGCATGTAGGTTATTCCTATTCAACCAGAATGTGAGATGTGAAACATGAATTTTTCAACATTGGATGGCATGTGGGATATGATACATTATTGATTACATGTGATATTTGACACATGTTCAAGACTATCATCTATAAGTAATTTTGTAGGTTTGGTTCAACATATAATTGGACTATTCTAGTTAGTGGGATATGTTACATGATTTTTTCTATTTGTATCAGAGGAATGTTGTTGTCCGGAGTGGATACTCAAGAGGGGGGTTAATTGAGTTCCAATTAAAATTTCTGTTAAAAACTTTATGAATAAAAATCACTCAAAATGAATAAAAATTAAACTGTAGTGAATTTATAAAGATTGTAATTTTCCAATTAGTTTCTCAAGAGATTGATTATTTCTCAGTTAACTCAATCTGAAGATTAGTTAACTTTTGAAACTAACTTACTAACTAACAAAAGTTATAAACACTTTCCAATTTAACTATAAGAGTTACTTTAAATTATATTTATATTTAAAAGTACTTAGCAGTGGAATATTCAATAATGTTTAAAACAAAATTAATAAGCACAAAAGATATAACCAAGTGGTTCGGTCTCAAGCTGGGACTTAGTCCTCTCAAATAATTTATATAAATTTTGATCCACACCCTAGATCGGGGTTAAAAACAATACAAAGACTGTCCAGGTCCAATGACCTCTACCACAGTTCTACGTGGGACACAAAACAATAGCACACAGGCTATCCAGGCCACACTTTACCTCTACCACTATCCACAGTGGGAACTAAATAGTATGGGAAAGATTGAGTGAGGACTTATAAATCATTCAGTTCATCATAGGAGTCAGTGTGTGTAGAATATACAGAGTATACACACTACTCAAATATAAGTAAAATAATCACTAAGAGAGAGTAGATATGAGTTTAGAATGCTCTAGTGATTTAATTTGAAGCTCTGGACTCATTTTGATTAATCAAAAATTCTTCTAAGTCCTTCTCTCATTTTTGTCTAAAAAAAGAGTGTCGTTTGCTTCCTTGACTTTCAGGGTCAGCTTGATCAGCTTGAGTACATGAAGAGCTCGTTGTAGTTCTTCACTCCATGACTAAAGTTCCTCTTGTGTTCTCTTCTTGTATTAATGGCCTCGTGTATGTCCAGTGTTCTTCAAGTAAGAGAATTAAAGGATGTCCCATAATTATTGTGTAAATGTATATATCTTTTTGTGTGTATGTACTCTCTTTTCATTGTTTCTTCGAAGTTCCCTCTTATATCTTCAGCTCTGACAATGGGAATGATTACCTTTTTACAGGTATGAGGTACGGTTCCTGAAATTAAAACCACTATCATTAATTAATAGAAGGTGCATTAAAATCATCAAATATGACCATTTCTAAATAAACAAATAGAAATAGAGTTTAGAGAACAGTGACATGTATCCATCGATAGTTGTTACTCCTTATAACAATGGTTGTTATTCCTTGTAACGGTTGCTCCTTGTATCAGTCAGTGACCCATTGTATCAATGAACTTATGTCGATAGACTTGTAACAGTGGACTTTGTATCAGTAGATTCCTTGTATCGGTAGCTATTACTCTGTGTAATGGTAGCTGTAACTCTTTATAATAATAGCTCTATGTATCGGTAGATCATCCATCAGTAGCTCCTTGTATGAGTCTCTTTATGTAGAGGTAGGTCTATGTGTAGCGGTGAGCTCCTATCGGTAGATCTTTGTTCTTGTACCAGTTACTCCTTGTATCGATATACTTGAGTAGTGATCACTTCCTTATACCAGTGGACTTCATAACGATAGACTTGCATACCAGTAGACTTAATCTAAAGGTAGCTCGTATCAGTAGACTTTGTCTTTCTTTTTGTATCGGTAGGTCTCTTTCAGTCAACTTGTTCATACCAGTTGTAACAACCCTATATTTTATGATAAGTATTCTTTATAATTTATTTTATGTCATGTGTTTTATGCTACAACAATATTATCTTGTGCTATATGCCACACTGTATTATCTTGAAGTATATACAACACTATTCTTAGATTGTGTTACACACAATTTCATGTTCGTTTTATAATAGTCATTATAGGAAACATTGAGTGTGTGTATATATATATATATATAAATATATTCCATGTATAAATGAAATGTGGTTGGATTTTGTTATACTAAATAATAAATGATTCTTGCACAACATGCAACCCCGACTTGGCTTGCATTACAAGCAATCACGACCTTCCTCGATAGCGTGTGTTGTACGTAATACCGGGTTTTACTAAACAACGATATATTATTATAATATTATTATGATCTTGCCATTATGAATAGTATTAACTGAATTTTGAATTTTATAACATTTTAATTCATCTTATTCATTTTCTAGATTGAGGTATGAAAACAAGATCAGTTTTTTGGATAAAAGAAGTATTTTTCAAAAAATGAAGTTTTATGCTTTTTGACGGCACACCCACATTAAATATAGTTTTTGACAAGTTTATAAGTTCAATTTGTCAAAATAAAATTCTTCTTTAGAATCAGGATATAAAAATTTACTTTGGATAATTTTTTCATATTATTCTGATAACTTTCATATTTTAATGAATAGTAAAAACACGCTATATTTTAGTTAAAAACAACTTTTTAATCGCAATAATTTATATGGTTAAATTATAATATTGAATGTTTTAAATGTATAAATATAATATATTTGTACCATTTAATATAATTTATGTCATTAGCCTTGATTTTACATTGAATTCATAGTTTAAATAAATTCAATCTTTTGAAATGTTTTAAACAAAAACCCGTTTTCTTTCACCAACGGGATTAATTTTAATTTAATTTCTGCAAATTCTGTGTATTGAATTTGAAAAATGGATTCAATATTTGGAATCAGTGGGTCCAAATTATATTAATAGACTACTTTTTATTTTTGGGATTTATGAATAGTAACAACGGTAAATTTTATTTACCATAGTTAAAGGTAAATTGGGTAATTCAAGGTTAAAATAATATTATAATAATTCAAAATAACATTGACACTTGTCCTAATATTATTGGATGAGTATTGACCGACCATGGACATCCTTGGGTCGATTATGGGACCCCATGGAGCCACTTGGTAGTGACAATGACAATTTGGATTAATTAATTTAATGTAAAGACAAAATTGACATTAACAAAAATCCTTTAGTAATTAATTTTTATAAGGGGTTATATTTTAGACTATAAATATTCATTGGAAAGCTAAAGATATTTCCTACATAATTATATATTTTTTTATAATTTTTAGACACCAAATAAATTAAATTATTTATGACATAATAATGATGAAGTATTTACCTCATTAATAAATAATTTAAATAAAAAAGATTATAATGATTAAAATATTTTCCAAAACATTTCCAATTATGATTGGATGATTTTATTTCGACCATGAGTCATCTTATATTCATATGTAATGATTTTGTTACCTTTTGAAGTCGAAGATAAGTTTATAATGAAATAATATTTCCACACTTTCCAAAGGTGCCCCTCTCCTCCCTTATAAAAGGGCACCTCCTCCCTCTCTTTGTCACACCAATTTGAGCCTTCAAGATCAGCCAACCCCAGCCCATTTCACTTCCCCACTTCCTTAGAAACCTACTAGAGGTACTGGTATTCTCAAAAGACCAACTGTAGTGCCTTAAGCGAAAGTTTAAAGGAGACACTTCGAGAAAGAGGTAATACCTTCTACCATTTTCTTCAAGGTCCATTCTCCTTCTACTCCCTCTTCCTTAGTTGTTTCATTATGAGGTAATAAAATCAGTATCCCTAATATATTGATATGTTATTATAAATATTAAACAACCCTATTTCACCTCTTATCCATCCTACATAAAATGAAATCACCGCACGTGCGTACGTACGGAATACCGTCTCCACGCTGTGGTGTAATCTATTTTACACCACCACCTTACATGGATGGGTATAATGGTTTAAATAATAACTATATATGATTATTGTAAAGTGATATTTATTATGTAATAGTATACATACACTCCAATAAAATTCCACGATCATGGGAATGATATCATCGCTCGTGCGTACGTTCGGAATACCGTCTCCACGACGCGATGAGATTCATTCTCAATGATTAACCATTCATAAATTATTATAAAGTATATATAATAAGTAATCATGAAATATATGACATAATAATGATACTGGATTTATGTATATATATATATTTATGTCATCCGATTAATTCCATTCAATTCAACGAGGAAACGAAAACAGTGTTCATGCGTACGTACGACCTACCGTCTCGATGAATGATGTATTTCTTTCCAGTTATCGATCTATTATATATATGTATATTCTGAATATGTATTATATAAATCATGTTTTACATTCTGGATGTAAGTAATCATGATCTAACTAATCATATGAATAATTACAAGTTAAAACACGAACGACAAATGAAACGATTTTACACAAAATGCTACTTTAACATGAATTTACAATAGAATGGGTAATATAAAGTCATAAGTGAACCATATATGATATAATAACAATGAATATGATTCTTTAATAAGTAAATGACATTATTTAAATCATTATACAGGAGGTTTGGATATGTACGAAGCATATTGGACCTAAGGTAAGGGATAACTTTTCCAATCTCGTTCTTATCCGAGATTGTTTATTCGTAAGTATTTACTGGGGTTATTGTTCTCATCTATGTCCATGTTTCCTAAAAATGGTTTCATGTATGTTTAATGTAATTTTTACCCATTTTTACTTTTACTACATGGTATGTATGGAATCTTTATTTTATGAGGTACTTTTTGACTTTTCCGGCAAAAGTATGAGAAGAATGATTTTTTTAACTTATACGGAACGAACGGATTTTTACAGTTTTATAAATCCTTATTTTCATGAAGCTTCCTCCAAAAGATTTCATGACTATTTTCAACAAAATCATTTTCTTTTAAAATTGCATAATATTTTGTGAAAAGAAAATGATTTTGAATAAGAACGGATAGTTTCCTCAAGAATTCATTTCAAGTGTTTTATCAAAACCATTTTTCATCTAAGTTGACATTATTTCATATGTGTATATTTCAAGTATAATTTATTTATGATTTACATGGTTTCACTTTTCTTGTTATGAAATGTTATCCATTTCTTTTATATAGATTTTGTGATGATGGGATGATGTTTATGAAACCCATTTTATTTATTGGTTTTTTATGAATGATGTATGTTTATTTTGTGGCACAAGTAAGAATGATTTCATTATGAGATGGGTGGGACCTATATCTCCCTCCAATGCATTAGGTAAAGATTTATATCTCATGATATTGACATGGCTGGAACGACAGGTTAAACCGGTTCAGTAATACAGGACTGGAATGAGGAGTGAACTCAATTCAGGAAGGGACTTTTTCCACTAAGATGGTCTTGGAAGCAATGCCTTGGCTACTATGGAAATCATATCATGTGCTTAATGTTTTTCCACAATTACAAGTTTTATTTACAAGCTATTTTATCATGATTGATGTTCTATTTTGATTTATGCCTTACGTACTTCCATGTTTTATTACATTGCACATGATTTCTATGTTTAAACATTATGTACATGTTATTATGTTTAAATGTATATGTTTTGTTTTATTTTCTCCATGCTTACCCTTACTGAGCATTTGAGCTCACCCTTTTTATGTTTTCTTTTCCCCAGGATATAAAGAAAGGTTTTAGGTAAGAAAAAAGGGGTACGATCTTTATGGGAGACGTTGAAGATCTTTCACTACGATTAGAAGATTACGTTCCAAGTTTCCAAAGACACTAAACTATTACGGTCCTTGTGTGTCTATTTTTTTTATGTACTAAGTATTCCGCAAAAGTAATGTAATTTCCATGTACGTAAAGATTTGGGTCTCTATAGTTGGTATCAGAGGAAAGGTTTAGTTATCCTTTGGAAACTAGGATGCGAAAACTTTAGTGAGATCCCTAGAGATATTTCTAAGGTATGTCTAGGGATGTCCTTAAGGTTAAGTAGAAGTATAGGTTATAGTCCTAGAATTACAGTAATGATCTTAGAATTAAACCTAATATGTTACATATTGAAGTTACTCCCCCTCTATTATGTTGTTTTACCTATCATGATTGTTTCCTCTCACAGAATTCTTTTTGTGTTTTAGTTAATGGAGGGAACCAGAAAGAATTCGGTTAACATTGAATCCAATGGAAAAATTGGTGACTATGAGGAAAAAAATTGCGTAATTCCTAGGGAGAAATATATTTTGATTATGCCAAATCAGTCATCGCGATATATGATTGACAAAGTGAAATTTAGTGGTATACCTAATTCATCAAATAAGAGGAAGATAGACTTTTATGCATGTTCGCATGTTGAGGAGCATAAAGAAAGGAAGATTGAGATTTCTAAATAAGGGAAGAAGAACCTTGAGGAATACCACAAATGGAGGGACATATGTTATCTATTTGGAGAAAAGGGACAGAGAGTGACAGACTGTTATGGAGTTCGATGTCTTATTTTTGGAGAACATGGGCATTACCCGAATCAATGCCCTGACCTAAAAAGTTACTTCTAAATCAAGGAAGGACTTATTCTAGGACAATCATTGAAGATGATGGATGAAGTGTTTATGTATTGGTATTTAAGAATAATGTTGTTGAGGTACTTTTATGGTGTATTAGAATATTTTTGTATTAGTCTATTGTGGATTTCAATAATTTTATGGTACCGGTAACCATGAAAAGTGATTCAAATATTTTGGAAAGCAGATGATATGTGAATAATGAAGGGATAAGGGGGAAGTGAAATGTTTGACAGTATTCATGAGATCATGATTGATATAAGGACTAAGTAATATCATGGTTTGAGTAGATAGAATTTTTAGGATTTTGGTATGTGGAAAGTGTTAACTTTTAACTGCATTCACGTTTTCACTAAGGTTCAATGAGTATTCATTCTTAAAGAGAATACATAATTAAGGTATTCACATGTTTGTAATTTGACCAAAAATATATATCTTATGATATATGGGGGATAAATGATGGCATTCACATAATTGTTATGTGACAGTTCAAGTAATCATTTTCTTTATACTATGAGCTTGGTCCGAAGTATTTTAGATAAGCCTAAATATTGGAATAGATTATATTGTAAATAAGTTAGTATTGTTTAATGATATAAATTTTTTTTAATATTATTTATGGGATGTTATAGTAATGTAGTTTTATAAAAAGGACAACCTAGAGGACGGGCGACAACCCATCGCGCCAGACAAGGCTATGGGAATCGAACCCACAACCGAAGTGCGACTGGCCGTTATCGCGTACCACTGGCCTAAGAAAGTCCCTGTTTAGTAGAAAGTAGTTTTATTATATTAAGAAGTAGGATATATGAAGTATAAGTCCATTTTAGTAACAATATATGACTAATCTCACTATAGATGGACTTATGTATTTTTTGATAACTTTTCTAACCTTTTTATTGAGGCAGATGGAATGACCCATCATTCTATCACATGATCTAATAACACTTCACGAATGACAAGTTCAACTTCATTTCTTTCAGAGATGAAGTGAAAATTTTTCAAAGAACAACCAGAGGGGAGATTGTACCAAAATCACGAAAGTATTTCTTCTAATTCCAATTTCATCAACTTTAGGGAAATGATCTTGAAAACCAAAAATGTTGTCCTAGTGCTCTTATATCCGATGAATCAGATGTTACCCTAGATCATCACAAATTTATGGCTTTGTGATTTTTGGCTTTTCAAAGCCATGTTCTCTACCACTCTCCATCAAAACTTGATGGTTAGATTTTTCTTCCATGTCCTTATTTTCACCTATGTTCTCCTATGTGGAAACCCATTGATGAGTTAATTTAGGTAACCGTTACGTTTCATACTTTAGTTTTAAAGTTAATTTTTGGTATTTTATTTTACGATGTGTTTTTCAATTAATAAACTTTCAAGTAGAAAACCATGTATAACCCCGACGAATTTCAAGGGAAAAATTCATTTTAAGGGGGGTAGAATGTAACAACCCTATATTTTATGATATGTATTCTTTTTAATTTATTTGATGTCATGTGTTTTATGCTACAACAAGATTATCTTGTGCTATAAGCCACACTGTATTAGCTTGATGTATACAAAACACTATTCTTAGATTGTGTTACACACAATTTCAAGTTCGTTTAATAATAGCCATTCTACGCAACATTGAGTGTGTCTATATATATATTCAATGTATAAATTAAATATGGTTGGATTCTGTTATACTAAATAATAAATGATTCTTGCACAACACACAACCCTGACTTGGCTTTCATTACACGCAATCACGACCTTCCTCGATAGCGTGTGTTGTACGCAATACCTTGTTTTACTAAACAATGATATATTATTATAATATTATTATGATCTAGACGCAATGAATATTATTAACTGAATTTTGAATTTTATAACATTTTAATTCATCTTATTCATTTTCTATGTTGAGGTATGAAAACAAAATCAGTTTTTTGGATAAAAGAAGTATTTTTCCAAAAATGCAGTTTTACCGCATTTTGATGGCGCACCCACATTAAATCTAGTTTTTGACAAGTTTATAAGTTCAATTTGACAATATAAATTTCTTCATTAGAATCAGGATATAAAAATTTACTTTGGATAAATTTTTCATATTATTCTGATAAATTTCATATTGTAATGAATAGTAAAAACACGCTATATTTTAATTAAAAACAACTTTTTTCATCTCAATACATTATATGGTTAAATTATAACATTTAATGGTTTAAAAGTATAAATATAATATATTTTTACCATTTAATATAATTTATGTCATTAGCCTTGATTTGACATTGAATTCGTAGGTTAAATAAATTCAATCTTTTGCAATGTTTTAAACAAAAACCCGTTTTCTTTCGCCAACAGGATTAATTTTAATTTAATTTCTGAAACTTCTGTGTATTGAATTTGAAAAAATGGATTCCATATTTGGAATTAGTGGGTCCAAATTATATTAATAGACTACTTTTTATTTTTGGGATTTATGAATAGTAACAACGGTAAATTTTATTTACCATAGTTAAAGGTAAATATGGTAATTCAAGGTTAAAAAAATATTATAATAATTCAAAATTACATTGAAACTTACCCTAACCTTTTTGGATGAGTATTGGCCGACCATGGGAATCCTTGGGTTGATTATGGGACCCCATTGAGCGACTTGGTAGTGACAATGACAATTTGGATTAATTAATTTAATGTAAAGACAAAATTGACATTAACAAAAATCCTTTAGTAATTAATTTTTATAAGGGGTTATATTTTAGAATATAAATATTCATTGGAAAGATAAAAATATTTCTTACATAATTATATATTTTTTATTTTTATACACCAAATAAATTAAATTATTTATGACATAATAATGATGAAGTATTTACCTCATTAATAAATGATTTAAATAAATAAGATTATAATGATTAAAATATTTTCCAAAACATGTCAAATTCGGATTGGATGATTTTATTTCGACCATGAGTCATCTTATCTTCATCTTTAATGATTTTTGGACCTTTTGAAGCCGAAGATATGTTTATAATAAAATAATATTTCAACACTTTCCAAAGGTGCCCCTCTCCTCCATTATAAAAGGGCACCTACTCCCTCTATTTCTCACCCCAATTTGAGCCTTCAAGCTCAGCCAAATCCTGCCTATTTCACTTCCCCACTTCCTTAGAAACCTACTAGAGGTACTGGTCTTCTCAAAAGACCAACTCTAGTGCCTTAAGAGAATGTTTAAAGGATACACTTCGAGAAAGAGGTAATACCTTCTACCGTTTTCTTCAAGTTCCATTCTCCTTCTACTCCCTCTTTTTTAGTTGTTTCATTATTAGGTAATAACATAAGTATCCCTAATATACTGATATGTTATTATAAATATGAAACAACCCTATTTTACCTCTTATCCATCCTACAGAAAATGAAATCACCGCGCATGCGTACGTACGGAATACCGTCTCCACGCCGTGGTGTAATCTATTTTCCACCACCACCTTAATTGGAAGGGTATAATGGTGTAAATAATAACTATATATGATTATTATAAAGTGATATTGATTCTGTAATAGTATACATACACTCCAATAAAATTCCATGATCATGGGAATGATATCATCGCTCGTGCGTAGGTACGGAATACCGTCTCCACGACGCGATGAGATTCATTCTCAATGATTAACCATTCATAAATGATTATAATGTATATATAATAAGTGATCATGAAATATATGACATAATAATGATACTATATTTATGTATATATATATGTATGTCATCCAATTAATTCCATTCAATTCAACGAGGAAACGAAAACAACGTTCATGCGTACGTACGGCCTACCGTCTCCATGAACAGTGTATTTATTTCCAGTTATGGATCTATTATATATATGTTTATTCTGAATATATATTATATAAATCATTATTTACCTTCTGGATGTAAGTAATCATGATCTAAGTAATCATATGAAAAATTACAAGTTAAAACACGAACGACAAATGAAACGATTTTACCCAAAACGCTACTTTAACATGAATTTACAATAGAACGGGTAATATAAAGTCATAAGTGAACCATATATGATATAATAACAATGAATATGATTCTGTAATAAGTTAATGACATTATCTAAATCATTATACAGGAGGTTTGGATACGTACGATGCATATCGTACCTAAGGTAAAGGATAACTTTTCCAATCTCGTTCTTATCCGAGATTGTTTATTCGTAAGTATTTACTGGGGTTATTGTTCTCATCCATGTCCATGTTTCCTAAAAAAGTTTTCATGTATGTTTAATGTAATTTTTTCCAATTTTTTACTTTTACTACATGGTATGTATGGAATCTTTCTTTTACGAGGTACTTTTTGACTTTTCTGGAAAAAGTACGAGAAGAATGTTTTTTTAACTTATACGGCACGAACGGATTTTTACGGTTTTATAAAGACTTATTTTCATGAAGATTCGTCCAAAAGATTTCATGATTATTTTCAACAAAATCCTTTTCTGTTAAAATTGAATCATATTTTGTGAAAAGAAAATTATTTTGAATAAGAACGGATATTTTCCTCAAGAATTCATTTCAAGTGTTTTATCAAAACCATTTTTCATCTAAGTTGACATTATTTCATATGTGTATGTTTCAAGTATAATGTATTAATGATTTACATAGTTTCACTTATCTTATTATGAAATGATATCCATTTCTTTTATATAGATTATGTGATGATGGGATGATGTTTACGAAACCCATTTTATTTATTGGGTTTTTATGAATGATGCATGTTTATTTTGTGGCACAAGTAAGAATGATTTCATTATGAGATGGGTGGGACCTATATCTCCCTCCAATGCATTGGGTAAAGATTTATATCTCATGAGATAGATATGGCTGGAATGGCAGGTTAAACTGGTTCAGTAATACATGACTGGAACGAGGAGTGAACTCGATTCAGGAAGGGACTTTGTCCACTAAGACGGTCTTGGCAGCAATTCCTTGGCTACTATGGAAATCATATCATGTGCTTAATGATTTTCAACAATTAAAAGTTTTATTTACAAGATATTTTATCATTATTGATGTTATATTTTGATCTATGCCTTACGTACTTCCATGTTTTATGTCATTGCACAAGATTTCTATTTTTAAACATTATGTACATGTTTTTATGTTAAAATGTATATGGTTTGTTTTATTTTCTCCATGCTTACCCTTAATAAGAATTTGAGCTCACCCTTTTTATGTTTTCTTTTCCCCAGGATATAAAGAACGGTTTTAGGTAAGAAAAAAAGGGTGAAGATCTTTATGGGAGATGTTGAAGATCTTTCACCACGATTAGAAGATTACGTTCCAAGTTTCCAAAGACACTAAACTATTACGGTCCATGTGTGTCTGTTTTTGTTATGTACTAAGTATTCCGCAAAATTAATGTTATGTCCATGTACGTCAAGCTTCGGGTCTCTACACCAGTGAAATTGTTCTACCGGTAGCTATTATGCGTATTGGTGACCTTAACCATATCAGTAGACTTCTGTACCAGTGTACTAAGTTTTATCAGTAGATGTGTATCTTTTTGGATCAGTGGACTTATTATGTATGTCTGTATCAGTAGCTATGTTCATACCAGTGAACTTATGCATATCAGTGGACTTAAAACTTATACGTTCTATGCAAAATATGTACAGATTGAGATAGAATTATTTCAAAGAATTTATAAACATAGATAAACATTTATTAACATATTCCAATGATTATTTTTATATTTTTATCAAATTAATAATAAAATATTATCTATTTAAAGAATTAATATATAGATAAACATTATATGGGATTATCAAAACATATTAAAGAATAATTGGGATTATCAAAACAGGTGAGGTAAAAAATCTCCCCCATTTTGATAATCACAACTTATGGTATTGTAATCCAAAATAATCATAAACATATTAGTATAAAAAACAATGGTTTGTATTTTCCAGTGTGTGTAATGAAATTTTAAAATGTGAGATTTCAAAAGAATATAAGGGGATATATTATTAAAATAAATTCTATCAGAGGTGCTGATAAAAACAATGTTCTAGAGTTACAAAGAAAATGCATCAGAGAATAGATTATTAGATGCAAATGTATCAGAGATATTCAACACATGTATCAGAGGTAAAAAAATATATACAAAAAATAAAACAAATGCACCAGAGGGAAATTTTTTATTCTCATAAAAAAAATTATTTCTCCCCTATTTCTCCTCCTTAGATATTATTTCTACACCTTTGTGATTAGGAAACAGTGGGACAGAAAGGAAATACAGGAAAAGAGAAGGAACAAAAGTAAAAGAGTGAATAAAAATAATTTATAGATTACTTGAGGAAAAAATACATAGAAATAAAAAATTGAACCAAAAAAGAATATAAGTGAGTCCTATCAAAGATCCTAGATACTAATCAATCCACTTCCTCAGCATGAGATTTTCCCTTGGGATCAGAAGAGGATTCAGGTGTGGTGGATGCAACTGGAGGCTTCAGAACACAATTGATAATCATAGGAGGTTGAGCTACTGAGACAGTACCTGGATTATATTACGTAGGTATCTGGGTGATCATAGGAGTGAGGATCCTAATGGCTTGGGTTGGAGTCATCTGAGTAATTGAGGCAGACTAAGCAGAGGGAGGCAGGGATGGAGGTACAATGATTGGAGTGTTGTCTACATACAGGAATGGTAGAAACCAATTCCTAAAGTCCATAAGGATCCCTCTTCCTCTTTCCATAGCAGAAATGAAATAATCCTTGTTTTCTATTATTTTTTCCAAATCTTGAGTCAGTTCCCCGATCTTGCTTACTTATTCTGTGAAGGCTTAATTGATAGGAGGTAAATTCAGATTTTCCAAAATAAGTTTGAAATGGTTGGTCAACTGATGCTTGGTTTACACTTTATGAAAATAAGATTCAACTTTATCCTTTTATTATTTATGAGAGGCATAATATTCTATCATATAATCTTGAACAATTTTCATTATATCTCTAGTGGTAGTTACCACCTAAGTCAGGGAAGATGATTCCACAGAGCCACTGGTTGATGCTGAACCAAGATCCTCTTTCATCAAATCTCAAATCTGATCCAACTCCACTGAATATCTGTTAGCAAGAGAACCAATAGATAAAGTCACAATTTCCTTGAAACTTTTAGTTAGCCCACTGATAAGATTTTTCACTACAAAATCCTGGGTGCTAACATGATTCTGTATGGAATGCTTAAATTCCTAAAATACTGATACTATCTGGCTAACTACACTCTTCACAAACGCCAAATCCTTGTCTTCTTGAGATATAGAAATCATATAGGATTCCAGAGAGACAATTGATTTCTTTAGAAATTCAATATCCTATTCCAAGCTCGAAACTTGATTCAGGAAAACCTTAAATTCATCCATCATCTCTGCCAAAGTGGTTGACACACTACAACCAAGAGAGAGTTCAAAGGATTTTTCTATGTTGCTCAACTCCTCAACAAAATAATTCTTTAAATCCGCAATAGATGTATTCAAAACACTTTCATATCAGCCTTTAATGACTCAAAGTCATCCCTGATTACCATACTAGCAAGAATAAAAACAAGTGCTCTTTCTGACACAATACTGGATATAGAGTCATCCATAACAGATTGAATGGATGAAATCAGTGATGTTTCTATCATCTTTACTTCTTCCACAAAGCTGGCCGTTAGCTCAGACTTTAATTGATTAAAATTAGGTTTTTTGACTACATCCGTAGGTAATAACTCAGAGAGAATATCATAATTGACTTTGGGTCTACTGGGGGATGCCTCATTATCAAAATCCGGATAATCCAATCCAAAAACCACAAAACCTGGGTCTGCTTCCCAGTCCTCAATTCCATCAACTACTGAAACACTTCCTAGTCTAGTTGGATACTCCCCCTCAACTAGTGCATTCTCCTATATAGCAATAACACCCTCATCAGCTTTTTTTTCCTCATAATAATCTACTAAAACTATTTCTATTTATCTAACAACAGAAGTATCCTCAGGAATAAGAGAAGTTATATCTACTTCAACAAGAATATCCTATAAAGGCTTAATAGAACTTCCAATTAAAGGACTCAAACATAAGGTGGAAGAAGCAGATGATTTAGTTTCAGATTCTCTTTCTTCTTCCTCATTCTCTGGGGTAGCCTCTTATTGATCGGTTCTTTGCTGGTCTTCCTCATCCACATGTGCCTCTCCACCGCTTACTCCAAAAACAGTTTCTGTACTATGTAGGTTCAAAGAAGCATTTTTTCTTTTCTTGTGATACAATTTCAAGAGTTGGTGTAGGAGGAAAGTCCAGATCTCCTCCATCCGCTGTAGAGGAATCCTCCTCATCTGAATCATCACTATACTGTGGCTCCTACTCATCCGGTCCGAGACCTGGATCTCTCTTATCTTTTGCTCTATTTGGATGGTCAACTGGATTGAACTTGTCATATATCTTCTCATCATCAGTAACCCACTTCCTTCTCCATGGATTCCAGCTAATCTTCATGTACTTACATAATGTGGTTGTGATATAAAAATTGTTCCTTAACACCACTGTGTCATCCTAAGGCTTCACAACCCCCTTTTCTTTAATCATAAACAAAATCAATTTGGAAAAGAATAATGAATTAGTTTTTGATTTGGGTCTTGTCATATCCTCTATTTGAATCATTAACAAAAGGCACAGATTCACCTTCACACCATGCCTTAAGATATACAACCAATAAATATCTTGATACTTCATATTTTCAACGTCACATCTTCTTGGACATAGCACAAGTTGAATGAATTTCAACAACAATCTATTTTTCCCATCCATCTCAGTAGCCACTACTTTCCTAGGAGTTCCATCTCTTGTCAACTCTTCCAAGGCAGTTTCATAGTCAAATATATCACTAGTGAGAGGTATTTTCTTTTATGAATACCCAAATACTCCTTCATGTGGTACCTTCATGCATTCAGCCCATTCAATGGATGAAAAAGCTATTTCCTTGCAATTTACCAATGAAACCATTCTATTATCCTTATCGTATTTCTCAAAGCACACAAAAGCATAGAAATCTTTTATCAGCTTTGGATTATAAGGAACATTGTTGATTGTGAAACATTCATGCCATCTCTTCTCCTACAATATTCTTAGGGTCAGTGATTTTCTTGGAAAAATTCATTCTACACCCAACTCCTACTCGATTACAATTTCATTATTTTGAAAATGCGGGTTCCCTGGATGCCTCCCTGACCTTATTCTATTGACACTAGTACTTGCTTCAAGTCTTGTCTTATACTTCTTCGCATTCGGCTCCTCAAAGTCATCTGTGATATTCGGACGTTTGGTTTTTTCCATCTATGGATTGAATAACTTAGGGTTTTCACAAGATTCGGGAATTCAAGGAGTTGGGTTTGAGAGAGCAGAGTTTGGTGGATTGGGAAGTAACTAAGACATTGTTTTTATCATTTAGGAATCATATAATAAATAAGTAAAACACAATAAGTAAGGTATAAATGATACAAGATTCCAGTGGCTGAAGACAGAAGGTTAAAAACAGCGCACACTTAATGGTAGGGTATACCGGTGAGAATTCTTAACGGTGAGGTATTTTTATTGGTGAAGTCCACTTACAGTGAGGTATAACAGTGACGTTCATACTGGTGAGGTATAATAGTAATGATTCATACTGGTGAGGTATAACAGTGAGGTTTCATACCGGTGAGGTATAACAGTGAGGATTCATACCGTTGAGGTATAACAGTGAGGATTCTTACCGGTGAGGTATAACAATGAGGATTCAGGTATAATAGTGAGGATTCATACTAGTGAGGTATAACTGTGAGGATTCATACCGGTGAGGTTTATAATTAGAGTCTATCATTTCTAACTCATGTCTTATGTATCCTAACCTATCCGAACATAAAGGATTGGTGAATATGTCAGCTAATTGATGTTCAATACCAATAAATTCAAGAGTAATATCACCATTTTGGTAATGATCTCTCAAAATGTAGTGCCTTACATCAACGTGTTTGATCCTAGAGTGAGATAAGAGATTCATAAGGATATTAATAGCACTAGTTTTTTCACAGTTTATTGAAACACATTTGAAATCATATCCATAGTCCAACAAAGTATGTTTCATCTACAGAATTTGTGCAGAGCAACTACTAGCAGCTATATACTATGCTTTAGTAGTAGACAATGCAATTGAATTCTGCTTTTTACTACACCATGATACTAGGGACTTACCAGGAATATGACATGTTCTAGAAGTGCTTTTTCTATCTAACTTTAAACCATCCAAGTCATCATCGGAATAACTTACTAAATCGAAAGATTGTCTTTTTGGATAAAATAATCCTATGTTGGTAGTATGTTTAAGATATTCTAAAATTCTTTTAACAGCAAGAAAATGAGATTATTTAGGATTAGATTAAAATCTTTCACACATACACATACTAAACATAATATCTGGTCGACTAGAAGTAATGTAAAGTAGACTTCCCGTCATACCTCTATAGTTGGTTTGATCTACTAGTTTTCCAGTTTCATCTACATCCAACTTACAGGTGGTACTCATGGGTGTATCAATTTCCTTAATAATATCTAAACCAAAACGTTTTAAAAGATCCTTTTTATATTTACTTTGATTTAAAATAATACCATTTTCATTTTGAAAAACTTTAAATCCAAGAAAATATTTGAGTTCTCCCATTAAACTCATTTCAAATTCATTTTGCATACTCTTTGAAAAATCACTACACAAAGTATTTTTAGAAGATCCAAAAATATTATCATCAACATAGATTTAAACTATCAAAACAACTTTAGAAATTCTTTTAATAAAGAGAGTTAGATCAGAAATCCCTTTACAAAAACCTTTTGAAATAAGAAAACTACTAAGTCTATCATACCATGCTCGTGGAGCTTATTTTAAACCATATAAAGCTTTAGAGAGCTTAAAAACTCAATTTGGAAAATGATAATTAGTAAATCCAGGAAGTTGTTCAACAAAAACATCTTCAATTATAAGACCATTTAGAAAAGCACTTTTAAAAACTATTTGATATAGCTTGAAATTCATATGAGCAGCATAGGCAAGTAGAATCCTAATAGCTTCTAATATAGCAACATGTGAAAAGGTTTCCTCATAGTATATTCCTTCATCTTGACTATATCCTTGTGCAACTAGCCTTGCTTTGTTCCTAAATATCTTTCTTGACTCATCAACTTTATTTCTAAAAACCCATTTAGTGCCTATGGTCAAAGTGTCCTTAGGTCTGTCAACTAATTCCCAAACATTGTTTCTTTCAAATTGATTTAATTCTTCTTGCATAGACGTTACCCAAAATTCATCATTAATTACATCATTGATATTTTTAGGTTCTACCTATGAAATAATGTCTTGATGTTCAACCTAGTTTCTTAGAGAAGCTTTAGTCTGTGTCCATCTATCAAGATTACCAACTACAACATCTAAAGGACAATTCTTTAGAATTTTAGTTGATCTAGTAAAGGTAGGACTAGAAATTTCAGGTTCTTCTCTAGATTTAGGTTCTACAGAAATAGGTTCTAGAAAGTTTCCAAAATTACTTATTTTTACAGCAGGTTCACTGCTTTTTGTCATTAAGGTCTAGAATATATAGATATTCTTCAAGATTTTCAAGAGAAGACTTAGGTTAATGTGGATCAGTTTCATCAAATTTGATGTGAAAAGACTCTTACACCCATTTGGTTCTTTTATTAAAGACTCTATAGGCTTTGATAGTTATAGAATATTTTAGAAAGATTCCCTCATCACTTTTAGAAGAAAACTTATCAATATTATCCTTAGTATTATGAATATAGGCTTTGCAACCAAAAACTCTAAGGTAACTAACTTTAGGATTCCTATTATTCCATAGTTCATAAGGGGTATTCTTAAGAACAGGTCTAATCAAGACTCTATTAATAATATATCAAGTTTTATTCACAGCTTCAGCCCAAAAATAAATAGGTAAATCATATTCATTGAGAATAGTTCTTGCAATTTCTTGAAGGGTTCTATTTCTTCTTTCTACTACACCATTATATTGAGGTGTCCTAGGGGCATAAAAGTTGTGACTATAACCATTGTGTGAGCGGTAAGATTCAAAATCATGATATTAAAACTCACGCACATGATCAATTCTCAAGGTTTTAATCTTATGTCTACTAAGGGTCTCTACAGACTTGGAGTATTTCATAAAATAAGAACATGCTTCACTTTTGTGAGCAAGAAATATTCCCAAGTGTATCTAGAAAAGTGATCTACTAAGACATAGACATAGTGATTCCCATTTAAACTGAAAACTCTAGAAGGTCCAAACAAGTCCATGTGAACTAACTCTAGAGGTTGAGAAGTTGAAACATCTTTCTTTGATTTAAAAGAAACTTTATGTTGCTTTCCCTTTTGACAGGGATTACAAACTTTGTTTTATGGGAATTTTAGTTGAGGTAAGCCTCTAACAAAAATTTTCCTAGTCATTTTTCTAAGTGAATGAATGTTACAGTGTCCTAATCTTCTGTTCCATAGCCAGGATTCTTTATGAAAAGCATTTAAACAAGTAACATTTTTTTGGATAAATAATTTAAATCTACAGCATAGATATTTTTATTTCTCAAAACAAAAAATAATAAAATATTTTTATAATTAATAACATTACAAGAATCATTTTCAAATTTAACATTGAATCCATCATCACACCACTGAGAAATACTTAATAGGTTGTATTTAATTCCATCAACAAATAAAACTTTATAAATTAAAACTGAATAAATGTTACTAATCTGACCTAAGATGATGATTTTTTCTTTTGAGTTATCACCAAAGGTGACATGTCCTTTATCAACCATGATTAAACTTTTGAAGCCTAAAAATTATCCTATAATATTTCTTGAACATCCACTATCCAAGTACCATACCTTTTTATGGGAACTCTTCAAGAAAGTTTCCTACAAAACAAGTTTAAACAGAAAATGATTTTGGTACCCAGATCTTCTTGGGTCCAGAGAGGTTAGCAAGCAAAATTTTAGTACCCAGAATTTTCTAATGGGTTTCATATACTCAATAGATTCAAAATATTTTGAAAGATACAATTTTTTTGATCTATAACCATGTGAGTAACTAGTTGAGGCATATGAATTTCTATAACTAGAACTAACATCATTCTATCTAGATTTTGGAATAAATCTATTTTTAGTAATCTGCCTCTTTCCAGTTTGATAGCCTATTCCAGTGGTATATTTTTGTGTAACTTGGTTTCCTAGCATTTGAGTAAGAGAATTATTTCCATTGGTGAATTTCTCTAAGTCTCTTCTAAGTTTCTCATTTGGAAATTTCAGTTCAGTGTTTTCCTTGAGTAATTGAGAATTATTTTCCCTTTCTATATCAAGTGCAGATTTAATAGAGCTAGTCAAATCATGCTCTTTCTTCAAGGTTTTATACTTTTCCTTCAATTCATTGTAGGTTTCTTCTAGCATATTATAATATTCAAATAATTCTTCACTAGACATATTTTCCAATTCAGAATCAGAATCCAATCCAGAATAATATGAATTTGAAGGAGAGTATCCAATGTTACCTCAGATGTGTTTGTCATGAAACACCTGTTTTCATGATTCTTTTTAGAATCAGAAGTCTAAGATTCACTTGTGCTGTCTTCTGAAGCACTCCATGTTTCCTTCATAGATTTCTTATATTTTTTTCCTTGTAATCGTATTTCTTTTTGAACTTTAACTTCGGGAAGTCTGCTTTCACATGTCATTTCCTTTTGCATTCATAACACACTATCTCATCATCCTTATCATCTTTCTTCCAATTTTTCTTCCAATTTCTTTGTTGGTCATACTTTCCTTTGTAGTTAGATTTTCTGAATAATTTATTCTTCCTTTATAATTTCTTGAATATCCATGCTATTTGAGTCATCTCCACATCACTATCAAAATATGAACTTCCACTTGTTGAGATTTTAGTAGGTATGTGAGCTTTATCCTTGTCCTTGCTCTTTGAGGCAGTAGATTTGAAGGCTACTGACTTCTTCTTAGGTTCATCATCTTCAACTTTGTTTACTTCTATCTCTTATTCATACATCATTAACTTACCAATCAGATCCTTAACAGGTAGTGAACTTATGTTTCATGATTCTCTTATAGATACTGATGTGCCTCTCCATCTTTCTAGCAGAGATCTTTGTATTCTCATAATCTACTCCTTTACAGGAACAAATTTTCCAAGTGAACTCATGGTGTTGAAAATCTCATTGAACCTGAGATACATATCATAAATAGGTTCATCAGGCGTCATTTTAAAATTATCATATTTAATAGTGTAGGTGTTTAATCTCAGTTCCTTAACATTTGTTGTTACCTCATGGGAAACAACCAAAGTATCCCAGATTTCGTACGCAGTTTTACAAGAAAATATACGATTAAATTATTCATCTCCTAAAGAAAACTACAGGGAATTCATAGGTTTACAATTATTATTATAAGCATTTTTAGTAGGATCATACCAAGTAATTATCTTAGTTTCTAGAATCTTATATTGACTTTCTATAGCAGTCCAGGTGTCAAATCCCATACTTTCTAAATGAATTTTTATTTTTAGTTTCCATTGGGAATAATTGAAACCATTAAAGAAAGGTGGCCAATTGGTATCAACACCTTATAATCTATTATCTATAACTAGATTTTAGAAAATATATTTAAAGAGGTAAAATTTAAAACTAACATAAATTTAAGATATTTAAGATACAACTAAAATCATAGTTGAAAAACAGAGTGTTTTGAAATCCTTTATAAAAAAAAATCCCCTGATACCAAATGTTGGTCGAAGTGGATACTCAAGAGGGGGGTGAATCGAGTTCCAATTAAAATTTCTGTTAAAAACATTATGATTAAAAATCCCCCAAATTGAATAAAAATTAAACTGTAGTGAATTTATAAATATTTTAGGTTTTTAATTAGTTTCTAAAGAGATTGATTATTTCTCAGTTAACTCAATCTGAAGATTAGTTAACTTTTGAAACTAACTTACTGACTAACAAAAGTTATAAACACTTGCCAGTTTAACTATCAGAGTTACTTTAAATTAGATTTATATTTCAAAGTACTTAGCATCGGAATATTCAATATAGTTTAAAACAGAATAAATTAGAACATTAGATATAACGAAGAGGTTCAGTCTCAAGCTGAGACTTAGTCCTTTCAAATAATTTATATAAATTTTGATCCACACCCTGGATCGGGGTTAAAAAATAGTACAAATACTGTCCAGGTCCAATGACCTCAACCAAAGTTCTATGCAGGACACAAAACAATAGCACGCAGGCTATCCAAGTCACACTTGACCTCTACCACTATCCACAATGGGAACTAAATAGTATACGAATGATTGGGTGAGAATTTATAAATCCTCCATTTCCGAAAAAGAGTAAGTGTGTGTGTAGAATATACAAAGTATACACACTACTCAAAAGTAAGTAAAATAATCACTAAGAGATAGTAGATATGAGTTTAGAATGCTCCACCGATTTGAAGTGTAGCTCTAGAGTCATTTTGATTAATCAGAAATTGTAACACCCCGAGCTTTCATGATATGCCTCTCTTTCAATAATGCAATAGCTTGCATTGTACGCAAGTTCGAGTTCTAACACACTGCGACTAATCAAAGTAGCCATTATGAATAGTAATACCCACTTTTTAAAATTATAGAAATTTTATATTTCAAAATGGACTTCATTTTTGTATTCGTAATATCGATATTATCCTAAGTTGAATTTTTTGTAATTTTCTGAGAACATCCATTTTTTATGAATAGTGAAAAATACTTAAAACAAATTTTTTAATCAAAATAATTTATAGTGATACATTATACTATTGAGTGTTTTAAAAGTATAATTATAATATATTTTTACCATTTTATCCAATGGTGTTCATTAGAATTAATTTCACTTTGAAATTGGACATAAACAATTGTCAATCTTTTGATTGATATTCTTTCTTAAAACACGCTATTTGTTGTGACATCGGGAATTAATTAGAAAACTAATTAATGAAACTTATATGTTTGGAATTTTTCAAAATAGACATCATTTTTGAATTCATAATATCAATTATAGCTTAGGGTAAAATTTTGGCACTATTCTGAAAAACATCAATTTTTGATGAATAGTGAAACCACTAAGTGGTTGTTAAATAACTGATTTTTCATTTAAATGAAACATTACCACATCTGTGATTTGATTTTCAAAAATCCAAAATACATGGTTGTCATTAGGAAGTAAAATGTGGTTCAATGGGATTAAAATAATTTTTTGGTGAATAGTAACTTTTAAGTTTAATTAATCGGGATTAAAGGTAATTAGTGAAATTTAAGGTAAAAATGATATTATAAAAATATGAAATGACCTTTACACTTGTACTAACTCTATTGGATGAGTCATGGACGACCAATACAATCCATGGGTCAACTTGGGGACCCCATGGAGCCACTTTTGTAGGGAAATGACATAAATAACTTTTATTTAAAGTTAAAATAAAAATGTCACAAACATAAGTTTTTTTACAAAAACAATTTTTAAATGGGGTTATACAAGTAATATTTTTACTATAAATATTAATTAGAAATCTAAAAATATTTCCTACATCATGATATTTTTTTATAATTTTTAGACATTAAATAAATTAAATTATTTATGACACCATGATGATGCAGTGATTACCTCATTAATTAACGATTTAAATAAAATGAAAAGATAATGTAAAATCTAAGGGTTAAACTTGTCAAAAACCTATTGGATGAGTATATTTTGAACCCATATCACCTTGTACTCGAAATATATCATTGTGGGACCTTTATAATCTGAAAATCATTTCATAATAATGTAACATTTCAATCTTTCCAAGAGTGCCCCTCCTCTCCTTTTATAAAAGGCCCCCACCTCTACCACCTTATTCACACTTTCAAGCCATTTGTCTCGGCCAAACTATGCCCAAATACTCTCCCAACTTTCCTCCCTTACTCCTAGAAGCCTCACTTTGGGCATAATTCTTCCCAAGGAAG
Source organism: Viscum album (assembly GCA_963277665.1). Classification (NCBI taxonomy): domain Eukaryota; kingdom Viridiplantae; phylum Streptophyta; class Magnoliopsida; order Santalales; family Viscaceae; genus Viscum; species Viscum album. The sequence goes on along the minus strand of OY728133.1, from coordinate 1,754,989,291 downwards.
CCTTTGGCTCAAATCAAAAGAGTTACCCGATTTTAAGGTAATGTCTTCACTTATGTTATTTTGTTTTATTTTGCTTATCCAACCCCCTAAACTCTTTTTATTAATTTATTTTGTAACAAAACCAGTATCCTAAATATACTAGAATGTTTTTATTCGAATTATTCGAGGTACACTTACACACACCTACATCTAATGGTTGAAGATCATACTGTTTCTCTGGATGGCGAATTTCTGCCTCACGAAATGATGATTTTTCAACACTCATATAACACCTTCAAAGGAGGCCATTAATATGTCACTCTATTTATAAATAATATATAATATGTTTATGTTTTACTTAAGGTTCTTTATTTTTCATTTATGGCATACCTTTTGTTGTTTCCATTATGGGTAAACGTGAAATTTTCATTTTAGGAAGAGCGGACTACCGCCCCCTCAAAGTGATTTGAATCGTTAATGCCATATGTGGGATGTATAAAAGATGGAGTAAATGACATTATATATGATATTATACTGGAATTATAATATATCTTTATATCATTATGATTTCATTAAATACGAAATAGAAATGAAAGTAGCATTCATGCGTACGTACGGCTTACCGTCTCCATGAACGGTGCATTTCATTTCTTACCTCTAAACGTTATGGAATATTATAAATGCATGTATATATTGGATATATATGAGATATATGATATCTATATCATGAATATAATTCTGGATATAATGGATATTTCACCACACGAACAACTTGTAATTATATGAAGTTTATTTTTGACTCAAGTACCAAAGATCTACAAAACGACCGTTATTAACTTAAATAAATAAATAATGTTCATAAAATCGTGATAAGTGATATAAAAGGAATAAAAAACTTGAAAAAAGTTCTTAAACAGGTAGAGATTAACTCTAGTTTTTTATTCATGAGGTTAAAGAGCGGTTGAGTCAAGTCGTACATGAGGTAAGGGAACTTCTTAACCCAATTTCTATTCTTTGGGTTGATCTCCTACTTTCAAATTATATCATGATATTATTATGTCCTATCTTGTATTTGTAATTTATTTATGTGTACTTATAGTGAATACACATAATAGATATACTTTATTTAAAAAAATTATCTTTGTAAGGGACTTCGTCTCAATCTCCATTCATTGAGGCATATTTTGTTTTATACACAAATTTCTTTATACGGTGTATAAACCCCTTTGACTTTGACTTTTATTAAAAAAGGAGTCTTTTTTTACAAAGCGTTTTACTAAACGAAAAATGGAATGTTTTTTTTACATATGCGGTGACAATGACTTCTCCGCCTCCATGACCTTTATTTGTGTTTCGGCTTCCTCTACAAGCTATAACTTTTTTTAAATGATTTCAAAAAAGAGAGATATTTCTCTCAAATATATGAAAATCCAGTGCAAATGCATATGTATTTAACGCAAGAATACAAATGTATTCATAAAACCTGACACTTGGGTGTGGTAGATAGGAAGGGATTGGGCGTAGACCCATCATGGCCTGTAATTAGTCGAGCAGTCACAGAATTAGTTATTTTGTTTTCAGAAGCTTGCATAATGTTTTCAGAAAAACACTGGGGTTTATTTGAGAAATTTTAAATGTAAGTATCTTCTAATAAAATTGCATCGGCAGGTATCATGAGACAAACTAGTGTCTTGGCGTGAGGCCTTGACAAAATCTTATTTGTAGTCTTGGCACGAGGCCTTGGCTACGTGGTTATGATAGTCTGGAATTATGCATTCCATTATTATGAGAGTGGTTATTGATATTGCATGTGATTATTCGACTAGTTAAATATCCATGTGAAGAAGTAAATGGAATTATCTCATTTTACTTTTTCCATATTATGTTGAAGTTCAAGTTTAAAAGGCTTATGTTTTAGTTATACATTACCTTAAATTTTTATGTTTATTGATGAAATCTTCTACTATATTGTTATCCTTACTGAGCATTTGAGCTCACCCCTTTCAATGTTTTAATATTTTCCAGGCTGTGAAGAAGTATTTTATGAATGACCTATAGGGATAGTCAGAAGAGGATATGAGTGTGGACTATGGAGACTTTGTTATTGAAGTTTTTCACCTTATGATGTAATGTAACATTTATGAATGTATCTAGTGTTTCCAAGGCTATTAAACTAATCGGTCTTTCGAGACTTAATCTTTTGTGATCATGCCAATGTTACGAAGTAATGCACCAACCTTGGGTAACTGGGGTCGGGGCATTACAATTGGTATCAAAGGCAGTTTAGTACTAACCTTGGAAGCTAGATTTAGATAAACTCTGATTAGAGCACATAGCCCGAAGATAGACTTTAAGAATTAGTATAGAAGAACTTCCTAGAATTTTGGTATTATAGATATTTTGTGAGTTTTCCGAGCAATACATCCCTGTTTGGATACGAGCAGGTAGAGGTGGCTCTGGAACAGATGTACCTAGGGGTAAAACCCGAAAACACCGCTTTGAGCTAGACTCGAACAGAAACTGGTGCACGACAACGGGCCTTGCTGCACTCTTGGTTACGACACTCCCGGGAGATATGATTAGGATAATTATTATTTTCTTTACAAAAAATTATGAAGGGATTATGAATATATACATACTCAAAGAAAACATTTTTGTGATTATGGATTACATCCATAAATAGTTCAATTTATGTTAAGTGTTTTTCAAGTTTGTTATTATGTATTTCGATTCATAAAGTAACCTAGTTTATGCCATTTTATAGAAATGGCACCCAGTAGAAGGAATGTGAACTCCATCAATACGTATGATCCAAAGAGTAAGAAATATTGTATCTTTCTTGATATTAAGCCAAAATTTAGAAGGGAAATAGTCTGCCATGTGATCTCAACATATGAAGAAATAGTATCATGTGTTAATAAGATAAGTAGATAATTCTCTGAGTCTTATGGATTTGAAGGGATGAAAGAGAAGAAAAGGATGGAAGAGAGAATGATGGATAAAGGGACGAGGAAAAAGAATAATTTTCCAATATGTGATAACTATGGGAAGAAACACCTTGGAACTTGCCTGAAGGGAATGGGAGTTTGTTATAAGTGTGGAGAAAAAGGACACCAAGTGCGTGACTTCAAGGGTAAGAAAAAGGTTTCAAATGTACAATGCTTCTTCTGCAACGAGTGGGGACACTATGCAAACCAATGTCCAAATAATTAGAGTATGCCCCAAATGATGTTATTGGATAATAATCAAGTTATGATACTACCACAGATGAGGAGGAATGATTAGAGTTCTTATGTTGTTATTAAATAATTTTTCCATTTGAGTTTTGTATCAATGATGTACTGGTTATAATAATTATGGAGTATATAAGGATTGTACTGCAGTACTATTTCATCAAGGACTTGAGATTGTGTGGAACCAAGAAAAGTGACTCCACAACAAGTTAAATTTTTGGAAAATATATGGTTAAGATAATGATAAACCATAATATGGTTCTGATACCGAGATAGTGATTTTGGAATAATACATGATTGATTTGGATAAATTATATTGGATATTCTTAACTTCCTTGAAACTGATTAATGATTTGTATACATTTTTTGATAGAAGGAGTATATCTATTATTCTATAAGGATTAAGGGATCATGAATGTAATCAATAAGGATTTATGGTAATTCAGTATGTTGCAGTGTTTTAAAAGAATACATGATGAAGGTGTTCACATGTTGTTACGTGGAAAAAAGGATCTTCATTATGTTTACCTTCCTTATAAAATTTGGACTGTGAGTTGGACATAAGTATTTTAGATAACTATAAAGCTTGGAATAGATTAAGTTGATCTTTGGATAGTATTGTTTAAGGTTAAAACATTTCTAAAGATTATTTTTGGAATATTATAATACTATAGTTTTAGGAAAAGGACAACCTGCAGGGTGGGGAATAACCTGTCGCGTCGGACAAAGCTGCAGGAATCGAACCCACAACCATAGTGAGACATGCCCTTATTACCTACCACTAACCTACAGGAAGTCCCTGGTTATTACAAAATAGATTTACTAATCTAAATTCTATGTGTGAATATTTTGAACCTTGTACGATTAGGATAAATATAATATTTTTGAGTTCCATTATCTTTTTGAGTGAAAGATGAGTTTGTGGAAGAAATTAGTTGAAGGGTGAAACTCTAGTTGTCAAGAATAAATATATATATACCTCTCTCTTATTCTATGAATAAATTAATTCTTAAACATTAGTAAAGAGATATTAAAACAAAAAATGTGTTATCCTAATACCATATGTCTTGTTGAACTGATAATATTTTAAATCATCAAAGATTGAGGGCTTTGAGGCCCTCAATTTTATAACTTTTTCTGATTGATGACCTCAATCACTCCCTACAAATATTTACGTTTTTCCTCCAATTATATGTCTCTAATTTCCACCAATGTTCTCCTTATCGAGATCATAATTTAGTGGCGACCTTTTCATTTTCCTTTCCCTCTTATTAAGGGAAAATTTTATTAACCTTATTTCCGATGTAGGTTTTCTACAAAGGTATTTTCTATTTTCAACCTTTTATTTTCAAAGAAAAATTTCAAATTGCGAGGACGCAATTTATTGAATGAGGGGAGAATGTAACAACCCGAGCTTTCACGATATGCCTCTCTTTCAATAATGCAATAGCTTGCATTGTACGCAAGTTTGAGTTCTAACACACCACAACTAATCAAAGTAGCCGTTATGAATAGTAATACCCACTTTTTAAAATTATAGATATTTTATATTTCAAAATTGAATTTATTTTTGTATTCGTAATATCGATATTATCCTAAGTTGATTTTTTTGTAATTTTATAAGAACTTCCATTTTTTATGAATAGTGAAAAATACTTAAAACAAATTTTTTAATAAAAATAATTTATAGTGATAAATTATTCTATTGAGTGTTTTAAAAGTATAATTATAATATATTTTTACCATTTTATCCAATGGTGTTCATTAGAATTAATTTCACTTTGAAATTGGACATAAACAATTGTCAATCTTTTGATTGATATTCTTTATTAAAACACACTATTTGTTGTGACAATGGGAATTAATTAGAAAATTAATTAATGCAACTTATATGTTTGGATTTTTTCAAAATAGATATCATTTTTGAATTCATAATATCAATTATAGCGTAGGGTAAAATTTTGGCACTATTCTGAAAAAACATCAAATTTTGATGAATAGTAAAACCACTAAGTGGTAGTTGAATAACGGATTTTTTCATTTAAATGAAATATTACCACTTCTGTGATTTGATTTTCAAAAATCTGACAAACATGGTTGTCATTAGGAAGTAAAATGTGGTTCAATGGGATTAAAATAATTTTTTAGTGAATAGTAACTTTTAAGTTTAATTAATCGCGATTAAAGGTAATTAGTGAAATTTAAGGTAAAAATAGTATTATATAAATATGGAATGACCTTTACACGTGTCCTACCTCTATTGGATGAGTCATGGCCGACCACGACAATCCATGGGTCAAATTCGGGACCCCATGGAGCCACTTTGGTATGGAAATGACATAAATAACTTTTATTTAAAGTTAAAATAAAAATGTCACAAACATAAGTTGTTTTACTAAAACAATTGTTAAATGGGTTTATACAAGTCATATTTTTGACTATAAATATTAATTAGAAAGATAAAAAGATTTCCTACATCATGATATTTATTTTATAATTTTTAGACAATAAATAAATTAAATTATTTGTGACACGATGATGATGCATCGATTACCTCATTAATTAACGATTTAAATAAAATGAAAAGATAATGTAAAATCTAAGGCTTACACTTGTCAAAAACCTATTGGATGAGTATATTTAGAACCCTTATCATTTTATCCTAGAAATATATCATTTTGGGACCTTTAGAATCCGAAAATCATTTCATAATAATGTAACATTTCAATCTTTCCAAGAGTGCCCCTCCTCTCGTCTTATAAAAGGCCCCCACCTATACCACCTTATTCACACATTCAAGCCATTTGTCTCGGCCAAACTCTGCCCAAATACTCTCCCAAATTCCCTAACTTAATCCTAGAAGCCTCACTTTGGGCAGAATTCTTCCCAAGGAAGCCTTTGGATCAAATCAAAAGAGTTACCTGATTTTAAGGTAATGTCTTCGCTTATGTTATTTTGTTTTATTTTGCTTATCCAACCCCAGAAACTCTTTTTAATCCTTTCATTTATAACAACAATAGTATCCTCAATTTACTAGGATGTTTTTATAAGAAGTATTCGAGCTACAATTACACACACCTACATCTAATGGTTAAAGAACATACTGTTTCTGTTGATGGCGAATTTCTGCCTCACGAAACGATGATTGTTCAACACTCATATAACACCTTCAAAGGTGGCCATTAATATGTCACTATATTTATACATAATATATAATATGTTTATGTTTTACTTAAGGTTATTTATTTTTCATTTATGGAACACCATTATTGTTTCTATTATGGGTAAACACGATATTTTCATTTTAGGAAGTGCGGACTACCGCCCCCTCAATGTGATTTGAATCGTTAATGCCATATGTGGGATTTATAAAGGACGGAGTAAATGATATTATATATGATATTATACTGGAAATATAATATAACTTTATATCATTATTATTTCATTAACTAGGAAATAGAAATGAAAGTAGCGTTCATGCGTACGTACGACTTACCGTCTTCATGAACGGTGCATTTCATTTCTTACCTCTAAACATTATGGAATATTATAAATTCATGTATATACTGGATATATATGAGATATATGATATCTATATCATGAATATAATTCTGGATAAAATGGATATTTCACCACATGAACAACTTGTAATTATAAGAAGTTTATTTTTGACTCAAGTACCAAAGATCTACAAAACGACCGTTATTAACATAAAGAAATACATAATGTTCATAACATGGTAATAAGTGATATAAAGGAATAAAAAACTTGAAAAAGGTTCTTAAACAGGTAGATATTATCTTTAGTTTATTATTCAGGAGGCTAAAGAGCGATCGAGTCAAGTCAGACACGAGGTAAGGGAACTTCTTAACCCAATTTCTATTCTATGGGTTAATCTCCTACTTTCAAATTATGTCATGATATTATTATGTCCTATCTTGTATTTTTAATTTATTTATGTGTACATATAGTGAATAGACATAATAAATCTACTTTATTTAAAAAAATGATCTTTGTAAGGGACTTCGTCTCAATCTTCATTCTTTGAGGCATATTTTGTTTTATACACAAATTTATTTTATACGGTGTATAAACACCTTTGAATTTGACTTTTATTCAAAAAGGAATCTTTTTTTACAAAGTGTTTTACTAAACGACAAAAGGAATTGTTTTTTCTTACGTATGCGGCGACAATGACTTCTCCGCCGCCGTGACCATTATTTGTGTTTCGGCTTCCTCTACAAGCCATAACTTTTTTTAAATGATTTCAAAAAAGAGAGATATATTTCTATCAAATATATAAAAATCCAGTGCAAATGTATATTTATTTAACACAAGCTTAAAAATTTATTCATAAAACCTGACTCTCGAGTGTGGTAGACAGTAAGGGATTGGGCATAGACCCATCATTGCATGTAATTAGTCGAGCAGTCACAAAATTAGTTATTTTGTCTTAAGAAGCTTGCATAATGGTTTCAGAAAAACACTGGCGTATACTTGAGAAATTTTAAATGTAAGTATCTTCTAAAGAAATTGCATCGGCAGGTCTCATGAGACAAACTAGTGTCTTGGCACGAGGCCTTGACAAAATCTTATTTGTAGTCTTGGCAGGATGCCTTGGCTATGTGGTTATGATAGTCTGGCATTATGAATTCCATCATTATGAAAGTGGTTATTGATATTTCATGTGATTATTCAACCAGAAGAATATCCATGTGAAGAAGTAAATGGAATTATCTCATTTTACTTTTTCCATATTATGTTGAAGTTCAAGTTTAAAAGACTTTTGTTTTAGTTATAAATTGCCTTAAATGTTTATGTTTATTGATGAAAGCTTCCGCTATATTGTTATCCTTACTGAAAATCTGATCTCACCTCTTTCAATGTTTTAATATTTTCCAGGATGTGAAGAAGTATTTTATGAATGACCTACAGGGATATTCAGAAGAGTATATGAGTGTGGACTATGGAGACTTTGTTATTGTAGTTTTTCACCTTATGATGTAATGTAACATTTATGAATGTATCTAATGTTTCCAAGGCTACTAAACTAATCGGTCTTTCGAGACTTGATCTTTTGTGATCATGCCAATGTTATGAAGTAATGCACCAACCTTGGGTAACTGGGGTTGGGGCGTTACAGAAATGCTTCTGAGTCCTTCTCTGGTTTTTGTCTAAAAAACAGAGTGTCGTTTTATTCCTTGACATTCAGGTTCATCTTGATCATCTTGAGTCCATGAAGAGCTCATTGTAGTTCTTCACTCCTTGACTAAAGTTCATCTTGTGTTCTCTTTTTGTAGGAATGGCCTCTTATATGTCCAGTGTTCTTCAAGTAAGATAATGAAAGGATGTCGCCTCTTTATTGTGTAAATGTGTATATACTTTTTTGTGTGTATGTACTCTCTTTTATTTGGGTCTTCGATGTTCCCTCTAATATATTAAGCTCTGAAAACAGGAATGATTACCTTTTTACAGGTACGAGGTACAGTTCCTGAAATTCATACCACTATCATTAATTAATAGTAGGTGCATTAAAATCATCAAATTTGACCATTTCTAAATAAACAAATAGAAATAGAGTTTAGATAACAGTGACTGGTTTCCATCGATAGCTGTTTCTCCTTGTAGTAGTAGCTGTTACTCCTTGTAACGATAACACCTTGTAAGAGTCAGTGACTCATTGTATTAGTGAACTTCTGTCGATAGACTTGTAATAGTGTACTTTGTATCAGTAGATGCCTTGTATCGGTAGCTATTATTATGTGTAACGGTAGCTGTAACTCTTTATAAAAATATCTATATTTATCGATATCTCATCCATTAGTAGCTCCTTGTATTGGTCACTTTATGTAGTGGTAGGTCTTTGTGTAGTAGTGAGCTCCTATCGAAAGCTCTTTGTTCTTGTACCGGTAACTCCTTATATTGGTAGACTTGAGTAGCGATGAATTCCTTATACCATTGGACATCATAACGGTAGAATTGCATACCGGTAGACTTACTATAATGGTAGCTCGTATCGGTAGACATTGTCTTTCTATTTGTATCGATAGGTCTGTATCAGTCGACTTATGCATATCGGTGAACTTGTTTTATCGGTAGCTGTTATGCATATCAGTGACCTTAACCATATCAGATGACTTCTGTACCAGTGTACTTAGTTTTATCAGTAGTTATGTATTTCTTTGTATCGGTAGACTTATTTTATCTGTCTGTATCAGTAGCTATGTGCATACTAGTGAAATTATGAATATCAGTGGACGTAACACTTATCTGTTCTATGAAAAATATGTCCAAATTGAGTTAGAATTATTTCAAAGTATGTATAAACATAGATAAACATTGATTAATATAATCCAATGATTATTTTGATATTTTTATCAACTTAATAATAAAATATCATAGATTAAAAGAATTAATATATAGATAAAAATTATTTGGGATTATCAAAAAATATTAAAGCATAATTGGGATTATCAAAATAGGCGAGGTCGACAAATGTGATAAGGATTTGGTCAGAATATGAGATTAAATGCATGAATTTGACTATCTAGTTGAGATGAATGTGATAAGACTATAGTGGCAGGCATGTACTTAAACTATCCAAACCAGTGGAATATGTCACATGCTGGAGGTTATCTACTCATGGAGGGTGTGTTAGGATGGTTACTGATTATTCTATCTGGAATTGTGCATAAAAAGTTACATTTTCTTCCAAATTGTACCAAAGTAGGTACATCCAGTCCCTGAGGAATCTGAATGTTCATGGTACTTGTATGATATATTTTTTATATTTTTACTCAGTTTATATTCATTACATGTACATTTATATTTTTAGAAGTAGTTTTACGGGATATTGGTGGTGTCCTACTGAGTCTTGTAATCATACCCTTGTCAGTCATTTAGATACACTTTTAGACTTCCTGACCAGAGACCCATGAAAGGTAAATATCCCTAGACTAGATGATTAAGAAGGTAAAATATGTGGATGAAATTATTTCGTGATGGAGTTTAGGTAATATGTATATTGTGGTCTTTATTTACTAGATTTTCATGTACCTAAGATCCTTGTTTTGTTTGAATTATTATATCATGTATTCCATCTACAATTTTTTCACATGTATTATGATTATTATTTTTATTTATATACTGATGTTATTTTTTATCAATCCCATGACATGATATAGAGGATATATTATATCTAATGGTTGATTTATACCTTCATTTCTAGTCGGAAACCTTTGGTATATGGGGATACATGCATGAGATCATGTTTCAGTCCATCTCAAACTCGATGGTTCTGGTTAGGATTTTACAAATTTAGTGTATAATACTATTAATTATAGTAGTAATATAAAATATAAATACATTAATGAGATCATAGATTAAATTAATGCTAATTTTAGACTATGTGAAAGTCATCGCAGAAATGTGCCAGGTGATGTTGAGCCTCTTTGACCCACCAATTCACATTGGTTCACCTAACTTTCATGCCATGGAAAATCTTTTGATACAAGTTCCCCATGGATTTAACATGATAAGATTTAAAATACTTTCCCTATTTTGTTCATAACATGAAAACCTTATAACTCGGAGCCCAAGTCCAAGAAACATGACTTTAAAATGTGCGCATGTCTCCCCAAGAAAGTGTTGTGTGGTGTCAAGTCTTCTTGGCCTTCAATTCACATAAGGTTTTACCTCTTCCATGATACACATATTCTTTAGGGATTCTTACCCTCTACTCCAATGTCTATAAATTTAAACATAAAGTCATATTTTTAGGAATCATAAACTTAAACTATGTGCATGTATCTTCAAGAATGTGTTGTACAGTGTTAAGACTTATTGGAATTAAATTCATGTCAAGCTATCACACTACTGCTCTATACATATCCTTTTGGGATGCATACCCTATGGTACAAGATCTATGAACTTAAACTAAGGGACATAGTTCAATCATAATGACCTTAAACTATATTCATGCTATCTCAAAGATGTTATGTGTGCAATAGAGTGTCCTACTAGGCCCTTCCATTCACATTAGTGGCCCTTCCATTCGCAAAACATTGAGACACACAACCCTATGGTCTATGAATCATGGACTTAAACTATGTGGGACTCACCCTATATTATTTTTCATGGTGTGGGGTCTTCTAAGATCCCTTTTCCTCATGGGACCCTCTTGGGAGTACCATGATTTTGCTACCCTCCTAGGCCCTAAAAACTTGTATGGGAAAATGATTTTCAAATAGATTCACACATCCTGGTCACAAGATATTAAATTTAGGACTTTACATCCCAATCACATGATTTTAAACTATGAAATACACTATCATCACCATAGAATGTTAAATTTCATGTATGTTACCCACATTTCTTGACGTTAAATTGTGAGGCCTCGTAGACCCCTACCTGAGAAGAACTTTCATCTAATTCTGGTCACCAAATATAAATTTCATATTCTTCAACCATTGATTGACATTTGACATGTATATCCCCTTAGAAGATGAGTTTGACCTTTTTTATGACTAATACAACTACCCAATATGATTAAATCCACAGTGTCGTAAGTCTGAGAGTGTTGGAATCCATTAGAACATTCCATCACATCATCTATTTATTTCACATATCCATTGAATTATATCCACATCCTCTTCCATGTCTGAAAGGGTCCCCTTTATGGCATGGTACCATGACACACTAGCTCACCTACCATTATAGTCACAATCCCTGAAAGATTGTCGATGTCATTTTGAGTTAGGTCCTATGTTTCGAACATGGTGAGTAGTTGAACCTCACTTGTTTGTCTTGATCATTGGACAAATGATAATGCATTATATGTTTTTAAAATGATCCGATGTTTTCCTCCATCATCATGAAACCCCATTTGTGTTTCAAGTCATGTGAATCCAAATTGATTCCCTTAATTCCCCTTTGTTCTGGTAGAATTAAATTCCCATGGTGCTACCCTAATCTTGCGCTAACATATATTGGGAATGTAGGTTAATTTTTTAGAGAACCCCATCCTCTATTTTTAGACCTCTAAAAATAGAAAATCCTACTATTCAACCAACAAATTTGAACCCATAGTGTTCAATGATTGTTTGACACGCTCACATAAATGAGAAATCACATGGTTTCCCTTTTTTCTCACAATGAGTATGAATCACGTGAGCTTAGGGATTGATCATTGGTTGTTTCATGAGTTTGATTGAAGTGTTACTGTAAATAAAATTTTATAAAAGAAAAATTTCTATTCATATTATTTGATAAGCTAGATAAACATTAGTAGTTTGTGGGGGTCATCCAAACGCTAGACCCTCTCTTATGTCCCAACAAAAATTCCTTGACAGATCTACCTTGGAGATCAAGCACTCCAACCTAACCAAACTCTAGTACATGGCCTCAAGAACCTTAAAAAACATAAAAATATCTAAATCCTCCACCAAATCTATAGATAAAAGACCATAAAACCTCATCTATACCCAGTACTAATCATCCTGGTACTCAACCATCTGAGATACAACCTACTCCACTCAAGCCTCAACCACTTCCAGCAAATCGTTCAACTAACTGGTGAGTTCTTCTAGAAATTTATGAAGGATTCACACTCATTTATCTATTCCTAGGGATGATAAATTTCATTATTTACCTTCTAGAGATTATAGGATTCCTCAGATTTCTCTTTATTCTAAGAAACATAAAATTGTTTCCTCTCTACAGGATCATCTCAGTAAGGAAATCATAAACTATTGAGTGGAGAGAGGGATGTGAAACTAGTGGAAATGTGACCCTATCCAACTAACTAGACATGGTTCAAGAGTATGGGTAATGAAGTGACATACATTCTCCATGCCGGTTTCTAGAAGATGAAGTTCTCTTTAGATACATCATACCCATATTCATTTAGTTTATTGGTTGGTGTGGGATCATACTGTACGAAGGTTGTGAGAATAGAAGTGGGATGAACCTCCACTGGGATCCTCTTTTATGGTTAATGATCCATGCCAAGAGGTATCATGTCATTATATGACCCTTCTTTATCAACATTTCCTCCACCACCCTTGAACTCCACCCTATTAGAGGCATCACTTGTGTTTGTGATTCGATGTCGTCTTATGTTCATGGATGGAACCACTGGGATGGGAGGGTCCCCAAGATTTGTCACAACTATTGAGGTAAGTGCCCCAGGTTCCCCCACTATGTCTACTTTCTAAGAGAACTCACTCTCAATAACTCCTTGGGAAACGAATTTTCATTTAGTTAGACCAATGATGATGATTCGCGAAAACAAGGATTATTTAAGTGGAAAATACATACATAGGGAAAGAATTTGGGAAAGAATTGGTCCTAGAGTTTTGATAGGGAGTTACACCATAGGATACCCCTCTACAAAGGTTAAAATTTCAATAACTATCATCAAAACCCCCCAACATTATTTAGGTGGGAGATTCAAAATAGAGAAACACAATGAATCAATAAATTAAAAAACTCCATAAATTTTTGAAATTTTCCATGTTAATTTGAGATTTATTCATACACTAAAGAAGATGTATCTCAATAATGAGTCACCCTAGATGTTCTACCTTGACAATAATAGATGAATTTTTCCAGATGTTAGGGTCTAGTCCACCATAAATGACTGTGAGGATCGAGGGATCCAAATAGCCACTCTGATTTCCTCATTATGACCTCCAGTAGTAGTGTACTCTATTACAGATTTTGAGGTAGGACCACTGTTATCCAATGAAGCACACTCTTCCTACTAATGAGGGCCCCTTGTTCACCCTCAGTTTTTCCTTGCACAAGGAAAATACAAGTTATATTCATTGAATAAATGAGGGGAATGGGTAGAATAGATAGGTGATTCAAAAAACTATTACTACCATAAAAAATAGAAGAAAATATTTGTTTTGACCCACATGGGAAAAAACTCTACTCTCTTGGGGAGTTAATTAAATAGTTTTTGACCCATAAGATTCTTCATCACTAGAACCATGTGTATCATCACCACCAGCTAATGACTCTTTTGATAATTATTAGTGGATATTATCTCCTAGGGATTAGGCTCTCCAACGAACATCACATGCACTTGGATGGAGGGAAGATCTAGTTCCCAACATTGGAATGATTAGGATTCCATGGATTTAAGTTATATAAACCTCTTGTAGAAGTGGACCATAGTAGTGATCCTGGTGATCCCCACTTCCGGAAGGTCGATCCCTTGTGATTCACCATCCACCATAACATCTCCATTGTCAAGTCCATTCACAGTACCCCAAGCCTTCCAGATTTCATGGAAGGAAGCATCAATGGTAGGTTTCAATAGGTATCATAACTTTTTCCTAATGGCCTTCCTAGATCTAGTCATCTTATCCTAAGATCCATCTTCCAACTCAGGGGACTACTTTTGAGGAAGGCCCTCCCCTCCAAGAGATGGGGGTGAAACTTTACCTTGAGTTTCCCTTTTCAGAGACTAAAATAGAGCCCCCAAGTTTTGATAGCCCCTCTATGAGAATCTGGATTTCCACCCTACTACTCATACACCTCTCTTTTAGGTGTAATTACCCCCACACACTGATGTATAATTTCCCCCAGGTATGTCACTATCCAATTTTTCAGCATATATATATTAGTGTCCAATTTTGACATTAGTCAGTGGAAGCATGATGGCCTTCCCTATGCCTTCTCCCATGAAAATCCACTATAAATGAAAAATGATATAATGATTCCTTTACTCATGGATCCTCATGTAAAATAATTTTTCTGGTTTCTGGATACATCTGAACTAGAAGATATATCACAACAAAGTATACAACTTCTAATATGTGTTTCTATCTATCATGGACACTAATAATCCACCTCAAAAGGTCAACAAGTACTCTCTATACTCCAACATCCCCTCTAGATTATCTACCATATCACCAAATGGGGTTTTAAAATGGTGGGAGTTGAATTTTTAGAAAATTATTATCTCGACCATGATCCTAAAATCACTAAACACCACCAACCGAAACCTAGAGATGCTGATCAGCGAAGTCCATAGAGTAACATTTGGGGGTGTGAGTAAATTTGGAAATTCATAGCCATAAAATTGAACATGGATCCACCAATTAAATAATTGTAATTGACCATAGGCTCACTTGGTCTTGCTCCCCCATGCCACATTGCCCAACATGCTATAGATCTGAGCCAGCACCAGTAACATGAGGTTTATCCGACTGTTGACACCATGATCTTTATCATTAAAAGAATCCCTAGATATTTTAAAATGATGATATACAACACCGAATGCAACAAAAAACTGAGAAAAGTGACTACAAATATAGTTTAGTATACTTTCAGCTACCATCCATCTTTTAAGTTATATCCCCACTTCTTCTAATTCCCCTCCTCCAAGATCAAAAAGTATGATCCCTAATTTTTATTTTGCTTCACCATCAGAAAATGATTCTTCCATCCTAGATTTTTTATAGTCGGATCATTCATCAAGAACATACCCATCCATTCTTGGAAATGGGGTCCTGGTGGAAGGGGATATGACACTTCAGTGCAGTTTTCAATGCATCCAAAAGGTGGATTTAAACAAGGGAGGTATTCTCCCCATCACCCCAATAATTAAATTTCAGAAGTAACTCATCATAATCGAATCTTATTAATAAGATATTTATGATGTAGTTCTGGTTATATGGGATAATTCCCAACCCACCATGATGGAGGTGGAAGGTGTTGGGGTACGAATTCCACTGACTAAAGAGCTCTGGTAGGAGCTCCTGCTAGAAATACACATGAAATTGGGACACCCACACCACCTCATATATTCTGATGTGGAAAAAAATATCCTCATACTCCTGGAAGGTGAATAATAAACATTTATCCATGGCCCACTGTTTCCTCATGGATTTCGGGGATGACCTCCTGGACGGGAGATTCAAACATTCCGATCGGTTTCTAGCGGGTTTGTTCGTAGAACCGGAAACATCCAATGATTCCACATCCATTTGGACCTACTTTTCAAAAGGCAGGCGCTCATTAGCTTGTGGACTGATGAGGCTTAGGAATTTCCATTGGTCAAGAGGATGGGAGGTCGGACTCATCACACCTTTTTTAGGGGAATTATTGTCTACTCCGGGGATCTCTTTATAGATTTAAGTTATGTTCATGAATCCTTATTACATTACCAAGTATAAAATGCGCTTTCCTTTAGTTTTAACAATCAATGATTAAATATGCAAGAAATTTAGAGAATCTTTTATATGTATTCGAGGTTCTTCATCAATAGAGAATAATCTATATCTGTTTAGAGATTCTTGGTCAATGGTATCCTTCAAAACATTTATATAAAAGTCTCTTGGTCATTATGATGACCAGACTGGTTTTAAAGCCACTTAGTGGGGCACTTGAAGTTTATCGTCATTCAGAAGGACAGGTATTATTTCAAAGTTGGGATCGAACCAAAAAAATGGGCTACCTACGTATCCTTTGTTTTGGAAAAGGAATCAGAACCCACGTAGTTCGAGTAATGGAGTATGATGTTTATGATTGATGGCTCAAAGATGAATGTCATAATTAATTTTACACTCTAAGCTCACGTGAGTCATGCTCGGTGTGAGAAACAAGAGGTATTGGTAAAAATTATATAATTGTTCCATGAAAGATGCAATCATAAGAATTTTGTTTGGGGCTTATGTATGTATGACTGCCCAGATAGATGAAGGTTTAGGATTTACTTTTAGGGAGAAAATCCATGAACAGGGTCCATAAAGTTATATGTGCTTCATGTAGATTTGAATACTCTAATCTTGGGGCTTACTCCTAAGGAGGTTTCCCAAGTTAGGAGGGGATTTATGATTGGGTTTTACTCCTAAAAAGGAAACCCAAATCAAGGGTAAATTAGGACTGGTTAAGAGAAATTTAAGGGGGCTTGGGATTTACTCCTGAAAAGGAAGCCCAAGATTATGATTGGGACTTACTCCTAAAAAGGAGACCCAGGTTAGGGGACTTGGGGCTTACTCCTGAAAAGGAAGCCCAAGATTATGACTGAGTCTTATTCCTGAAAAGGAGTCCCAGGTTAGGGATTAAGGTTTGGGGCTTACTCCTGAGGAGGATGCCCAGATTATGGGATTTATAACTGGGGATTATTCCTAAAAAAGGAGACCCAGATTAAGGATTCTCTCATCTTAAAGGATGAGGTTAAATGAACGAACTCTCAATCTTTGGTGACATAAGGATATTTAAATCACTAGGTTTTGAGAGATATTCCACAAAATTCCTTTCAGATAAGGAAGTCAAATCAAGAAATCATGCCATAAATGGCTTTGAAGAGTGTCTTGAAGACTGAATCTTGAAAAGGAAAGGTGAAATGGCTTAAGAGGGGTAAAATGGGCAAGATGGGCACCCAAAAAGATAGGGGCGCGCAAGTCTTGAAAGGTCCGCAAGTCTTCCGTGGTCGCGCAAGTATTGGTCGCGCAGGTATACCTGCACGACACATGGTGTACTTGCGTGATTTTCAACCAACATTGAAATACTTGAGCGTCTCTTTTTTAAACCCTTTAGAATTTTCTTGAGGTTCTTCCGGAAAAGGGACGCGCAAGTTATATTGAAGGAAATAAGTCAGTGCGCAAGTGTTTGACAAGTTTCAACACTTAGGCCTTCCTTCTTCTCTTTAGATCTTCCGTTCTAGGTAAGAAATTACCTTAGAAGTGTTCCGGAAGCTTTGAGAAGAGACTTGGGCGTCGGGAGCTTCAATCCGAGTTTCTGGAAAAAAAGATCCTCTCGAATGGGGGGCCCATAGGGTCTATTTATAGGCAAAAGAAGGCCCTGGGTGGTTACCGGGCGGTTACCACTTAGGTCGCGCAAGTAGACTTGCACGACCACTAGGCAGCACGCAAGTACTTGCGTGACCATGAGGGAACTTGCACGACCTATGGGAAATGTTCTCCTTGTTCATCCCTTTGTCTATTTTTGATGATTCTTCAAAGGATGAATCACTTTGGAATAAGGTATTTCCCTTTTTTCAGTCGTTAGACTCTGTGACGGAAAGGAATGTCAACAAAATTCCCCCCTCAGAGTTGGATCCGGAGAGAAAAGAGGATTTGACACTGAGGTGAAAAGAAAAACAAGAAATCTGGCAGTTTTAAAGTCATGCATGTCGGACATACAAAGGCTAATGTTTAAGGTCGAAATAGCTTTGACCGAAATGGGTTAAAATTGATTCAATTCCTTGACAATTTATCTGAAAACATATTACCATACTCAAGTATGAGAGAAAATATGTAAACTATGGCATAAGAATATTTGAATCTGAGGAATGATATGAAAAAGAGCTAAAAGGCATTAGAAGAAGTAGTTTCCATGAATGAAGTTACTATTATTTAACAAAACCCGTTAGGGGGTTGAAATATGCAGGGCCACCTAAGGGCATTGGCTACATGGTTAAATAAATAACATCTTTCGGATGACAAGTCTGTTATGTGGACTGTTTATGCAAGGCCACCTATGGGCACGTGCTGCATGGTCAGGCAAAAGAACTCCCAAAAATTTACTTTCCTAGTGCTAAAAGCCAGTGAAAGTTTATAGAGATTCAAATTTTCTAAAGTATAGAGTTTGTTGTATAGAAAGAGATACTTGAATATGGAGAAGATATTTCTGAACAAGAATATCGAAGAACTGGATGAATATCACTCCTACGAAGGTCTGACTCAAACATAGGGAAGAAGAATAAACCATAGACTTGAATCCTTTCAGATCATGAAAAAGGATATTGGACAAATATGTTAAGGATGGCTATTTTTTGCGGATCCCTACATACCGTCGTTTAAGACAAATAAGGACAAAAGAGGCATTCTTCCCAAGAAAGAAGTTACTATTATTTAACAAAACCCGTTAGGGGGTTGAAATATGCAGGGCCACCTAAGGGCATTGGCTGCATGGTCAAATAAATAGCATCTTTCGGCTGACAAGTCTGTTATGTGGACTGTTTATGCAAGGCCACCTATGGGACCATGCTGCATAGTCAAGCAAAAGAATTCTTAGAAGTTTGACATTTTTGTGACTAGAAGTCATGAAAAGGGTTATGAAGATCTGAAAATATTTACGGTTAGGATTATAACACATAAAGATGGGTATTGTCCAATGTATATAGAGATACATAGGTTAATGATAACCATAATCATGTTGTGGCTGGGTCCTAAATTGAAATTTTGGACTTCACTACGTATCTCATAAGAATGATAATCAAGCCATACGTAGTTCTTGAAATGCAGTTTAACGTCGTGCAGGACGAAAGTATGAGTGATCTTAGTTTAGGGTCATAGAATTCAGACCATAATAATAAATACACAGTGTGTGTTTTCAGGAGGACTTTTCAGCCATGGGACTAAAAGTGAAATTTGGGGTTAGGCCCAAAAGACTTGGGGCTGGATTCGAGGGATACTCGAACGTTTCTACGTATCCCATAAGGATGGGAATCAAGCCCACGTAGTTCTAGAACTACCCTTTGTACAAATTTGGTTCATACATGTGAAGGGTGAAAGGGGACTTTAGTGCAATGATGGTTTAAACTAAGATAAAAAGTTTAGGAATTACCATGTATGCATGTAGTCTTTTGAAAATGAAACATGATTTAAAAAATCAATATCCCTAATGGTTCCTTCTCAAATGAGGAAATCAAAGAATATTGTAGTTTATTGTCGTACCGGACAAAAGTGTTGTATAGTTTAACGTCATATAACAAGGACGAAAGTGAATCAATGTAATGATATTGATTCCAGGGGCGGTTTCACGAATCAACATCATATGAGATGGTGGTGAACCGATGTGAAGAGATTGTTTTTGGGCTTGAACCTTGAGAGGTTGCCTACATACCCAGCCTGGAGGGCAAGGATCAAAGTCCGTGTAGTTCAATTAAAGAATGAATTAATGATCAAGCTGTTCTTGGGGACAATGATCTAATAAAAAAGTTGTTGGGACTTACACATGGTTAGTGGCCCAAAGGGAGTGTTATGGTTGATGTTTGCTCTAAGCTCATGTGAGTCATACTCAGTGTGAGAAACAAGAGGTAACAATAACCTTAACGATGCACAGTTTAATGTCATGTAGGACATATAAAGGGACTATGTAGTTTAAAGTCTTACAGTTAGGACTATTGGTGCTGCACAGTTTAGTGTCATGTAGCAGGGACAAAATAACAGTTTAATGTCATGTAGGACATATCAAGGACTTTCTGTACAGTTTAGCGTCATGTAGTTAGGATGATGGGGACAATACAGTTTAACATCATATTGGACGAAAGTGTGAATAGTTTAAGGTCATATTCATGGACCGTGGATGGTGCAGTTTAATGTCATGATGGACCTTTAATGATTATATAGTTTAACGTCTTTCCGGATGTGAGGTACTTTTATACAGTTTAGCGTCATG
Organism: Viscum album; assembly: GCA_963277665.1. NCBI lineage: Eukaryota > Viridiplantae > Streptophyta > Magnoliopsida > Santalales > Viscaceae > Viscum > Viscum album. Next base: position 1,754,968,661 of record OY728133.1, on the reverse strand, counting down.
TAGTTAGGACGTCATAGTTTAACGTCTTGCTGGACATAAATAGTTTATGGTCATATACATGGACCAGGGATGATGCAGTTTAAGGTCATGCTGGACGGTTTAGGGAACTTTTTCACAGTTTAATGTCGTGTGGGACGAAGTTGCAGTTTAAAGTCATACTAGACCACTACTGTATATTTTAATGTCATATAACAAGGACGAACTGGTGTTGTACAGTTTAAAGTCATATAGCTAGGACTAAGGTGAACCAATATGAGGATATCAGTTCTGGGGACTTTTTTACAGTTTAACGTCATGCTGGACGTTGGAAGTGCCACACAGTTTAATGTCATGTTACTAGGACACAATATAGTTTAATGTCATCTCGGACAAAATATAGGAACTTCTGTACAGTTTAATGTCATGTAGATAGGACATAGTACAGTTTAGTGTCATGTAGGACATAATACAGTTTAGTGTCAAGTAGGACAAACAAGGAACTTCTATACAGTTTAATGTCATGTAGATAGGACATAATACAGTTTAGTGTCATGTAGGACAAACAAGGAACTTCTGTACAGTTTAATGTCATGTAGATAGGACATAGTATAGTTTAGTGTCATGTAGGACATAATACAGTTTAGTGTCATGTAGGACAAACAAGGAACTTCTGTACAGTTTAATGTCATATAGAGAGTACATAATACATTTTAGTGTCATGTAGGACAAACAAGTAACTTCTGTACTGTTTAATGTCATGTAGATAGGACATAATACAGTTTAGTGTCATGTAGGACAAACAAGGAACTTCTGTACAGTTTAATGTCATGTAGATAGGACATAATACAGTTTAGTGTCATGTAGGACAAACAAGGAACTTCTGTACAGTTTAATGTCATGTAGATAGGACATAATACAGTTTAGTGTCATGTAGGACAAACAAGGAACTCCTGTACAGTTTAATGTCATGTAGATAGGACATAATACAGTTTAGTTTCATGTAGGACAAAATCATGAACCAATGTGATTGTTTTGGATCTGGGAACAATATTTTGTGTTTATACAAAATACTTTTTCAGAAATCTGGCATTAGTTGGAGTCGTGATGTGTTCTCCATCCATTGAGATTAGAGAATACGCTCCATTGGAGTAGACCTTATGTATTGAATAAGGTCCTTCCCATTTTGGTTCATGCTTGGGAGGCTTCTTTCCTGGTATCATTGGTGCTCTGAGAACCAATACCAATTCTCCCTGAATGAATGAACGAAGACGAACTTTTTTGTTAAAAGCTCGTGCTATTCGATTCTGATAGATTTCCAAGTGGTGCAAAGTGCAGAATCTTTTCTCATCTAACTGTTCCAATTCATTCAACAGCTTTTGGGATTGCTCATCTGTAGATAACTGATCACAAATGGCTATTCTAAGTGAGGGAAATTTAACTTCAATTGGCAAGACTGCTTCTGTTCCATATACCAATGAATATGGAGTTGACCGCATTGCATTGCGAGTGGTAGTCCGATAAGCCCATAAAGCATGAAAGAGTTTATCAGGCCATGACCTCTTATCTTTATCCACCATCTTTTGCAGTATATTTGAAAGAGTCTTGTTGAAGGCCTCTATCTGGCCATTAGCCGCTGCATGATATCGAGATGAATGGTTGGAATTAATGTTGTATTCTTGATACAATTTATTTACCTCAGAAGAATAGAAGTTGGTGTCGTTGTCCGTCAATATGGTATGAGGGAAACCAAATCTAGTAATGATGTTAGACTTTATGAAGCTAACAATGCATTTAGAACTGAATTCTTTGACAGGTACTTCCTCTGCCCATTTGGAAAAGAAATCAGTAGCAGTAAGAATGTACTTAAACTGCTTGGTCGTAGCTGAAGAGTAAGGTCCCACCACATCCATTCCCCATGTGGAAAATGGCCATGAGTATTTAGACGTTTGAAGCAACTCTGGAGGTTTATGAATTAAGTTGGCATATACTTGGCATGAATGACACTTCTTTGTGAAATCAACACAATCTTGTATCATTGTAGGCCAAAAGTATCCCAGCCTTCGAATTTGATCAGATAGTCTATGTTTAGACTGGTGGGCACCACAGACTCCTGCATGCACTTCTTTTATGACAGCCATTGTCTCTTCACCATAAATACATCTGAAGAGAACTCCATCAAAACCACGTTTGTAGAGAATTTTCTCGAGGTGGTTTGGGCTATCATAAAGAGTAAAATTGACCACACGTCGCCGAGTTTTCTCTTTCTCGGCTCTATCAGGTGGAAGTGTTCCATTTTGAAGGTATTCCCTGATAGGTGACATCCATCCTGTAGTATGACCATACGGTTCAGGAATGGGACTAATTTCATTAATTTCCTCTGTTCTGACATGAACATAAGGTGAAATTGCATGACGGTGGGCAATACAGATGGTTGTCTCGTCCCGATTTGGATCTGCTAAAGTTGTGGCTATATTAGCCAGGGCATCAGCTTGAGCATTTTGTGATCTTGGGACATAAGAAAATGTCGGTTCTGAAGGGAATTCCGACATTAACTCTCTGATGTAATCATACAAAGGGATTAATTCTTATTTTCTGATGGCATAATCCCCATTGGCTTGTTTGATTACCAGGTCTAAATCACCTTTCACCTTTAAGTGATTCACTTGTGCTTGAAGCGCTAATTCCAAGCCTGTAATGAGAGCTTGGTATTCAGCTTCATTATTGGTACCACCTTCCCACAACAAAATTGAATAAGGTAACACTGCCTTATCTGGAGAAATGAGCACAATTCCTAAACCAACTTTGTTGAATTTAGGATTTTCCATTTTCTTCCCTATTGGACTTCTAGAAGCACCATCAAAATACATTTCCCATGTTTGAGGACTCTCTTGAATAGAGAAAACTTCCTCATCAGGGAGTTCGATATCTGAATACGTGTCTTCCACTGAAGGATGTTCAGCCAGGAAATCAGCCAAAGCTTGGCCCTTAATTGCCTTTTGAGACACATACTGAATGTCGAACTACTGTAGAATAACCGCCCACCTTGCCAGACGTCCTGTAAGCATTGGACGACTAAGGATGAATTTGAGCGGATTATTACGAGATACCAATTGGACCTCGTGATGTTGCAGGTAGTGTCTCAGTTTCTAAACTGCAAAGATTAATGCTAGGCAGCACTTTTCAATACATGAATACCGGGTTTCCTCTTCAAGCATAGTTCTACTGATATAGTAGAGACTATTTTCATTCCCAGCATCATTCTTTTGAGCGAGAAAGGCACCCAATGATCTCTCTAAAGCTGTCACATAGAGGATAAGCGGTCTACCCTCAACAGGTGGAATGAGTATTGGTGGACTCAAGAGGTATTTCTTGAGAACATCAAATGCTTCTTGACATTCTTCAGTCCACTGGTAAGTGACTCCTTTCTTCAATAATTTGGTAAAGGGTAAACTTTTGCTTGCCAAATTAGCGATGAAACACCGAATGTAGGCTAAGTGTCCTTGAAGTCCTCTTAATTCTTTCAAATTCTGAGGAGGTGACATACCAAGGATTGATTTGGTCTTCTCAGGATCGACTTCAATACCACGATGGCGTACAACAAAGCCGAGGAATTTTCCTGAGGTTACCCCAAAAACACATTTTAAGGGGTTAATCTTTAAATTATGTTGTCGAAGCTTGTGGAATATGACTTCCAAATCAGCCAAGTGATTAGAACGTTGTTTAGATTTAACCACCAAATCATCTACATATCATTCAACAAACTTCCCTAAAAGAGGTTTGAAGATACGATGCATGGCGCGTTGATATGTTGCACCTGCATTCTTTAAACCAAAGGGCATCACCCGGTAACAAAACACACCTTGAGGAGCTCTGAAGGCTGTATATTCCTCATCTTCTGGGGCCATTCAGATCTGATTATATCCAGAATATCCATCTATGAAATAAAGTACTTCATAGCCAGCCGTCGCATCAATTAAGAGTTCTGTAATCGGAACTGGGAAATCATCTTTAGGACAATACCAATTAAGATCTCTGAAATCGATGCAAACCCTAATTTTTCCGTTCTTCTTCTTTACAGGGACAATATTAGCCAACCAATTGGGATATTGAACTTCTATGACGAAGTTGGATTTGATCAACTTATCCACTTCAGCATCAATTTTGGAAGCATAGGTTGGGCGTGTTCTTCTCGCGGCTTGTTTAAAACCTCGATGTTCTTTTGGTAAACCCAAATGATGAGTAGCAACATCAGGATCAAGCCCAGGAATTTCTGTATAATTCCAAGAAAAAATATCTTTATTTTGCTTTAGAAAAGAAATATACATCTCTTGCTATTCAAGAGTCATGGACGCACTAATTAAAGTGGGGCGTGGATCTTTCTCTGTACCCAGATTTACTTCTATGAGTTCATCCACAGTGGTAGAGATACCCTCTTCAAATGCTGGAGGAGCATCTCTAAGATCTTCCTCTTCCTCTTCATCATGTGTTATTTCATCCGTTTCTACTTGCAAAGTAGATGAAAAAACGAAATTCTCATGATCATAAGAGATGTCAAAATTTTCACATTTTGAAGAATAAGCTTCCATTTCTGACTCTATTGATGATAAAGGGTCTTCTTTGGGAAATAAAGAGGAGATGATGGATCGATAATCGACATCATTATTCACCTATGGTGTTGCTATAACTTCTTCTGGCCTGATTAGCGAAGTATAGATTTGTTGGACTTCATCACCACTTATGCTTTCATCACTGCTTAATAGGTTACCAATTTCTCCCATGATGTCTGGCTCGATCACCGTAATTGACATTCTGGATCTTTCCATAAGATTATTTTGATTTGGGCCTATTTTGTCAATTTGACTAATAGGTAACACATAATCTGTACTCATATGTGAAAATGGATTTATTGGAATTTTATCCAAACCATATGGAGCATTAACTTTGGTAATTTCCTTCATTGTAGATTTTTCTATTCCCTTCATGTGATAAAATTCCGCCTCAATGTATTGAGACTCACATGTCTTGAATGGGGCATTATCACCATACAATGTTCCAACTTGACCATCGAAACAGTATTTGAGACATTGATGGTATAATGAAGGAATAGCTGCATGCTGATGTAGCCAGGGTCTTCCAAGCAAGATATTGAAAGCTGAGTCTTGATCAACAATCATGAAATCCGAATTGGATACAAGATCTCCAAACTGAGTTCTGAGTGTAACTTCTCCCAGTGGTTCTTGTTCATTTTTATCATATCCTTGTAACATCATGGTAAAAGGAGATAAATCAGATTCCGTGAGGCCCAATCGACGAAGTGTACGAATGGGCATGAGGTTGACTCCTGAACCATTGTCAATGAAAGCTCTTCGAACATCTACACCATTGACTTTGCCAGATAAGTACAAAGGTTTTATGTGCCCATGCACAACATCATCTTCATCTTTATCAGTAAAAGATATCACTGCATGGCATTCTGCAGTATTATTCTCTATGTGATAGATTTCAGCTGTAGCAATTTCAGCTTCAAACTCCTGAGGACTTGACAAATCTTCGATGAGTGCTTCCTGAAGATCTTTTGACAGATTCAAAGCATCCAAAATTGTTAACTTGGCTGGTACTTGGGCCAAGTGTTTCAATATATCATACTTTTGATCTACAGGTCTGCGTTTCCCAATAGGAATATGCGGTTTAGCAGGTACCTTGGAAGCAGATGATTTGGAAACTGATGCATCTTGTATTGAAGCTGGCAACATCCTTGGTTTTGGAAGATTAGACTGATTAGATCCATTTACTTGCTGAGATAAAGAAGATGGAACCTTTAATCAGTCTTCCAAAATAACTGTGCCAAAATTGAGTTGGCCATTGGAAGAAGAACTTGCTTGTTCTTTTTGAGCTCGCTGAAGGGCTCTACCACGAGTTTCTGCTGCATATACAGTGCTAGCAGGGGTAGAATTAGAGTAGTGGCTTTGGAAAGATCCACGTCTTCCCCTATATCCTGAACCTCTAGAACTTCCTCGGGTTCCCTTATTTGATACAGGGAATTGAGGCTCATCAAGACTGGAATATGGATATGTTAATTGAATCATATTAACAGAACCAAAGATTAACTCTTCGTCTGATAAAGACTCTGCCTGGTTAGCCTGTTTGGGATGTTCCGTTTGGTGGGACGGTGCCCGTGGCTTTGAAGTAGATGTCATGAAATCTGCCAGAGTCAAAGACAATTTATGATTTGATACATACTCATCTTCTCCTGATTCCTCTTTCTTCTTTGAATTGTGTTGTCCTTTTGAGGATTTGTCTTTTGATAGAGGCTTCACTGCAGCTTTTGTAGGAGACACAATTGGATTCTTCAATTGTGTTCTCAAAATGGAATGGGTCCGATTGATTGTCTTTCTGACCATCCAATCATCATATTTTTTCGCAGTTTTTCTTTTGACTTCCTGCCACTCGCCTCCTTCCTCTGGATCTGTAGCAGTAATACACGCTACATGAGCTAAAGAACCCTTCAATTTGACTTGTCCCAAGTCGACCATTTTTGGAGGAGGTATTTAAAGACAAAACACTCCTGGATGGGATGCCCCAACATTTGATGAAAGGGACAATAATTGGGACGATCTTCATCTCCTTCCTTGTTTGGCCTCTTGGGCACTGGTAATTGAATCAAATTATTTTCCAGAGCTGAAATGAAGTAACCAGGAACTTGCTCACTTCGGAAAGAGTATGTTTTACTCTTCATATCCTCAAATTGTTTTCGTCGTTGATCTTTTTGATCATTTGGACGAAACAGCCTTTGTTGTTGGCGTTCAGGAGGTGGATCCCTTCGAGAAGATGAAGGTTTTGAAGTAGAAATAGGTACAGGTGCTTGTTTAAGTATAACTGTAGAAGTTTCCGCTTTACCCATTCTCCTTCCTGGAGCTGATGGAATTATACGAGATTTAACCTTAGCCTGTATAAGGGAATCTTCAATCTGTTGAGCGATTGAAGTAAGGTCTCGAAACCCTCATGTGTATTTCACAGGGATTAATGGCGTGCGTAATTCGTCACGCAAATTTGCCACATAGATTGGAAACAATTCCTCCTGAGGGAGTGCTAAACTCAGGGAATATGTTAATCCCTTCCACCGAGAAATGAAATCAGAGACTCTTTCATTCTCCCTTTTCTTGCAGTTTGTAAGATCGAAAACTGTCGTTTTTGGCAAAGTTGAGCTAAACTGAAGAAGGAATTTTTGATGAAGATCCTCCAATCCGATGACTGACCGGGATTGCAAGCTTGTATACCAGAAAAAAGATGGTCCGTGCAAGGTTCGCATGAAGCATCTGAGTTTCACTGCTTCTTGCTGCTCTAGAGTTCCCATCATAGGATCACAACACGACATGTAATGCGTCAAATGTTGTTCGGGGTCGCTTGATCCATTGAAAGTAGGAAAAATAGGGTTTCCAAAACTGGATGGAGGAGACATTGAATCTACCCATTCAGGGTAAACTTTCTTTTCAGGTTGAACTTGCGCCCGTTTCCCTTCCATAGTTTCTAACCGAGTTGTTAATGACTCAATAGTAGTTATTAACTTTTGAGAAACATCAGGTTGAACTTGGTTTTGGGTAGGTGCGATGAATGGAGCATGGACAGACGTGGTGGTTGGTGCTGCAACTGATGGTAGTGCTGCCAACCGTTGTTGCGTTTGACCCGTAAGATTAGAACTCTGAGGGTGTACTGATAAAGGATGATATTCCTGATCCATCTCAGTAGTTACAACAAATTCCTTCGGCTGTCGGACTTCAGCATCCTTAAGAAGAAGACTACTCTGAAGTAGTTCTGCATTCAACCTTCTTAATTCATTCATTTCTTCCCCCTGTTTTGCAAACCTTTTCTCTAATGAGAGCGACTGACCTCCTTCAGAGGAAGGGTGAGAAGTAACCTGATTCTTTCATTTCCCCTTATTGGATCCTTTTCGGAGAGGGGGAAGTGGGTTACTTGAAGGAATACTCAGATTTTGGGTAAGCCTTTGATTACGTGTGCACACACCTTCTTCATTTAGGTCTGTGTGCGCAACTTCTTGAGCGGGAATCTCTTCGTCTGATCCCTCTGGTTGAGCCTCATCTGGTGAATCAGCAGCAACAGAATTGATGACATTAATGGATGCATATTGCATGGAATCCTTTCTATCAGCATTTCTGTGATATTGTCTTCCTCCATGTCCATGATGAGACATGGAATTCCGTTGACTTGATCCCTCAGGAACTTCTTGGAGAACCGTCACTTGGAGAGAATCTCCTGATAGCTTGGCTCTTCGTTCCTCTTGAGGCTTATTCCCTAATAGAGAGAATACCGACTTTCTCTGAGGGAGGGATTGAGGATTTGAAAAAGTCCCCAGTCTGGTGGACTGGGGATGTTCCTGCTGCTTTCGCTCAACTCCTCGAATCCCATTTGTTGACTCTGAGGGTTGGGTTAGAGAAGTCTCCAGTCTGACAAGCTGGGCTGTCTCTTGACATGCTATGTCTAAGATCTTTTTAAAATCTGTCTTGATCTTGCGAATCTTAGTTCGGAAATTAGCTGGATGCATTAACCTGTATCCACTTTTATCACCTGGTTCAACAGACCGTTGGATGATTTCCTAAAATTCTGTCATTTGATGACGTGTTTGCTCCAGATGAGAGGCTTGTGCAATATTCTCGCCTGCTCGATGTAGGAGCAATTCAACAACTTGTTCTCTATATACTTGATTTTGAGAGGAACTAGTTGAAGCCTATTCTTGAGCAAGCTTTTGATTATGAACAAAGCCCATTGACTGTGGCCGGCCATTGGCAATAACATTGCATTAGACCATTTTCGGCGGGCTTTGCTGACTGGAAAGCACTGTGAAATGTAGCGCTCCGTGAACACCCCATCCTCTGATATGAACATCAAATGGAGCATTGGCAATTAACTGACGCAATTTTCTTAGTGCGCCAAGGCATGAACGTTGAAGGGTTCTTTGTTGCTTTTCATCTTTCGGATATCGAGAGACTGATAAAGATGCCAAATCAATCTGGCGTTGTAACCCTTCTATTATCTTAATATGATTTTCATAATCACCGTAAGATAATGCTTTTTTCTTCAATTGACAAAGAGTCTTCCATATGTTGAGACGAATATCATGGATTCCATCATCCGTCAACATCTTTGGAATGTCATACTGGGAGTCAGCCAAAGGCCAAAACATGACTGGTACTTCACCTTTTGCCAGTTTTTTTCTCATGTTCAGCATTTCCTCTTTATCATTAAATGAAGATTCTTCTACCTGTTTGGACCAGAGTTGGTGTTTCCTTGTTGCTTCATCAGATTCAACATGATTGGTAGAGAAATCATTGTTCATGATGGAAGATGAATGACCCAGGGATGGTTCGGAGAATAACCTGAACCCCAGGCTATCTTCTGATGGAGAAAGAGTTTCACCTGCCAATAGTAAAGCATCAGACATGACTGGTTTTACGTTTGCAAGTGCCTCGAGATAGGAGGGATTTCTCGTCACTACATTTCCTTTTGAAGAATTTTCGAGACAACGTGAATCAATACTGCGGAGAGGACTTTCGCAGCAAGGTTCATCACCATGAGGAGGACCGTCATGATGGGTTACAGCAAAAGATGAAATCTCTTGCTCCTTGGTCTTCTGACCACACAGAGGGTTCCTGTGGCTCTCATCTGAAGAAGAAACTTCAAGATTGACCGAACTTTTATGAAGCAAGCCTTCATGAGGAAGTGTCTGTTGAAGACCTTCAAAATTAATGTTCCCGTTATTGAGAACTGAGGGAGTAGAATCTTGAATTCCGACAGATAAATGTCTGAGGGCTTCAATAACTCCAGCATCGAGCAAGGCCTTGTTGCAGATTGGCCTTTGATCTCCTGACTGTGCTGGGTGGATCTTTTTATTAGATGCCTTCTTACTCACTTTAGAAACCACTTGTTGATGAAAGTGGTTACTCTGAGCAGGTGTATGTGCCTGATCAGGAAAGATGGTCAGGTTAGGCTGACGATCTCCACTCAAATCAGGTGTATGTGCCTGACTTGGTTGTCCGTTTGATATGGGGGAGTATGCCCCATAACCCTCTTGGACTGGAACAGATGTGTGTGCCTGTTCCGGAGTGAATCGTTGAGGTTTCACTCCACTTCTAGGGATAGATTTATGTGTCTGTCCCTGAGATGATGCTGAAGCTGTTATGATATCCTGGCAAGCACCCAGAATATGAGCAGGAATTTGATTCTTCTCTTTCACCATTGACAAAATATGTTTGGTGACTTCATCCGCCGGAACGGGGATATACGTCCATTTTGGGCTTGGAGTAGGTGTATGTGCCTGCTCTTGTCCTCCTTTTCCTGTCAGTGAATCCTGACAGTACTCAAGTGTGGAGGCAGAGAGTTGAGTCTGCCACCTGTTTGTCGTCGGGGATTTCTGACTGACTTCTCCATGCGCTACCAAGCGAGACTGTTGGTAGGCTTGATTAGTATTAGCATGTGTATGTGCCTGCTGATTACACTTCGCCAAACGCGGTTGACGAGATCCATCATATGTAGTCAGACGAGCCTGCTGACTAACTGGTGATGTATAAGCAGGTGTATGTTCCTGCCTATGGTACTCCGCTGGAATTGCCTGGCGGGATTGGCGTGATGCTGCCAGACGAGTCTGCTGGACAACGGAATTAAAACGGACAGGTGTGTATGCCTGCTCGTTGTTCGCCACCAAGTTAGGTTGGTGGACTTCTCCGGAGATGGCAGGGATGACAACCTGCCCATTGTTTACCGGATTCCGTCTCTGGCTGTTCATCTTGCCTGCTCGGGTTCAAGGAACCTGAGCTGAATGCCCGGAGTCAGTACCCTCATCATGTTGAGGGAGCACTACCGCATGAGTCTGGCAATGATTGTTGATGGGAGCCCTTGGGAAGGACTCCTGTCTTTTTGAATTAAGGTCCTGTGGGACCTGCTCATTCACTTCCTCAGAGTAAGGGAGTGAATGGAAATTGAGTTCCGAGGATAACGACCCGAAACGGTTGGAGACGGTAGTCAGCACCGCCTGTTTCTTGATCGCTGGCCGCCGTTGTCTGGACGACCAGGTAGAGTTTTTAACTTGGAGGGCTTGACGAGCAGCCTCCAGAGTTGGGATAGTACCGTTGCGACGGTACTCCTTAACCAGTGCATTAGAAACCCAGTGTTGAAGACGCTGAGTTGGTGATGTCATCCTCAGAGCGGACGACGTTCCAGCAGGAGTAGCAGCATTGGTTTTCACAGCAGCAGACCTCACAGTAGAGGTGTTCACAGCAGCAGCATTTACAGGGGTGAATTTAAGGAAATCCATTTTACAGAAGATCTTGAGAAAAGAGTGCCTGTTCCATATAACAGACATAATCAAGATTAATCCGGCCACTGCATCTTTTGGATGATCATATGTCAATGATTGCTTTGTTGGCCCAAGGGTCCTAACAAATAAGAAGAACATCACTTTAACTTGGTTAAGGATTCACGTCGGGTTCACCATTTTTGTTTCCTCACGGATTTCGGGGATGACCTCCTGGACGGGAGATTCAAACATTCCGATCGGTTGCTAGCGGGTTTGTTCGTAGAACCAGAAACATCCAATGATTCCACATCCGTTTGGACCTACTTTCCAAAGGCAGGCGCTCATTAGCTTGTGGACTGATGAGGCTTAGGAATTTTCATTGGTCAAGAGGATGGGAGGTCGGACTCATCACACCTTTTTGAGGGGAATTATTGTCTACTCCGGGACTCTCTTTATAGATTTAAGTTATGTTCGTGAATCCTTATTACGTTACCAAGTATAAAATGCACTTTCCTTTAGTTTTAACAATCAATGATTAAATATGCAAGAAATTTAGAGAATATTTTATATGTATTTGAGGTTCTTCATCAATAGAGAATCATCTATATCTGTTTAGAGATTCTTGGTCAATGGTATCCTTCAAAACATTTATATAAAAGTCTCTTGGTCATTATGATGACCAGACTGGTTTTAAAGCCACTCAGTGGGGCACTTGAAGTTTATCGTCATTCAGAAGGACATGGATTACTTCAAAGTTGGGATCGAACCCAAAAAATGGGCTACCTACGTATACTTTGTTTTGGAAAAGGAATCAGAACCCACGTAGTTCGAGTAATGGAGTATGATGTTTATGATTGATGGCTCAAAGATGAATGTCATAATTACTTTTACACTCTAAGCTCACGTGAGTCATGCTCGGTGTGAGAAACAAGAGGTATTGGTAAAAATTATACAATTGTTCCATGAAAGATGCAATCATAAGAATTTTGTTTGGGGCTTATGTATGTATGACTTCCCAGATAGATGAAGGTTTAGGATTTACTTTTAGGGAGAAAATCCATGAACAGGGTCCATAAAGTTATATGTACTTCATGGAGATTTGAATACTCTAATCTTGGGGCTTACTCCTAAGGAGGATGCCCAAGTTAGGAGGGGATTTATGATTGGGTTTTACTCCTGAAAAGGAAACCCAAATCAAGGGTAAATTAGGACTGGTTAAGAGAAATTTAAGGGGGCTTGGGATTTACTCCTGAAAAGGAAGCCCAAGATTATGACTGGGACTTACTCCTAAAAAGGAGGCCCAGGTTAGGGGACTTGGGGCTTACTCCTGAAAAGGAAGCCCAAGATTATGACTGAGTCTTATTCCTGAAAAGGTGACCCAGGTTAAGGATTAAGGTTTGGGGCTTACTCCTGAGGAGGATGCCCAGATTATGGGATTTATAACTGGGGATTATTCCTAAAAAAGGAGACCCAGATTAAGGATTCTCTCATCTTAAAGGATGAGGTTAAATGAACGAACTCTCAATCTTTGGTGACATAAGGATATTTAAATCACTAGGTTTTGAGAGATATTTCACAGAATTCCTTTCAGATAAGGAAGTCAAATCACGAAATCATGCCATAAATGGCTTTGAATAGTGTCTTGAAGACTGAATCTTGAAAAGGAAAGGTGAAATGTCTTAAGAGGGGTAAAATGGGAAAGATGGGCACCCAAAAAGATAGGGGCGTGCACGTCTTGAAAGGCGCGCAAGTCTTCCGTAGTTCTGCAAGTATTGGTCGCGCAGGTATACCTGCGCGACACATGGTGTACTTGCGCGATTTTCAACCAACACTGAAATACTTGAGCGACTCTTTTTTAAACCCTTTTAGAATTTTCTTGAGGTTCTTCCAGAAAAGGGACGCGCAAGTTATATTGAAGGAAATAAGTCGGCACGCAAGTGTTTGATAAGTTTCAACACTTATTCCTTCCTTCTTCTCTTTAGATCTTCCGTTCTAGGTAAGAAATTACCTTAGAAGTGTTCCGGAAGCTTTGAGAACAGACTTGGGCGTCGGGAGCTTCAATCTGAGTTTCTGGAAAAAAAGATCCTCTCGAATGGGGGGCCCATAGGGTCTATTTATAGGCAAAAGAAGGCCATGGGCGGTTACCGGGCGGTTACCACTTAGGTCGCGCAAGTAGACTTGCACGACCACTAGGCAGCGCGCAAGTACTTGCGCGACCATGAGGGAACTTGCGCGACCTATGGGAAATGTTCTCCTTGTTCACCCCTTTGTCGATTTTTGATGTTTCTTCAAAGGATGAATCACTATGGACAAAGGTATTTCCCTATTTTCAGTCGTTAGACTCTGTGAAGGAAAGGAACGTCAACACCCACTCATAAGTAAAGTATCCCCCATCCTACATATCTGAGTCCTTGTACCAGCTACTTCTATTATTCTGGATTCCAATCTGAATGATGCTTTCATAATGAGCTAGGAAGTCCTCATTCTTTGGTTACTATTAGAAACCTTAATTATCCATGCACTTTTCATATAGAAAGCAGTATATTCATCCTTCCTAGTAGGATGACCTAGGGATGTGATGTTCCAGTCGGAGAGGTTATCACGATGTCTAAACATGATGTGTGGAATGTTCACTCTAATGGATAGGATTTACACCACATCCACCATCATGAAGTTGTATTGTGGAATATGGTTTCAAAATGGATAACATATTTAGGATTTGGTTAGCACACAAAGAAGTTCCTGGTTGTTAGAAACAACCCTAATAGTCTGAGGAATTTTTGGGTTCCCCATTAACTTAGCCCTCTGGGAAACAACCGTAGTGGCATCAATATAGATCTTATCTTGGTTAGTATGGTTTTCCATTTGTTGAAGATTGATGTGTTATAAGGTTTCATCACAAAATTCATGGTCTTGGTTGTGAAAAGTATTACCTTTCACGAATATTTGGTAAATTTCACACAAAATTTGATATGACATGGGAAAATTGTTTTTTGAATGATGGAGTTGCATGCATGTTGGGGCCAAAGCTCTGAATATATCACCAATGTGTGAGAAAAATGCACAAGATACAACTTATCATGCATGGAAGTTATAGTATTCTAAAAAGGGGTCTCTCCCTCTATTTATTGACTCTATATAACTGCATGAACAATGCACAAAACTCATTTTCACAAACCCAGATAGGAGTTACGTGAATACTGAGAAATTATCCACTCTCTACAATGATTCCCTTAGAACCCAACCTTCTAGTTCCCTGGCAGCTTCGATTCCAATGCGGGTCATTTTTTTGGGCTGAAAAATTGTCTTTCACATGAAACATATTGTTTTCAAATAAATGAACTTGTGACCCACACTAAAAATGTAACACCCCAAGATTTCATAGTACAAATTAGTTCAATAACTTGCACTACACACAACACTGAGTTCAAGCACACCACGACTTACCAAAATAGCCTTTCAAAAGCGGTTATGAATAGTATTAACAGAATTATGAACTTTATATAATCCTTAGAATTTTATAATCCATATTATGAGTTTCTTTGACATAATTTAAGAACAAATTCATTTTTTTCAGATAAAAGAAGTATTTCTCAAAAAACCACTTTTACCACCTTTTAATGGTGAACCATTTTTAAATCCAATATTTGAAAATTTTATATTTTCAATTTGAAAAAATAAAATTCATCTTTAGAATTAGGAAATAAGAATTTAGTTTCAATAAAATTTTGATATTTTTCTAATAACTTTCTTAGTTGGTTGAATAGTAAAAATACTATATTTTAACTGAAAACAACTTTTTTAATCAAAATAATTTATAGAGTTAAATTATACATTTTAATGGTTTGGAATTATAAATAGATTATATTTTTACCATTTAATCCAATTCTGGTCATTGTAAGTAATATCACTTTGAAATTGGACATAAACAAGTGTCAATCATTTGATTGTTATTATTTCCTAAAAATACGCCTTTTGGTTTTGACAACGGGAATTAATTTTAAATTAATTAAAAAAATCTATGTTTTTAATTGGGTAAAATAGACTTCATTTTTAAATTAGAAATACCAAAATTAGACTAGGGTGAATTTGTGGTATTTTTCTGAAAACATTCAATTCATGATGAATAGTGAAAACACTAAGTTATAGTTTAAAACCAAATTTTTATTTAAATAAATTTTTATTATATTTAAATTTATTTTAGGTCAAAATAGATTAATAATACCTATATAAGTTCAATTTAATTCATTGGAGTCAATTTATAATAATTTTAGATATATAAAAATTTTATTGAACTTTTCACCATCTTTTACCCACATCCTAAGAGAATTTGAAAATTCACATAAAACATAATTTTACCGCTTATATGGGTGGAATTTCAAAAATTCAAGAGACATAGTTGATATCAGAAATAAAAATGTGGTTCAATAAGATGAAAATAATTTTTGGTGAGTAGTGACTTTTTACTTTTATTAACCACAGTTAAAAGTAAATAGGGAAATTAAGGGTAAAAATGATATTATTATTACCCTAACACATGTCCTAATTCTATTGGATAAGTATAATTCTAACAAAAAAAATCTTATGAATAAAATATTAACCTCTTTGGTCAACATGGTTTAGATTAGTATATCTATTATCATTTAATTCAAAGAAGAGTCAAAAGTGTTAAAATCAACGTTTAATAACTAAAACATTTTTTATACAGGGTTAAAAATATGATAAATTCGACTATAAATATCAATTTGTAAGATAAAATACTTCCTACATAATGGTATTTCATTTATATTTTTTATACATTAAATAATTAAATTTATTTATGGCACAATGATGATGTTGTAATTACCTTATTAATGAAAGATTAAAATAATTGATGTTATAAATATCCAAATAAATATAATTTGAGACTTTTAATGAATTACAGTAATTTTCCGGGTTAATATGACATATTAGGGTTGTATAGATGAATTTTTTGGAATTTATAATTCTGTTATTAATTTATAAAAAAACAAAATACCAAATATTGTCAAAATTGACATAAAAGAGTTTTTAAAACAAATATTATATTATTAATTGATATTCTATTCATAAAAATATAACGTTTGGGAAAAAGACATATATAATGATAGTTGTATCATTAATCAACCACTTGGGGTTCTATTGGAAGTATATAGTATGTTTATTAACCATATAATATAAAAATACAAAGAGACATGGTGAATGTCAAACTATTTAACTAAGAGTTAAATAAAAAAGATAAAGTTAATAGTGACCCAAACCTATATAAAACCTAATGGTTGAGTGGTTTGAGACCCATTACCACCTTATAGTTTAAATAATACATTTTTGAGCCAATATAAACTGATAATAATTTTATTATAAAATAATATTTCTAGCTTTTCCTAAGGTGCCCCTAACCCCTCTTATAAAAGGGCACTCACCCTTCTCTATAATTCACACATTTAAATCCATTTGGCTAAGACAAAACCTACTCAAATACCCTTTAAACTGTCCTCCCTTAATCCTAGAGTCCATCCTTTGGTCATAAAGCCAACCTATGGATCCCTTTTGATCAAACCCAAAAGAATAATCTGAAGAAGAGGTAAATATTTCATCACCTCTTTCAAGTTCCTTTCCTCTTCCACTTCCTTTTTCTTTGTTATTTCCATTCAAAAATAATAACTCTAGTATATTATATATACTGTGATATTATTATAAATATGGTACAACAAAATTCATTATTCTATCCATCATTTGAATGTCATGCCACCATACGTCTGTACGTACGGTTTACCGTCTCCACGTCATGGTGTAATTGTTATTCAATACATTATTATTTGGATGGGTATAATAATGATGTGTAATTGATGTAAATAATAAATATAACATGATAATGATTATGTATATATTATATAAAATATAATTATATATTATTTAAATATCAAAATAATGATATTGTCGCTTGTGTGTACGTACGGACTACCGTCTCCACGAATGCGATGAGATTCATTCCCCATCGTATCCATTCAAGACTAATATTCATTAGGTGATTAAAAATAATGTTTAAAGACTTGATATAATTCTGGATACGTATAATATACAATCCATCCATGACACATATGTCTCACATAACAAATAATATAAAGAAAAATGAATCCATTAACACCCAAAACTACGATAATACTAAGATATTATTAAAAAAGAAATGTTAAAAGGTCATATATGATATAATATTAATGTATATGATTGTAGTATACTTTAATAACAATTATTTACCCATTATACAGAAGTTTAACATACCCTCGAGCAAGGAAAATTACATGTTAAGGGTTAATTTTACAATCTCCTCATTATCCGAGGTAGTTTATACGTAATTATCTACTAGGACCTCTTTATCATCCAAATCCATGTTTCTTAAAAATGTATTCCAAAACCTTTTTACTATTTACTAGACTATGGGTTAAATTCATTTATACAGTTTTCTGACTTTTTATAAAATGGTTTGATAGGAATCTTTCCGTCATTTTCCAAATGAGGTACTTTTTAACCTTTTCGACAAAATTAAGGTAAGAGTGAATTTTTTAACTTATACTACAGGTGCATCTATTTTACACCATTATAACATCATCGAAGCATCCCTTACAAGCTTATAAAAATATTTTAAAAATAAATGTTTTATTTATAAATTTTTTGACTCTTAAATGATTTCAAAATAGAAAGAGATATTTTTCCAAAAAAAGGTTTTGATTTCATCTATGTCAACATCTTTTGATGGATTTTAAGCTTATTTAATGTTGATTTATTATGCTACAAAAGATCCATATTGTATTGAAGGTTTTGAGATATGTTTGACTATTAATGTGTTATTTTTATACCGTTCATGGTGTATTGATAAAGTATTGACAGTTTGTATGCTAGTTTTAATACGAATGTTTATGTTTTGTTTAAACCTTTTTGTATGAGGAATGCATTGGACTTAGTAAGTGATGGGTGGAGCTTGATATAGATCCTTGATACATCGGTAGGTCTCATGAGACAAACTAGTGTCTTGGAATAGGGCCTTGACAAAATATTATTTGTAGTCTTAGCACAAGGCCTTGACTATGTGGTTATGAAAGTCTGGCATTATGCATTCCATCATTATGAAAGTGGCTATTGATATTGTATGTGATTATTTGACATGTAGAATATCCATGTGAATAAGTAAATGGAATTTATTTTATTTTTTATCTTTGCTATATTATACTAAAGTTCAATTTTAAAAGCCTTTTTTTTAATTTTATACATTGCCTTAAATTTTTATGCTTATTTATAAAAGCTTCCGCTATATTGTTATCCTTACTGAGCATCTGAGCTCACCCATTTATATGTTTTATATTTTCCAGGATGCGAAGAAGTATATTATGACTGACCTATAGGGGTAGTCAGTGGGATCTCAGTGTTTTCCATGGGATCAATGTTGTTGTAGTTTTACAGTTTATGATTTAATGTAAACCTTATGAATGTATCTTGTACTTCCAAGGTTACTAAACTAATAATTTTTTTGAGACCTGATCTTTTGTGATCATGCCAATTATTTGTAATAATTCACCAACTCCAGGCTTCTGGGGTTGGGGCATTATAGTTGGTATCAGAGGAAGTTTAGTACAAACCTTGGAATCTAGATTTATATAAACTCTGATTATAGAACATTACCCTTAGATAGAATTTGTGGATTAGTATAGAATAACTTCCAAGAATTTTGGTATTGTAGATATTTTGTGAGTTTTCCCAGAAATACATCCCTCTCTAGATTCAAGCAGGTAGAGGCGGCTATGGCATAGATGTACCAAGGGGTAAAACCCAAAAACACCACTTTAAGCTAGAATCTAATGGGAAATGGTGCACGACAACAGGCCTTGCTGCACTCTTGGTTACGACACTCCCGGGGGATATGCATCGGAAAATTCTCATTTTCTTTACAGACCGTTATGAAGGGTTTATGAGTATATAATTCCTTAAAGAAAACATTTTTGTTATGATTATGGATTATATCCATAAAATTTTCAATTTATGTTAAGTGTTCTATAAGTTTGGAATTATGTATTTCGATTCATAAACTAATTTAGTTTATGTCATTGTATAGAAATGGCACCTAGTAGAAGGAATGTGAACTCCGAAAATACGTTTGATCCAAAGAGTAAGAAGGATCATATCTTTCATGGTATTAAGCCAACATTTATAATGGAAACATTCTCCATTGTATTCTCAACATATGAAGAAATAATATCATTTATTAATAAGATAAGTAAATATTTTTCTGATTCCTATGTCTTTGAAGGAATGTAAGAGAAGAAAAGGATAGAACAGAGAAAGATGGATAATGGTAGGAAAGAAAAGAATGATTTCCCCATTTGTGAGAATTGTGGAAATAATCACTTTGTTGAATTCATGAAGGAAATGGGAGTTTT
Organism: Viscum album; assembly: GCA_963277665.1. NCBI lineage: Eukaryota > Viridiplantae > Streptophyta > Magnoliopsida > Santalales > Viscaceae > Viscum > Viscum album. The sequence goes on along the minus strand of OY728133.1, from coordinate 1,754,948,924 downwards.
TTATAAGTGTGGAGAAAAAGGATACCAAGTACGTGATTGAAAGGGTAAGAAATAAGTTTTAAATGTACAATGCTTTATCTTCAAGGAGTTGGGACACTACGTGAATCAATGTCCAAATCATCAGAGTATACCCCAAAAGATGCTACTTGATAACAATAAAGTTATGATACTACCAAATATGAAGAGGAATTATTATATTTCATACATTGTTATTAAATTATTTTTCCATTTGAGTATTGAATTATTGATTTACATGTTATAATAATTATAGAGTATATAAGGATTGTACTGCAGTACTATTTTATTGAGGATTTCAGATTATATGGTTCTATGAAATGTGACTTAATGGTAAGCTACAATTTTTGGAAAATACATGGTTGAAGGAAAGGTAATCCTTAATATGGTCCTGATAATGAGGTAGTGATTTTGGAATAAGAGATGGTTGATTTAGATAAATTATTTTGGATATTATTGAATTCCTTGAAACTGATTAATGATTTGTATATTCCATCATTGTTGGAGTTTTCAAAAATTTTGGATAGAACGAGTATATGGAATATTATATAAATAATAAGAGAGAATTAATGTAATCAATAAGGTTTTATCATAACTCCGGATGTTTCGGTGTTTTAAAAGAATACATGATGAATGTGTTCACATGTTATGGCGTGGGAAAAAAGGATCTTTATTGTGTTTACCTTCCTTATAAATTTTTGATAGTGAGTATGGATAGAAGAATTTTGGATAAGTATAAAGGTTGGAATGGATTAATTTTGAAATTGTATACTATTGTTAAGGTTATTTTTTGGATTTTTATAAAAAGGACGACATGCAGACCGTGTGACAACCCATCACGTCGGACAAAGCTGTGGGAATCGAACCCACAACCATAGTGCGATTGGGATCTATCACCTACCACTGGACTACGTGAAGTCCCTGGACTGTATAATGTATTTTATTTTTTAATGGCTCTGATAGGTGAATTATAAATTCATTTTTTGTAACCCTATATGAATAGGATAAATAGAATATTCTATTTAAGTTCTATTATCTTTTAGCGTGAAAGATGAGTTTGTGGTATAGATTAGTTAACGGATGTAACACTACCGGTCAAGTATATATATATATATATTTATTTATTTATTCTCTTATTCTATGAAGAAATTATTTCTTAAACATTAGGTAAGGGATCTTAAAACTAAAAAATGTGTTATCCTAATACCTTGTGTTTTGTTGAACCGATGATATTTTAAATCATCATAGATTAATGGATTTGAGGCCCTCAATTCTATAATTGTATGTGATTGATGACCTCAATCACTCTCTATAAATATTTATGTTTTTCCCTCAATTATGTTTCTCTAATTTCCAAAAATGTTCTGCTAATCGGGATCATAATTTGGGGGCGACTTTTTCATTCCCCTCTTCCTCTTAATAAGACTAAATTTTATTAACCCAATTTCTGATGTGGGTTTTCCCACAAAGGTATTTTTTATTTTCGAAGAAAAATTTCAAATTGAGAGGATGCAATTTATTGAAGGAGGGAAGAATGTAACATGCCAAGATTACATAGTACAAAGTAATTTAATAACTTTCACTACATGCAACACCGAGTTCAAGCACACTAAGACTTACCAAACTAGTCGTTCCAAAGAAGTTATGAATAATATGAACTGAATTTTGAACTTTATATAATCCTTATAATTTTAGAATCAATATTATGAGTTTCTTAGACATAATGTAAGCACAATTTTTTTTTTCAGATAAAAGATGTATTTAAAAAAATGCACTTTTAACGCCTTTTAATGGTGAACCCTTTTTAAATCAAATATTTGAAACTTTTATATATTCAATTTGACAAAATAAACTTATTCTTTAGAATTGGGACATAAGAATTTAGTTTCAATAAATTTTTGGGGTTTTTCTGATAACTTTCATATTTGGGTGAATAGTGAAAAATAGTATATTTTAACTGAAAACAACATTTTCAATAAAAATAATTTATAGTGTTAAATTATATATTTTAATGGTTTTTAAGTATAAATAGATTATATTTTTACCATTTAATCCAATGCGGGTCATTTTATGTAATTTCACATTGAAATTGGACATAAACAAGTGTCAATCTTTTGATTATTATTATTTCTAAAAAATTTCCATTTTGGTTTTGAAAATGAGAATTAATTTAAATTAATTAATGAAAATTCTATGTTCTGAATTTGGAAAAATAGACTTCATTTTTGAATTATGAATATCAAAATTATCCTAGGGGGAATATTTGGTATTTTTCTGAAAACATTCAATTCTTGATAAATAGTGAAAACACTAAGTTATAATTTAAAATCGAATTTTTATTGAAATAATTATTTATTTTATTTAAATTTATTTTAGGTAAAAAGAGATAAATTATACCTATATATGGTCAATGTAATTAATTGGAGTCAGTTTATAATAATTTTAGATATATAAAAATTTTATTGAACTTTTCACCGTCTTTTACCCACCACATAGGAGAATTTTCAAATTCACATAAAACATAATTTTACCACTTCTATGAGTGGAATTCAAAAAATCCAAGAGACACAGTTAATATCAGTAAGAAAAATGTGGTTCAATAAGATAAAAATAATTTTTGTTGAATAGTAACTTTTTACATTTATTTACCATGGTTAAAAGTAAATAGAGTATTTCAGAGTAAAAATGAAATTAGTATTACCCTAACACATGTCCTAATTCTATTGGATAAGTATAATTCAACCAAAAACAACCTTAGGAATAAAATATGAACCTATTTGGTCAACATGGATTAGATTAGGACACTAATTATTATTTTATTTAAAGAAGAGTTAAAAGAGATAAAATAAATGTTTAATGACTAAAACATTTTTAATATGGGGTTATGAAAAAGATAAATTCGACTATAAATATTCATTATAAATATAAAACTATTTCCTATATAATTGTATTTTATTTATATTTTTTAGACATTAAATAATTTAATTTATATATGACTCAATGATGATGCAGTAATTACCAAATTAATAAAATATTAAAATAATTGATATTATAAATATCCAAATAAATCTAATTTTAGAATTTTTATAAATTATACAAATTTTATAGGACAATATGACATATTAGGGTTGGTTAGATGAATTTTTTTCGAGTTAATAATGCTGTTATAAATTTAGAAAAAACAAAATACCAAATAGTGTCAAAATTTACATAAATGAGTATTTATAACAAATATTAAATTATTAATTGATATTATATTCCTAAAACTCTATGGTTCAGCAAAAAGGCTTATATAATGAATGGTGTATAATTAATGAACCACTTAGGGTTCTCTTGGAACTATATAGTATGTTCGTTAACCATATAATATAAAAATACAAAGAGAAATGGTAAATGTCAAACTATTTATCAAAGAGTTAAATCTATAAGATAAAGTTAATATTGGGACCAAAACCTATCTAAAACCTATTGGTTGAGTGTTTTTTGACCCATACACACCTTATAATTTAAATAATCCATTTTGGAGCCATTATAAACCGAAATTTATTTTATTATAAAATAATATTTCTAGCTTTTCCTATGGTGCCCCTCATCCCACATATAAAAGGGCACTCACCCTTCCCTCCAATTCACACCATCAAAGCCATTTGTCTGGGCCAAACCCTTCCCAAATACCCTCTCAACTATCCTACCTTCATCCTAGAGGACTTAATTTTGTCATAAAGCCAACCTAATATTCCCTTTTGATCAAATCACAAGGACGAACTCGAAGAAGAGGTAAATATTTCATCACCACTTTCAAGTTCCTTTCTTCTTCCACTTCATTTTTCTTTGTTATTTCCATTCTAAAATAATAACTCTAGTATCTTCTATATAATTTGATTTTATAATAATTACGGTACAACCAAATTCATTATTCTATCCATCCATTGAATGACATATCACCATACGTGCGTGTGTACGACTTACCGTCTGCACGCCGTGGTGTAATTTTTATTCAATACATTATTATCTGGACGGGTTTAATAAGAAGTGTAATTGATGAAAATAATAAATATAACATGATAATTATTCTGTATATATGATATACCATCCAATTATATATTATTTTAATATCAAAAGAATGATATTGTCGCTCGTGCGTACGTACGGATTACCGTCTCCATGAACGCGATAAGATTCATTCCCAATCGTATCCATTGAAGACTAATTTTCATTAGATGATTAAGAATAATGTGTAAAGACTTGATATAATTCTGTATATAAATAATATACATCCCATCCATAACACATATGACTCACATAACAAATAATATAGTGTAAAACGAATCCGTTAACACCCGAAACAACGATAATACTAAGATATTATTAACAAAGAAATGTTATTAGATCATATATAATATAATATTAATGTATATGATTCTGTTATAATTGAATAACAATTATTTAGCCTTTATAAATGAGGTTAACCAACCCTCAACCAAGGAAAATTACAAGTTAAGTGTTAATTCTACAATCCCTTCATTATCCGAGGTTGTTTATACGTAATTATCTACTGGGACCTATTTACCATCCACATACAGGTTTCTTAAAAATATATTCCAAAACATTTTTAATATTTACTATACTATGGGTTAAATTCATTTATTCCCTTGTTTTAATTTTTATAAAATCATTTGAAAGGAATCTTTCCGTCATTTTCCAAACAAGGTACTTTTTAACCTTTTCGACAAAATTATGGTAAGAATGACTCTTTTAACTTATACAGTGGGTGTAACTATTTTCCACCATTATAACATCATCAAAGCTTCCCTTAAAAACTTATAGGAATATTTTCAAAATAAATATTTTCTTTATAAATTATGTGGCTCATAAATGATTTCAAAATAGAAATTGATATTTCTCTAAAAAAGGTTTTGATTTCATCTATGCCAAAATACATTGATGTATTTTAAGATTATTTAAAGTTGATTTATTATGATACAAAACTTCCATATTGTATTGATGGTGTTGTGATATGTTTGACTGTGGATGTGTTGTTTTTATACCATTCATGGTTTATGGATAACGTATTGTCGTTTCATATGCTAGTTTTAATACGAATGTTTATGTTATGTCTAAACCCTTTCATATGAGGAATGCATTGAACTTAGTAAGTGAGGAGTGGAGCCTGCTATAGCTACTCGATGCATCGATATGTCTCTTGAGACAAACTAGTGCCTTGGCACAAGGCCTTGAAAAAATCTTATTTTTAGTCTTGGCACAAGGACTTGGATATGTTGTTATGAAAGTCTAACATTATGCATTCCATCATTATGAATGTGGCTATTGATATGGCATGTGATTATTCGACTAGTACAATATCCATGTAAATAAGTAAATGGAATTTATTTGATTTTTATCTTTCCATATTATGTTGAATCTAATGTTTAAAAGGATTTTGTTTTAGTTTTATACATTTCCTTAAATTTTTATGATTATTTATGAAAGCTTCCGCTATATTGTTATCCTTACCGAGCATCTGAGATCACCCGTTTATATGTTTTATTTTTCCGAGGATGCGAAGATGTATATTATGACTGACCTGAAGGGAGTCTATGGGATCTTAGTGTTTTCAATGGAAACAATGTTGTTGCAATTTTCAATTTTATGATGTAATGTAAACCTTATGAATGTATCTAGTACATAAAAGGATACTAAACTAATAATTATTTCGAGAATTGATCTTTTTTGATCATTCCAATGATATATAATAGTGAACTGACTCTGGGCTTCTTGGGTCAGAGCATTACAAAAAGAATATTTTTATTCCAATTAGCATTTTTTGTGCATGTTTGATGGGTTTTATGAAAATATGTGGTTTCACATGCAAAGTAATGTAATTCCAAAGGAAAAGATGAGTTTTGAATACCCCTAATTATTAAATAATTTGCAAGGACCATTCATGAAAAAATGTAGTCTTCTGTGGAATAATTCTATTTATGTGACCAAATATTGTGCAAGAAAGGCGACATCAAATACCACTTGTTGTGTGTATGAGCTTAATGGAAGCCAAGGCATGTTCACACAAAAGGGAGATTTATACTCACCACAACATGGAACCATGTAACTGAATATGAAATTTGATGTCAAACTAAGGAGGTTTCATGACCCATCCCCAACATAAAATATGAAAAAGTATGAAACTTTGTTACATGCATAGTGATTTTGCATGTCGAACGTTGATGATTTAGGCTATAAATATACCCTCACCCCCACATTGGTGGAGGATCTATTGAATAAGAAGATACACTCTCATGATACCAAATATATACCTTCCAATTCATCATGAAATAGTAGAAATAATGGAATGTAAAAGGTAGATAACTTGCATGACAGATCTCCTGCATGACCAAAATTCACTTGTCCCACAGTTGACTGATTCTCATGAAACAACTCCTATGCATAGTCAGGTTCATGAAATATAAGATACATTCACACAACCATGATCTACACATAATTCCAAAACATGTTCATAACCATTCCCATAGAATCCATGTGTTTTATCTGTGCTATATCACCTTTCTCATACAATTATTACACATAACATAACAAATTTGTGTGCAAAAAATTTCAAGTCCTTGACCTGATGTTACCTATGCTTCTAGTTCATCCATTACCCCTCATATTTCTCCTAAGCATTCATAACCTAATTATTATCACTCATTAGATTATGCACCCAAATTTTGGGCCTCCTGATTACCATTCCTACATGGCATCACCAATGATATGCCTCACACAAAGGCACATGAGTGGTCGACATGTAATCCATAGGGGTGGAATATTAAAGGTAAAAAATAAACCTTTCACTGTGAGGATTCATTATGATGTTTATTCATTATGTCTTGATACTATACCCGTATAAAAGTAATACCCATCCACATCCGAGCTGCAAGATGTAAAACTTCCTAGCTCCACTTCCTTGTCAAACAATGTTAAACTGGATGATAATGTCCTCAACACATGATATAAAACTATTTCATTATCATATGTGATGGACATAGAATTACAGAGGAATGAACATCATGGGATTCCACTATTACACTCACCATGGGTTGAAAATAAACACTTGGTCATCTTCCTCATGTAATCCCACACCATCATTCCCTACTAGGGGATGACCCACCTGTAATGTGAATCTTCCATGTGAATACTCTACACCATACTCCACCTATATGGGATAACCCCACCACACTAGGGACAAAACCTAATGACCGGGGAATCTTCCATGTGTAATTCCCACACATTATTCTCTAGCATGGGATGTGACTCCCAACCGGGTAGCTTCTATGTGTAAGCCCGAGATCAGCCATCATCGATTCTTCGTTTACAACACAGGTGTCCTTAACCCATTATATTAAACTACATTGATCTGTGCTATCATTAGACCCCAAACTATGGAATACAAATACGTGGGTTTTGATCCCTATCTCTTAAATAGGATATGTGGGTCACCTCCCCAAGGTTCAATCCCAACATATTCATAGTTTAAAATTATCCCCCTTGGGGGGATATAGTCCATCTTCCTAGAGTGAAATTATACACTTTGGGGGACATAATACAACATTAATGTGTAAAATTATCCCCCTATGGGGACACACTCTATCCAGTGTGAAATTATCCACTTTGGGGGACACACTGTTTCCATCCCAGGGTGAAATTATCCACCTTGGGGGGCCCAATGCATCATACAAAGTATTAGATATTTATTCTTAGGGACACACCACTACCTTCCCCCATAAGAAATTAATCCAATTATGTAATATGTCCCCAAAATAGATTAGTTTTTACCTATCACCACAAGAAGATAAACTTTTCCCCCGATCAATAATCCATACTTCATGCATTAAACATGGGATGCTTGAGATAGAAACACTTAAAGGACTTATTCCCCTAGCATTAATTACATCATGATTGAAATGGGATAACTTGGGTTATGCTCTTAAGATACCTCACTAATGAGATTCCTTCCAAAGAGGAAGACTTTACATGTTACAAATCTACCCAACGTGCCCCGAGATGCTAACTAAAATAAACTATGGTTGAATCCATATCATGATAGATGTAGTGAAATTAACAAGAATTGACCACAATATGGAAACTGGAATGAGTTTTATAATAACATAATAAATATAGAAGGGATACCAATACTAGGGTATGAGATCCAAGGAAGAATCCATGGAAGGAGTAACCGACATCCCATCATCTCATTTCGATCAAGGAGTATACATCACCAATGAATGTGATGTAATTATCCCACATTTTGAAAGTTGGAATACATAGTAATAAGAATGTTGCACATCATCTACCAGGGGAAAAGGATGGAGCAACCTCCCTAAATAAAGCATTAGAAACAAACACATTTACAATTTTCATGTTAGAGTATGGGGTGCTTCTTTCTTCTATGGAATTACTTTTTTCGGTTCTTCAACATTTATTGATAGTTAATTTTAATTATCTTCATACAAACTATTATATATTATCTAGATTTAATATTTTATTAAATTATCACCCAAAATCATTAATATCTTGAATTTATTAAAATATTCCAGGAACATCTTTTAATCACCCCATGAAATATCTAATTACTCAAAAACTTATTTATTGATAGTAAATGAATTTGTAAATAATTAGAGTGTTTAAAAATCTATTTTTACATAATTCTAATGTATTTTACAACATAAAATAATAATATTTAAATTCTTAAACATACATTCCTTTACAAAGTAATTGAACCTTGAAAACAACTTTATTCAAAATTCATCCAAGGAATTTTCTCCACTGATTACAATAATATTTCAATTTTATTAGTAATGTTCCTATATAGAAATTATTATATAGATTTTAAAAACATCATAAAAACATTTTACTCCTTTAATAATAGCTTCAAAATCTATTATAAAATATAGATTTTCAAACTAATTTTAAACTATTGTAGATCGTACTTCCTTTACCATAGATTTTAATTAATGTTAAGATCTACTCCAAAATAATCACATGTACATGATTATCCCGTTAATGTGGTACAAATACATTCTTATTATTAAGGGAAATATCTTCCACATGTTCTTTGGGCTCTTCAACCAATAAAATACATTAATTTATATTTACTATATTTATTAGTGATGTATTGATAATAAATACAACACATATCTTCAATATTTATCCATGTTCTTCAATACCCCCCCTATGGATTTGTTTTCAATACCCATTTCAATTATAAATTCAATATTTTATCCCCTTCTAGACAATAAGTTCCATGGTATTTTATAAGAGATGAATTCTATTAATATTTATACTACTTACTTGATTTAGCAACATCTTATTCTCAACATTATTCAAAATTATAGACTAATAAAACACATTGAGTGAAGGATGGAATCAAATATCACTTAAAAATAATCCATATTTCAATCAAATCAATTTCTATGTGAGTAAAACATAGTGTAGAAAACAAGAGTTATTAATCATAGAATCAAAGATTTCCATAAATTTTCTATGATGTGATATCAACTCTAAAATATATTTCTAGGGTTTGTTAATATAGATTTCACAAGATACTTATTAAATGTATGAATATTTATCAAATAACATTAAAAACCTTCAAGTGCAAGAATTAATCACTCCCTTAATTTTTTCATTCTATTTCACAATCATTTCCCATTAATAAATAGATTCAATATTCTTCAAAACATGATATGCAAATTTAATGTCATAAAACATTTTATAAATTATTTTCCTATTTTTTGGATTTCAATATTATCGTAAAATAATGAATCTAGAGATTTCCCCCTCTGTTAACTCCCCCTCAAAGGATGAATTCTATAAATATTCATCAATTATTGTTTTTCATCAGAAATAATCTTCATTCCTCATTAGATACAACATAAAATATTAGAAGTAGATAATAAGAATTACATTATAGATGGACTGCCATGTTTTAAAGACAATACAAAATTCAGATAGTTCTCCCCGTGATATACCACCTTTATTTACCTATATAAGAAGTATACATAAACAAATATAGGAATAATGTTTTCCTCTCCAGGATCCATAGAATGAATAATCGGGAAAAAATTGTTTATCAACCCAATAATTATTTTCCATTCAACATTAGATTTTATGGGAATATGCATGCTTTATATTCATCAAATTTTCCATATCTAGACCTCCTTGGGAAGCACAAAGTATTTGATTTTATTTTTAGTTTTCTTGGATTGTAGAATTAGTGTTTCCACCTTAGCTATTAAGGAACACCCATTCATTAGTGACTTTCCCTTATTTATTAATAAATCCTTCTGACTTGATTTTCATGCCGTGAAATTTTTATGAGTGTGTCTAGGATATTAACGCCTTCCACATAGATTCTTAATAACTTTTATGTTATCTATTTTAAACAACCCCTCATGAAATTAGAGTTTTTCTTCATGTTGAATTAATTTTTTCCCTTTGAAATTTATATTCTTCTCTTCCTTCTGAATTTTTCATGGAATTTTCAATTATGTATGAAAAATAGATAAGAATTCATTTTTAACATGATCAACATTCATGGATTTTACATACCATTTATTAATAACCACTGATTTTCTATTTTTAGGAAGCTTCTCTAATTCCAATTTTTGAATGTATTCTAAAATAATTCCTCTTATTCATTTCATTGATTATTTATTTCTTTGTTTCCATTGTTCTTCCTTTAGTAATTATTTATATATCCAATTTATAATAATCCAAAATGTGGACTCTCATTCCAAAAAATAATCATAAATTACTTATTGGTGTATTATACCTCATAAAATGTTTGTTGGATGGACTTTTATTAACATTATCATTATGTTTACTTCTAAAGTAATATCCATTTCGATTATTTATTTATTTATTATTTGGGGTATTCTTCTTTCCTTAAAAACATATAAAAAATTTGTTTTTGAATTATACCAACATCTATTGTTATTTTCAAAACCTATATTGTAGTTTTAATCAAAATTATCAAGACAATAAAACATGTTATTAATAAGAAGATTCACTATATTCTATGAACATTTATTTGGTATAGAAAGTTTTCAATTAATTTTAGATACTCTCCTTGGAATATGTGCCTTTTATAATATATATAGTTTCATAAATTATTACATAATTCATTGGATCAATGCCCAAACCTCCAATAACACAAAAAATGGCCTATAATTAATATTTTATTTCCTTTGGTAACATTATGGAAATACTATGTAGCATGTAATTTTTGGGTAGAAACACAATAATCAAGGTTTATTCTTAGATAGAAATAAATCTTGAATCTACTCACACCCACCCATGGTTATGTAGTGTTTTTCATATAATTTTCATTCATCAATATTTTACAATATTTCTTTTTGTAACTTGTACTAGAACGTTCAATAATATTAACACAAAAAGAATTTATTAGTCATAATTTACCTTTCTCTATGAGGTTATAGTGGATAGTTAAGGAGATTATTTTAGGCTATTCACTCCATTAATATAGTCCAATTTAGATACAAGACTCCTATATGAATTCTCCAAAGCATCAAATCTTTATTCACCATCTTGGGAAGTCGTAGATTTTTTATATTAATGGTTTATTATTTTATCTTCCAATTCAATATATTTCATATTGCGTTTATTTGTCTCAACCTCAACTAATCCTAAGATTTATTCCTATTCATTGATCATATTATGAATCAGATCCTTGGGCATCTTGACTTCCTTTTGTAGATAATTTTCTAAATCCTTTATTCTATTTCCCATAATTCAAAAATTATCATATTTAAAATTAGTAGAGTTATTGTGTATTTTATTCCATTTAATGGGTTATCACTTATATGGTTTTCTTAATTTTAGGAATTTCACAAATTTATTTTTTCACTACTAATTCAATAAGGTAATACTTTCCTATAAAATGTAATTAATATTTTACATATCTTTATGAATCAAGGCGAGAGACCTTCATTTTTTAAACGTTTTATCCAATTATTTATCCTTATCTTCTAATTAAAATTCTAGATCGAATTTTTCAATATAAAAACCCTTGACAATGAAAATATATAATTGAAAATATCAGTGTGAAAATTATTTAAATAATTCTTATGTACATAATATAGATCTTCAATAGTATCATAGAAAACTTATCCTCATATTCTTCATATCTTGATATAGATTATCATATATGATCAAAATCAATTTATTTAACTAGAATCACTAATTATATTCAGGTAGTGGTGAATTCCCTTTCTCCTCTGAAGTCATTTTCAATTTTTTTACTCTCATTTATCCTTATTCATTAGGGTTAGGAATAAGACTATGGTTATTCATTGATAAGTACGAAAATATATTCATCATCCGATGTACATTTTTACCTTTTTTAAATATTCACTTTATTTATTTTTGATAAAAACCCTTTCGAAATTAGAATTAAAATTAATTATAGGGAACCAATTTATCTTTGATACCACTTTTAGTGACCAATGGACCATGCTAAAAAATTGGGGGGTGGGGTTGGGGGAATCAATGTTTCAATAAATTATTTAAATTCATTTTATCATTTAATTATCCCCTCTTTAGATTCATACATGTATATTGGCTAACAATTATACAAAAGTTAATACACCCTAATCAATCATCACGACATGAAATATAAATAATAAACAAAAGATAGTGACATACATTTTTTTAATAGTTTCAACTCCATTGCGAGAATATACTCCAAGAAGTTATATGGTTCAGTATGATACTATGATTATCACTAGTCAATTACTATGATTAAAAATCCATGATAAGTTATCATACACTCTATATCATATATAAGGGGTGTGGAGGAATATTCCATTACAACTGTAAAAGTATCATCCTTGATCTATTAACTATATCTATATAGAAATAGTTTAATAAAGATTATACTAAAAATACCTTCGGTCTTCACCATTTTTTCATCTTCACTATCATGAATATGATCTTCATGGAATTCAAAGAAGAATTTTCATTATGGTAAAAGAATTTTTTCCTAAATCTATGTGTATAACTACCAGAATAATATCATGAAAGTTTCATACATATCTAACTTCCTCTGCAATCATTCAAATAGTTGACATAATCATGAGAGCATCCATGTACACATAATTATTATTCCTCCTTAACTATGATCTAGAATCACAAAAATTCTTTAATATGTAGAGTCTCAATACAAAAAAATATATAAGAAACAAAACATTCCATTCTCCCTCTCATATATTTTCATCATCTTCTTCTTTTATGATATATATATATATATATATATCATTAGGCAAGGCTTCAAATCCATTTCAACTTATTATTATTCATCTACTACCTTGGAAAATAGGAACTTTTCTTCAGAATTTTATTGGTTTCATTCTTAGATATATAGAGCTATTTTTTCATGGAATCCAGTATTAGATAATCATTATAGTAGCAATGACACTATTATATCATTTTCTCTTATTTTTTAATACAGGAATAGAATCAAGTAAATATATTTATATGTATTTAATATAGAAATATCCCATGATTTTTAATAGAGTCTCTCCTCTATAATTCTTATTTTTCATAGTAAAATAAATCAATATTTGTTCTACTAAAATACAATGAATTTTCACTCTTAAAATATTTTATAAAATCCATGACCTAAACTTTCCATGACTTCATATCTATTTGCAGTGTCTTTATTCACTACATGATGTCCATCTCATGGCATAACTAATTTATAAAATGGTAAAACCAACTATTACTGGTTATTCACTGAATAAAAGTTTATTTTTTATAATGAATCCTGAAAAAAAAACATAATTTGAATAGTTGTGTTGTTTAATCTATTTAAGAACTGTTCAGGAATATTCAGTTTTAATTTAAAAATATATATTCAATAACTCTATATTTACAAATTTTTATAACTATTGGAATCAAATGTATCCAGTAATGACCTTTATATTAGAGTAAGTTACTCTTAAGAATCACAATGAGTCTCTTATCTTTTCTAATTTTTCTAACTAACCGAAGACTCTTATGTAATAAATGATTACTCTAAAATTTATCAATATTTTGTACAATTATACTATATCATCTTAGAGACACTCTATTGTATCCACCAGATCACTCTTCTATACACATGATATTTTCAACCCCTTATTTAATATTCAACATTTTACATGGAATTACTTTTTTGTATGAGAAGGCTTACTCATCTATGTTCAATTCCTTTATTAAAACTCCAGGAAGTAACTTATGGACCACTTTTATGCATCAAACATAATACCTTTACCAATTCCACTACTTTTTCATTTTTCAATATAGATGTTCTGTTGAGTTTTATATAAGAAGGATGTTACCATAAGGTATTCACTACCTTGGTAATTTTTCAGTTCTTATACTATGATGAATTTAAAATATGATGGATGTTACCTTCATATATTAACTTCCATTTCTATTTTTTATTTTTCACTTTTTAATAACCATTAATTATTCACTATGGCTTCTAATACATATATATTTTTCATATCTATCTACCGAGAGTTACTTTTAAGTATGAAAATACTTTTCCAATTTCTTCAATATCTATCCAAATTTATTTTTACATAACAGTACCCTAACTCTTACATATTCTATAGATCTTTTCTTTTGTCAAATTATACCTCAAAATTTACAAAATCTATAATTTATTAAAATATGCTCAATATATCATTATTTTCTATCAAGTTTTCCCAATTTCTTAAACTAATCTCAAATTAAATTAATTAAATTTCAAAATAATCTGAAAATTTTTAAATCTCTTCAACAATAATTCTTATTTATTTTGTAGTATAAAATATTTTAATTTGATTTATTAAACTCCTGTTCACTACATTAACAAATACATATTTATAATAGCTTTTGTTAACCATAAACCGATGAATATTATTTATTAATTATAGTAGGTTTTCATGTTTTTAGGGTATTTATTTATAGTTATCCTTGGAATGATGTTCAAAGCATTGGATATCATTCAAAAACCATTAAGAAAAACATTACAAGCTATTTCTTCATCAAATTTAACTATTTTATTCAACAAAAATTGGGTTTAGGGTGGATGATATTGATGAAGTTCAAGGGAATCACCATATAAAGTAAACATGAAATCAGATGGAATGGACCTGGGACATAGATAAAAAACAAGACATTCACTAGGACTACCTTTATTTGAAAGACAAACAACCTTGAAATTAAATTACTTCTAGGTGTGGGTGGTCTTTTTATCTTGAGGAATAAGCATTATGTACCTCTTAATAAATTATATCATATCCCACAAAATGATACCATTACCTTTTAGTGACTCAACCGAAATCATGTAGTCAGATTTCACGATAGCCAGTCCAATATTGTTCGATATTGACAAATAAATCCCACTAAAAAGTTATCACACTTCGGTCCCAAGATAATTCCCCAAGACATAGAAGGATCTAAAACCGAGCAATATCAATCCATTTCCATCTGAAACCAAACCACCACCGGGAATCAATCCTAGAAAACAATATCCATTGATATTCAACTCGAAATCGGTGTTAGGGGGCTTCTAAAAATTCTAGTTCCCAACTGAATCTGACCCATCTCCTTGATCCATTCTATAAATATGAAGGATAAAACTAACAAGATACTCCAATTCCACTCCCAAAATGAAGGAGATGAGATCCTCCACCAGTGCCTTGACATGCACCCGAATACCAAGGAGATAGCAGCAGTAACCCTTCCTAACTCTATTCCTTGCTTACCTCTAAACCCAACACACCACCACAAAAACCAATCCATGGTATTTTATAGATGATCCCTTAAAATCTATCCATTGAAACCAAGAATCAAAAAAACTATCCACGGAATTTCCATGTGCAACAATCCCCGTATATTTTCTAATAAAATACCAAATGAATGTTTCCCACTCACATTGAAAAAATAGATTCTAGGAAGAATCAAAAATGGTGTTTTCATAGTACCAGTGTCTTAATTCCTGAGCATCACCCCTTCTTTGAATATATTAAATTGTGGGTAAATCATGATTCCTTACATTCCAAACCAAAAAGTCATCTTTGATGGGATTTCTTTCCACCATAACTTACTGTCCTAGGTATCAATAATGATCTCAACGTAGTCCAAGGAAAAGAAGGATTTGGCATTGAGGAGACCAGATGTCGTCTCAGTGAAAACATACCTACTAGGTTCCATAAACAGTCAGATGTGATAAAAGATATTCTTGTGCTCAATCAACTGTAGGTTTCATGCGTAGTGGAAACACGATTGGGCCGGTGAAAAAATTTAATTTTTACCATGATCAATGATTATTTTGGGATCAATATGATGATGAAATCTATTCTCCATAGAATAGAATCAATAATTTAGATAAAGAAGGAAGAGGCCCAAAACCTTTAGAGAGGATCTTGCACATCATGTTTTTAATTAATCAAATTAATTTTGTAAAAAAAATAATACTTGAATCTTTGTTATTTTCTTCGTTGATGACGTTTATAATCTGGAATGACCCTTTAAGATTATCTCATTGAGCTTGAGAGGATCCAAAATATAATCTCTCTAGAGGCAATCCACATGTACTCTGATGGCCTCCGATTAACAACACTCATTATCTTGGTTCTAGCGCAACAAATCGAATGTATTGTGTCGGTCATTCTTGATCACTTGTTCTTCATCCTTGAAGAACATCTCTCATTCTTGAGAGGGGCGGGAAAAGGATTTGATAGAGAAATTATTTAGCTCAAAAATTATCAATTCACAGGGCATGCGGTTCAGTACATGGAACAATAGACATACATGTCTATTTATTGATATGGGGCTTTAGTTACAAAATTTAATTGCATAACAATAGTTAAATACATTAATAACCTTTGAGAAAATCCAATCATTTAATAATAATATTGTGTCATTATTTATGGTGTGCCAACTTCCACAAAATAGAAATATAAACGAAATTCCACATCACAAAATAATAGCTATGTAAATATTATTTAAACTTGTTCCAACTAGTTAAATAATTATTTACCATCATGCAAATAATTATTTTACTACCAGATCGACCTTGGACTTTTAGAATTCCACTTCCATTTATTGAACACCTGAATATATAAATAAATAATTTATTCTCTTAAAAAAATATTTCATTTACAAACTATTCAATAAATATTTATTAAATGATCAATAAAATAAATAAATATATTTTACCCACAATCTAGTGAATGAAAATTTATTTAATTAATACAATCATTTTTAAATAAATAAAAATATTCCACTATCTTGAGAATAATATTTATTCCAATAATTAAATTCAAATAAAATTTAACTAAGGCCACAAAAAACACTTAGCGTGTGACCCTATAGGATCCTTTATCATTAGAATTAGGTGAGTTTGGATAAATTCCAAGAGTAATATCTAGAAACGGGTCAAGGTACCCAAGAGAATGAACATAAATTTGAAATAATGAAATCCAGATATGAAGAATCATTGTGTAATATAATCCATTTCCCTCAATATCTTATGAAGAAGGTTTCATGATAGTGTTATCAACCTTTGTTCTTGATACGTCGTTCTTTCAATACCTAAAATAAACTCGTCGTTACCCCATGGCCATAGAATTTCATGTGATGGTTCTATTTAAGTCAAAGGGATGAGATATCCACTTCTATAAATGGAAGGGAAAAATCCTTCCTCGACTTATCCATTAATAACCTGCCACTCATGATGCACCCATCATACCATACTTCTTACCTATTATTTTAATGACGGTTTTTGTCAGTCAATCAAACTGTGAGATTCATGAAACATATTAATTATAATCTTAATGTATAAGGAACATTACACATGCTTGCAGAGAGGAATATCGGATGACACCAAAACATGCATAATTTTTACTCGTGGGTATGTTCCCATAATCTCTTGTCTTAGAGATTACCAAGTACAGGCTTCATGAGGGGAAGTGTCATATGCTTACGATTACTCATTGCTGATGGTATATATACTATGTGTCCCATTATAGTATGTCATCCAACAGAAAAAATATATTTAGGAATATTTTCATGGCACTTCAAGGTTCTCATCATAGTAGGGAACTACGGTGACCTTGTTAATGTGACAAATAATCTAGGACATTATTACACTATATTCATGAATAATAATGAAAAACATTTAATAAGATATTTAATATTTATATATATTAAATATTCATGTAATCAAAGTACAACCAGTTTGTTCTGAGACACCAAATCATACAAACTCCAACTTAGACTATAACCAATTGCCTATGACATTCAGTCTGCTAGACCTCCCATCATGATCATGTTTCTTCTGAGTCAATGCTTTTTTCAAGAAGTCCACCATGTTGTCTTCAATGGAAATAATTCTCACTGGAACTTCACCTCTTGGAAGAAAATATCTCAATAAATGATACTTCTAAAGTACGTGATTCATCTGCTGATATGAACTTGTCTCTTTTGTGAGACCCACTCTTATAGTATTATCATAGTACATTGTGATGGTATCTTTACTACTATGTGTCACATCCATATCCTTAACAATGCTTCACATCCAAACTACTTCTTTTTCTACCTCAAAAGATATAATATACTCAGAAACTACTGTGGAATCTGCAAACACACTCTTCTTGGAGCTCTTCTAGCTCACTGTACCTCCATTCAAAGTGAAGATGTATCCCATTTTCCACTTCATGTCATCTTGATCAGTCTGGAAACTAGAATCTATATATCCTTTGATGACTAGTTCCTCATATCCTTCCTAAACCAGAAACATATCCTCTGTATAACTTAGATATTTTAGGAGAGTGTTGACTACCATCTATTGATGGTCACCTAGGTCATCTTGATATCTTCCTACAACACTCAATGCGTAGGTGAAATCCAGCCTAGTAAACAGCATGACATACATGACTGACCTAATCACTGATGTGTGTGGAGTCTTTTCCATTAAATTTATTTCCTCATGTGTCTAAAGAAACATTTTCTTGGAATGATGACTGCCATGTGACACTGGAAACAATCCCCACTTTGATTGTTCCATACTAAATCTCTTCAGTATCTTATCCATGTATTTAATTTGACTTAGGCGCAACAATCTCTTGGATCTATTATGACGGATCTTGATCCCAAGAATATATGTTGTATCGCCCAAGTCCTTTATGGAGAATCATTGATTCAACCATGCCATAACATATTGTAATACTAGTATCTCATTTCTAATATGTAATATGTCATTCACATATACTATTAGGAGTACAATTGAACTACCACTAAACCATGTGTAGGAATAAGGATCAAATTCACTCCTGATAAAACCAAATTTCATTATTTCTTCATTCAAATGAATGTTCCCTTGACCTGGATGCTTTCTTTAATGCATAAATGGATTTTTGCAACTTGCATAACTTATTGGAATCATTTAGAGTCATAAACCCTTCATGTTGTGTCATGTACACATCTTCCGGAAGGTTCCCATTAAGGAAGGCTGTTTTGACAACCATTTACCAAATCTCATAGTCTTGTTAAGCAGCAATGGAGAATATAATTCTGATGGATTTCAGCATTTCATCTGGTGAAAATGTTTCATTGTAGTCAATAATGTGACACTTCCTGAACCCTATTGAAACTAGTCGTTCCTTATAGGTACTGACTTGTCCTTCCATGTATAGGTTCTTCTTGAATACCCATTTTCAACCAACAAGCATTACATCAACTAGAGGATCTTCCAAAATCAAGACTTCGTTTTGTTAAATGGATTCCATTTCATAATTCATGACTTCTTGCCACATGGAAACATATGTGACACTTACTACTTCCTTGTATGTTAGAGGATCATTATTATCAATTAATAATGAGTAACCATCCTCAGTAACTAGAAAAACATAAAATTCTAGTTCTCTAACCTCTCTTGTACTCCTACATAGTTCTTGTGTCTATAGAATAGTTTTTTCATCCATGGGTCTTTGTGTAATCTATTCCTATACCAACACTTGTGTACCTTGAGCCTCGACTTCATCAAAGTTTATCTCGCTTACACTATCTCTTTTGGAGATTTCCTCCCTCTCAGGGAATATATCATGTCATTCCACTATAACCTTTTGTATGAGGGATTGAATAGGTAATATTCCCTTATTTCCTTGGGGTATCTTATAAAGGTACACTTTTTCCCCGAGGTGAAAGTTTGTTACATAAAGTGGACTTACCAAATGAATCACTTCCCCACACATGTAAATTCAATAACATGGATTTATTTACATTCCATAAATCATACAGAATACTATTTATCTATTTATTTGGTACGTTGTTTAGTATATGTGCCGCTATTTTTAATGCATATCCCCAAAAGGATAATAGAAGACTTGTATGACCGATTATTGATCTCACCATGTCCAACAAGCTGTGGTCCCTCCTTTCGATCAAACCATTCCACTGGGGCGTGTAAGGAGGAGTAAGTTGGGATAGGATCCCAAAATCCTGTAAGTAATAAATGATGTCATGATTAAGATATTCTCCTCCTCAGTCTGAGTGGAGTTTCTTAATCTTCATACCAAGCTTGTTCTCAACATCATTCTTGAATTCTTTGAACTTATCAAAAGAATCCAACTATACCTCATTAAGTAGATATATCCATTTCAAATAAAATCAATAGTAAAGGTTATGATGTATGAGTACCCTCCACTTTCTTTAACATGTAATGGTCCACACACATCAGTATAAAAAAATTCAAGAATCTCAATAGACATTTCACCTTTCCAACTATTTCACAGTTCCTTGAAACAGGTGTTCATGTTTTAAGAATCACTGCTTCAAGGTGGTTTCCATTGGATTTATTCATGGAACTAGAAACTTACAACAGTTCTTTATACAAAGGGGACCTGATTTCTAAATGTAGGAATTTGTTAAGATTGAACATTACAATACTTAGGAATGTGTATTGGTCGAGAGGATGGGAGGTCGAACTCATGAAATCATTTTGGGGGGAATTATTGTCTACCCCAGGACTCTCTTTATAAATGTAAGATATTTTCATGAACATTATTAATTCACCAAGTATAACATAAGTTTCCCTTGAAATTTTCAACCACTTATTCACATGTGTAAAATTTAGAATCATTAGTATGTATTCAAGGTTCTTCATTAATGGATATATCTATATCTATTTGAGGTTCTCCCTCAATGATATCCTCTCATATACTATTTAAAGATTATTTTAATCATTTTAAAGATGACATTATTTTTTAAGACACTCATTGGGGCACTCTAGAGTTTACTGTCATCCAGGGAGATGAATGATCATTTTTATCTTGGGATCATGCCCATAAACTGGGATACCACTACAAAAAATGACCATATTAGAAGTAGTTATTTTTTTACATTAGAAGGGGTTATAATCTATTCTAAATATATTAGCAGCGGTTGTGAGGAATCTCCGCTAATGTGCCCTCCTACTGTTAGTAGAAGCAGTTGTGGGGAAGCGATAGTAAATTCATAGTGAACGTAGAGGAAGTTACATTAGGAGAGGTTTAAACCCCCTCTAATGTTGCCCGAAATTACCACATTAGAGGTGGTTCTAACATAAACCGCCCATGATTTTAGGGATTTACGGGCGGTTTGAACCACCCCTAACCCTTTGACACCACTATGGGAGACAAACCAACCCCTTGAAACCCCCAAGACACCCACTTGTTAGACCCAGACACCCCCTTGATGAAACCAGACCACCTTCCATGACACATCACCGGACACCTCCTTGACACACCCAGACACCCACACACACTTGTCCACCAGAGCCCTACTTGACACCACCCGGACACCCCCTTGTTGAGACCCTAGACACCACTATTGACGAACCCGGACACCTGCCTTAACGCACCTTGCACCTGGTCATAGACCCTGGACACCCTCCTTGAAGCACCTCGCACCAGAGCACAGAACCCGGACACCCCCATGAAGCACCTCGCACTCTGGCGACACCCATGACACACCTCGCACCCGGGAACACCGATGACACACCTCGCACCTGGACACACCCGTGACACATGCAGACACCACCAAACACTTGTACACCAAATCCCCGTAGTGCGCCACAACACTTTTCCACCAGAGCTCCCTCACGCCCCGCGTGCCACCACGAGAGCCCTCGTCACACCCAGCGCGCTGCCGCACTTATCCACCCAAGCCCTACTTGACACCACCTGGACACCCCCTTGTTGAGACCCTGGACACCCCCTTGAAGAACCCAGCCACCCGCCTTGACACACTTTGCACCAGGGCACAGACCCCAGACACCCCCCTTGACGCACCTCACACTGGAGCACATAACCCGGGCACCCCCTTGACGCACCTCGCACCCGAGAGACAGCCATGACACACCTCACACCTGTGCACAACCATGACACACCCCGCACCGGGACACACCCTTGACACATGTGGACACCCCGAGACAATTGTCCACTAGAGCCCCCCAGCGCGCCGCAACACTTGTCCACCAGAGCCCCCTCACGCCCCGGGTGATGCCATGAGATCCCCCGTCGCGCCCAACGCGCTGCCGCACTTGCCCACCCGAGCCCGCGCCACGCCTGTGATGTAAAAGTGTATTTGATGGGATTCGAACGCCTTATCAGTTCAAGATGGCGCCAGAACTGAACCAACTAGGCTAGGTGTGATTTTGCAAATTATTTACGTTGTATTTTATTCATTTATTTTTAGGATTTTATATTAAATTATATATATTTATCTATGTGTGTTTAGAAATATAAATAATATAATATATTTGTAAATATAAAATATATTTATCTATAATATAATATATATTTTTGTATAATATTTATATATTATATGTATTTATGTATAATTATAATATATTTGTGTGTAATATATATACATACATATTTGAGTATATTTAATATATATAAATACATATTTATACATATATTAATAAATATAAATATATTTATATGTGTGTGTGTGTATTTTTGTATATATAGATATAATATGATTATAATAAATATTATACCTATATTATATTAAATACATTATATATATATACATATTTTTGTATATTGTTTTTATTTATAGATATAAATGTATTTATACATAAGTATATAATACAAATGCATTTATGTATGTGTGTGTAACAATTATATTATTAATTATTATATGATATGTGTGTGTGTGTGTGTACAAAATTAATTTATAATTTATATGCTAAACTACAATATACATAAAATAATTATATAATACATATAAATTTATTTACAATAAAATATTTATAATATAATATATAATTTAAATAAATAATATATTTATATTTATATTTATATTTATATTTATATTAATTTTTTTCTAAATTATGTAAATTACTATACATAATATAATATAAATGTATTTATACATAAGTATACAATACAAATGTATTTATGTTCGTGTGAGTGTAACAATAATATTATTAATTATTATATGATATATATATATATGAGAACTAAATTAATTTATAATGAAAATGGTATAATACAATATATGTAAAATAATTATATAATATATATAAATTTATATATAAATAAATAATTAATATATATATATATATAATATAATTATATAAAATATATACGTATATGTAAATTTATATTTAATGTTGTCTATATTATATATATTTGTATACATAATATAATAAAAATGTATTTATACAAAAATATATAACAAAAATGTATTTAATATAATATATGTATATTATAAATCATAATATAAATGTATAGTATGTATAAAACCAAATATAAATTTTGAAAATTTGGAAAAAAATATTTATAATTACATTTATATTATGTATATCAATATTTATATATATGTATACATTTTTGTTTACATGAATAAGTGTTTATTTAAAATATTTATATAATGTCCTTATGTATATGTGTTATAATGCATTTAAATACATTTATATAATGTGTTTATGTAATATATATATACACACACACATTCACACACCCACATATATTTTAAAAAATTTGAATTTATATGAGATCTATTTTAGAAAATAAATAAAAATTTAGAAAGAGTTTAAAAACCCCTCAAATCAAAGGGATTTTTAGCGGCTCCTAACCCCCATCAAATTTCATGAATTAGAAGGGGTTAACAACCCCCCTCTAATATCATAAATTAGAGGGGGTTTTGAACCCCCTCTAATGTCATCAATTCGAGGGGTTCAAAACCCCATCTCTATTCTTAAATTAGAAGGGTTTCAAAAACCCCACTAATGTTATCAATTAGAGGGGGTTCAAAACCCCCTCTAATGTCATCAATTAGAGGGGTTCAAAACCCCATATAATTTTTTAAATTAGAAGGGGTTGAAAACCTCCTCTAATTTCTTAAATTAGAAGGGGTTCAAAACCCACTGTAATGTCATGAATTAGAGGGGGTTCAAAACCCCCCTCTAATGTCATGAATTAGAGGGGTTTAAAATCCCCCTCTAATGTTATCCATTAGAGGGGGTTTAAATCACCATGCAATTTATTAAATTAGAAGGGTTTCAAAACCCCTTCTAATCTAATGGATTAGCGACGTTTCATGAACCCCCTCTAATATCTTAAATTGGAGGGTGTTCTGACCCCCACTAGTTCCTTTTAAAAAATAAATTATATATATATATCCGTATGAATTATATATATATATAGATCCTCTAAAATCCAACATAATATATTATGAAACTAATTGTCAAATAAGAAGTGGTTTTTATATAATTGGATCTAAAACCAAATAAAATATTAGAAAAAAAATGCTAAAAATTTAGAGGGGATTATGAACCCCCACTAAATTTTATGATTAGAGATGGAGTGGTGCATAATAACACTCTATTTTTTTATATAAAATGAATTTAGAGGGGGTTCATAACACCCTCTAAATTCGATGATTAGAGGGGGTTGTGCAGAACCCCCTCTAATGTTACAGAAAATGAATTTAGAGGGGGTTGTGAATAACCCCCTCTATGTAACCCCCTCTAATGTACTGATTTTTTGTAGTGTACCTATGTATCTTTGTGAAAGGAATCAAAACCCTCGTAGTTAAGTGCCACTTAATGGGACACATCATACCTTTTATGGTAATCTGATAAGGACCACTAAGTGGAAGGTGTTTAGTCAAATCATTGTGTGGGAGTTATGCGGAATTATCCCAAGGAACTTGGAAATAACATAGGTGTCCAAGTAAGATTATACCCTCTTGGGAATATAGCCCAAGTAGAATAGGGTTGATTTGAAGAGTTGGGTTTGAACCTCAAGGAGGATTCCTACATATCCCCTGTGGATGAGAATCAAAGCCCCTGTAGTTCGATAAGTCTCATAGGAGAGTGTGGTCCTTTGAGAGAGATGTGTTTGGACATACTTCTGGAAAAGAATGCATTGATGATTTTAGGGGTTTAATTTGGGGCTTAATCCTTAGGGGGATGCCCAGATTAAAGTAATTAGAGTTGGATTCCTAAAGAGGATATCTAGTGAGCTCGGGCCCTGAGAAGGATTCTATGTATCATGGTTTGGATATGAATTAGAGTTTTCATAGTTTATTCCATCATGAGAATATTGTTACCATGAAAAATATCTAATCCCATGTGATTCATGCTTGGTGTGTGAAATAAGAGGATGTTAATGATTTAAAAAAGGAATTCACTCTTTTCCTCTTTCGCTGGTGGAAGAGGGAACACCTATGGTGGTGAGAGTGGATAAGGGTGAGGCGACGGTGGAAGAGGGCGGGGCGATGAGCCCTCCCTTTGGTCACATTACATTGGACAAGGGTCCAATGAATGGAAGGATGGATGATGGTTAGGGGATTACACCAGGATAGTTTCCCTAAAATTGATCATGGTAGGGGAAGGAGACATCTCCTTTGTTCAAAAAGAAGAGAAGTAGTTGTAAACAATACCTTGCCTACCAAAATTTGAGGCTTTGGCTCTTCAACAAGGGAGAGGTTGGGACCCAAACCCTTATTCTCAAAAATGAAAACATCCCAGTACTATTCCTAGGAGAAAATTCCATCTGACTATGCTATACAAACCCATAGAAACTCCATGAATCTTAACCCCATTGTGAAACAAATGTGGGAAACCTCTGACCGTGGATATACAAACTCAAATAGGAGACACAATGATGTGACTTTCCAAAAGGTTTGATAAGTCAGGAGGTTTTGGTGGCAGTCTCAATAGAATCCCTTTCACACAAGGGAGACAAGGAAGAAGAATCCTTTCCATTAATGGATTTGAGGAAGGCTTTATGGCATTTAGACTGAATAGAGTAAGTGAATCAATGATGGGTGCCCATGTAGGGAAGGGCGCACAAGTATGGGCACATAAGTAGGCTTGGGAGACGAGATATTCACTTAAGAGATGAACAACCTGTAGGGTAATACTTGGTCGAGACCTGGCTCAAGCCTTTAGAAGTATCCAAAGGTGCTTCCAGAAGTGGGGCA
This sequence comes from Viscum album, assembly GCA_963277665.1. Lineage (NCBI taxonomy): Eukaryota > Viridiplantae > Streptophyta > Magnoliopsida > Santalales > Viscaceae > Viscum > Viscum album. The sequence continues at coordinate 1,754,922,383 of OY728133.1, read as the reverse complement.
CTCAAGTTCTAATTAATGGAATAAGTGACGTGCAAGTGATTTTGATTTAGGGAGTCTGGGAACTTTAGGAGCTTATGTGTTCTGGTTTTCAAACACTAAAATGACTTAATTCCAATAATCCTCCTTTAAATACTCCTCTCAAGGTGTTGAAGAACTCCCTTGACATGTTTGGAAGACAGGGGAAAAGCACTAGTGAGGCCAGAGTAGCAATTGGGCTTCATAGAAATTCTAATATACTAATTAAGGCCCTAAGGGTCTATTTATAGGAAAATATAGGACTCTAGGAAAAAGGAATTTGGGTGAACAAGTAGGCTACATGACATTTTGGGGCACAAAAGTATGCTACTCGCTGATGCCCTTTTGATCTGACTAAGGCAACCCAAAACACTTGACTTTTAAAATCTTGATTTTCTTCATGTATTTCCCCCATCTCTTTCTAATGGTATTCCCTTTTTCGTTTTTTAGACTCTTAGATGGAATGGAGTGTCAACAAAATCCCCCCCCCCTCAGAATTGGATCTGGAATGAAAATAGGATCCTATACCGAGGTAAAGTAACGAAGGAGAAAGAAAATAACACAGGGGCACGTAAGTGTTATTCGCAGGAGACAACTGGTCATGCAAGATGAAAGCACGTAGGATTTTGGAATGCAGGGTGACCTACATCACCTATATATAGTGGTGTCACTTCCGTGAAAAGCCTCGCGGCTTCCAAAATTTTAGTTCTCGGTGTTCAAGTATTCTTTTAGTCAGATGATTCTATCTTGGCACACTTCTTATGTATGTTTTTTAGTTGTGTGTTATAAGTGGATCAGCATAATTTCGCACTGACTTATACTTGTACGCCAAGTTTATAATTGCGCGCCTTAATGCCATTTCTGATTTTTTTGTAAAACACCAAAAGGAACTTACTTTAAAATACGATTTCTATATTTTTGCAGGTTCAACATCTCCCCCAATAATTGGAACTACTAATGAGCTTTCCAACAAGAGGATCTATGGAATTATGAATTTCGTTAGTCATGATTACTTTTACGATTGTGAAACCACCCTTCCAGACATAGAAAAATATTTTAAGATGTATCATTTCAACTTTCCCCAAAGCACCTATCTGCCTTTGTATAGCTATGGCCATTTATAGGATGCTAATATTCATGATCTAAATAACTATGTCCCACATTCATGGTTTCAAGATTATACCAACTTTTTTATCTCCCAATTTCTATATTGGGGGATCATTTATTAATGTTTGGATAGTAGAGAAAGCTCATATTATTCATTATAGCCTGTGTGCTCCAGATTTGAAGGCACACACACCCGAGCTGTAGCCCCACTATTATTCATCCATCATTCAAGATTCTTAGATGGATCAGTACAAGGGTTGGATGAAAAGATGGGATTCCACCTAGGTGGAGGAGTAAAACCTATGTAGATGTGGGCATACAGGGTTTGTAAGACCTGTACAGAATTTACAGATGACTTTAAGGGAGGCCGGATTTATGAGGTTTTCTAGGTTGGATAGACTTACCTGTACAAGAATTATGATTTTCTTCCAGAATTATTAAGCTGATGGAGCCCAAGGACTAATTCCTTCCATTTAACACATAGAGAGATAGACATCAGCTGGTGGGACATTTACAAGATTTCTGAAGCTCCAATACATGGAGACATATATGATGATTTTATTACTCCCAAGGTTACATGGAATGACTTAGAGAAGACACCATCATTGGTTTGTGAGTTAATGAAAATATTTAACAAACTCAAGAATACAACCGCTATGATGTCTCTCACAAGAAGGGATATTCATACAGAGGAATGGATGGAAATATTTTTGATAAAGAAGAAGGAAAGGGGTCCCACTTACACCCATCCAACTAGATATCCAAGTGAAGAGAAGAGAGGTACCCCTTATACTTTTGGGCCAATATTGGATAATGGAGAATTTTACAAATGGGGATATAATGTCAATCCAAAAATTCGGGCAAAAACACATTTTGCATGTTTCTTGGCCATGTGGCTCAGTGTGTATTTGTTAACATCCCGAGACTCCAAAGGATGTGTGAGGCCAGGAAGATTTTTTATTGCGGCCAAAATGTCTTAGAAAATAATGTTAGGGATGGCCACTACTATTTTGTTGAAGATTCATGGGAGTTTGCTGCATATTTTCAAAGGGAATTATCCATTTAGAATAGCGGGACCATTCCACGTGTTTTGGGGACGGATCGCTACTCACTTCAAAACTTATGTTTTATAAAGTGGAGTAAATATTTTGGAAGTTCTTTTCAATCATCTGTTCAGGCCTTTTCTAGTATTTCATACTTATCTCTGAAGGCATACGACATCAAGGCTAGATTGAGTATGCATAAGGATTCCCATTTCATTCCTTCTGTAAATCCACCTACGGGGAGATTCGTTGATGATTGGATAACCAATTTAGAGTTGAGGGCATACATGATAACTTGTAGAGATGGCGTGTTGGCCACTAGAATCAATGGAGAAATCATATGTAAGGCCTACTCTCCTTATATATTTTCACGTCAATTCAAATTTCAGCAAAAAAATATTGTATCTCCTCCTCTGCATGTTAGATTAGAGAAACATCTGATGGTTTCCCAACAACTATGGTTGTTGACATCTATGGAGAAGACATGGGCAATTTATAATTTACCTGCTTCTGATGCAATAAGAAGATTAACTATCTGGTATGACAAAAACTGGGTTTCATATTACCCTAAAGGGGTATTAAATCATGATGTCCCTCGAGTGGGGGTGAAGAGAAGTAGTGGGATGGAATCCCTTCATATAGAAGATAATTCTTCACCATCAGTGGTCGGCTCTCAAGAATCATAGGGTGGAGGTGATGATGCTCCAAATTCACCAAAGTGACTTCATTCTAGATATAACCCTCCTGCTATAATTAAGAGATCCACTTTATCAATCCCTACTGAATCCATATCGAGGAAATCTAGTCTCCATCATTCTAGAAGAGTGATGAGTTCCATTTTTTTATCCCTCATCCGTGATTGTGGGGGTTGGGAAGAAACTCAAATTCAATGCTACATGATCCTCTTCACAAACTTCTAACATTCAATTTGAATATATATAACTAGAGGATGTTCAAATTTGGCAGAGTTTGTACATTGATGCTAAAACCATGTGGATTGATCTACATGAAGGACTGCATATTCTGGGAGTATGGGATTTGCGGGATTCTTGTGACATTATTTTTAGGGAAAATCCTAATTAAGTAAGGACCTACATTAGAGATATGAAAATTCTCATATATGAAAATAAGGAATCAATTCCCACCACAAATCAGGTGAAGAAAATGATAGATCGTGGTACCACTAAAAGTATTAGTCCTTCATGAGATGAAAAATGGTGTGACTTTGTGGATCCTAAGGACGTAAGCTTCCTTTTTCCCAAAATCCCTCTTTATTATCAATTTGAATTTAATTCAAATCATTGTTACTCTGGTAAAATTTCATCTTACCTTTAACCCGGTTAAAGGAAAGATAACTAAAGTTCCTCCACCCCAGTATAGCCCTGGAGGCACTGCTCTTGGAGCTACCAGATCACCCCATGAATTATGAGAAATATCTTCAGGACAACATGTCATGGATGATGAAATAGGGAGAGTATTGGGATCTCTAAAACATGTCTTTGGAAATGATGATGCAAGCCCTCCAAAGAAGGTGAAGAAGAAAAATCACCGAAGAAAGAGAGCCATGGTTAAGCTCTTTCTTAGTATTTTTAAGCCTCCCTAATAATCATGAATTTTATTCCTCATTCATGAAAACGTTTTTAAACTTATTAGGATTATAGGGGCTTCTTCGGTTTCTTCTTTGAATGAAACTACTGCTAATATTCAAGGAACCATGGAGGATGCTGCTGAACAGACACAAATTCTTGAAAATCTGGTGGTTACTAAAGTGGTATTGAAGCCAAGTGAACCTACATATGTTCCCAGCATTTTTCTAATTCCTCCTATCAGAGGACATGAGGCTTCTGGTAAATCAAGAGTACTTCGTAAGGAATAAAATGTAACAATAATTAACTTCCTTCTTTTGATATTCTAGGTTCATCACCTGCACCAAAACATCTGGAAACAACTGACGTTGTCCACACAACTGTTTCTGATGAAGCTACATAGGGTCAAAGGTTGTTAGAAGAAGGTTGTGATTTAAACACACCATGTGCTCCCACGGATGAGACTAACTTGGGATCCGTGATATCATTGGATTTAATGATGAACCTTGGCATGTATTTTGATGAAATATTAAAACATGTTAATATATCAAACAATTTAGATGATTTTTGAGTTCTTTATATAGAATAAACTGGATGTGAGTTCTTATTATTTGTCATGTTAATCTTATTATGATTAACTTTATAACCTTGGTTGGTTGAAATATGAAGTTCTATATAAAGAAACTAATTCTTTAATGATACATGAAGGATGTGTTGATATTAACGTCAATCCCACCATTGCAGAGACATTGGATCGGGAGGGTATTGAGATAACAAATCTTTCTGATATCCATTTTGAATATCCCGGGAATATTAAATATATCACTCCCAATCTAGATACATCACACAAAATTGATGAAAATGAGAATATTGGGGGGGAGTCTTCTCAAGCTACTGACCTACAGTTAGGTAAGAGATATTGATATTGTGATTGCATTCATTTTTTATCTCTTGAAACTAACTATAGACATAATTCTTGATTGATCATAAAGGGATATCAACTTCAATGGCTAGGTATGGAGGTGAAGACACTACATTAGCCCAAACAATATTGGGAGGTGAAGTAGCCATTGATCAGGAAGAAGCAGAACATAGCACTTATTTAAGTGCATTAATCCCTAAATACATTCTTCCTTATGACAATGAATCTATATTAGACCCAGAACTGTAGAAGGATCGTTTTCATTCACACTGCAAGGTATTTTAGAATATATGAATGATAATATCTTATATGCCCCTAGAGGAATTTCCTTCAAAAGTTCCACAAATCTAATCTCAGTTTATCACCCTGGGATTTTCCAGTTTCAAATACCGTAAAATTCATACTATGGTGAAATATTGTATTTGAAGTTGGGAACAAGAGAAAAAGATTCAGAAAGACTTAATAGAAGCCAAACTATTGATGAAAATTAAAGAGTTTCAAGAAATGTTGTCCCAGGATAAGGCTAATCATACTGCAAAATTTAAGGGACTGAAGTAGAAAATTAAAGAAAAGATTATTCAGAAACGTCATCTTCAACAAGAATTACATGTTATTATATGGGATCTTTACCAACATCATAACCTATTAGGAGATGTTCAAAAAGATGGTGAAAATTCCATTGCAAATTCTAAAGAAGCGCTTCATCATGCTGAAGAAAGCGGAGCTAGTCAAATAAGTGTGGTTCAGCAGGCAGCTGACGAGGCTCAAGAGGCTGTAAAACAATGAGGAATTATGTAGAAATCCTTTTATAATTTATTATTTCTAACAAGAGAGAGACTCTAATTTTCGGATGCTCTTCTGTAAAAAAAATTTATAAATGAAAAGTATTATGTCTTCAATTATTTCTGTTTTTACTCTGGATAACTGCCTTTGTTTTACTTAGGCCAGTGGGCCTAGTAAGCATTATTTGATTTTTTCAAGGGTTATATGGACAGCCCCGAAAACATTATATATTTTTAATTTTTATTTCTATATATTACCTAAACTATAAAAAATGTACGTTTAGTGATTTGGGACTTGACTTTTGTTCAGAGTTCCCTTCCCAGATTCTCAATCTAGTGAGTTCCACATATTTTGTTGTTAGCAGTTTAGAGTCATTCATGTTGGACTATAATGGGAAAATATTTATGGTCGAAGAGCATTGGACATAAATTTTTAAATTAGATCCCAAACAACAGATAATTACTTTAATATTATTTAAATATTTAAAAGGGGAATCTTGGTCCATGATTTTTATGGTCACCAAATTTAAAACTTATATCAACATAAGGGGAGCCTCTTCCAAGAACGAAGTTATAATTATTTGAGAAAAATGTTATGGGAACAATGTTATGTAGGGACAACTAGGGCATATTCTGCATAGCCAAATAGTGGCATCTTTTGACCGACAGACCTGTTATGTAGGCAACATATTCAAGGCCACCTAAGGGCATGTGATGCATAGTCCGGAAAAAGAGTTCTCATGTATTAGAATCTCTATCACTAGAAACCATAAGAAATATTATGAATATATGGAAATATTCAAGATTAAGAGTGTGAATTATAGAAAGGGGGTATGCTCAATTCACACAAAAAATATTTGAATCATTATTGGCCATGAGTTTTAAGTTCTTTACTTAGATCAGACCCATATGTAAAATGAAGACTTTATTTGTTTCCCGTTGAATTGACATGGTGTTGTTCAATTTAAAGTCATGCAATGAGGAAATTATACTGTGAAATTTTAAGTCTTGCAGTAAAGATGATGATAACCCCATAAGAAATTGAGACACCTTATCTATACAAAGGATCCTTTTACACAATTCCTAATCCCATGTGATATATGCTCGTTGTGAGAAAAAAGGTGTAGTACGGGTTTATTTTACATTACAAAGGTGTCACATGTGAAGAATGGGGGTGTAAAATATCCATGCACTTTAATGCCTTACAGTAAGGACGAAGATGAACCGATGTGAAAAAAAAAGAAATATTGTAATTGGACGAAGGGATAAAACCCAAGTGTCATTATGTGTCTTTATTGGGGAAATAATCAAGTCATACATAGTTCTTAAAACATTTCCTATTCCAGCTTGATTCTTATATAAGGATTAAAGGGTTTTTTATTGCGATTGGGCCCAAGATTGGATATCTACACATCTCTTCATATCTCAAATTGATGATAATCAAGACGTGTATAGTTCATGAAACATTAATTTCCCATACCAATAGAGTTTTATATGGGTGATGGGGGACTTTAACACATTTTTGAAGAATAATTAAATTTAAGACACAAGATGGTCTGGAAATCAAATCATGTATCTTAAAAGAGAACTCTATATAGATATAATTCATATACAGGAGAAGAAAAAAGAAATAAAAATTTGTATTTATAGCTAGGCCCAAGATTTGAGTTCTTGGTGTCTCTACGTATCTCATATAGATGATAACCAAGCCATAGGTAGTTCTTGAAACATTCATTCCTCACGCCAATCGAGTTTGACATGAAGATTGGGGGCTTTTGTCACGTTATGAAAGAATGGTTAATCTTAAGACATAAAATGGTATAAGAACCAAACCATATATATTAAGGAAACACTCTGTATAGATCTAATTCATATACATGAGGGGAAAAGAAAATATAAAAATTTTGTGATTGTGGATGGGGACAAAATTGGAGATTTAGGCATATCTACGTATCTCTTTGAAAATGAGAATCAATCCATACATAGTTCTTGAAATAAGGTCCCTATGCAGATCTGACTCAGGAATAGGGAAGATATGGACTTATGTGCCACTAATGAGTGTCAAAGATGTCCATGATTCTTGCTTATGGGAGATCCTAACTCCATTTATAAAAGATGTTAACCATACAGTTTAATGTCATGTAACATGGAAAAATGGTGTCATGCAGTTTAACATCAAGCAGTAAGGAAAACAATGCTACACATTTTAATTTCATGCATGATTAACACTTATGGTTGTTATGTATTTTAATATCTTGCAACTAGGACTTTTTACAATTTAGTATTCAGTCTTGTAGTAAGGATATGGGGGTTTTTTAGTTTTCAGTCATGTAGTGAGGATGTATGATGCAACTAAAAAAAGTATTTCTTCATGAATCTCGCATTATTGGGAGTTGTAATATGCTCTCCATCTATTTAGATTAAGGAATAAGCTCCATTTGTGTAGAACTTATGTATGGAATAAGTTCCTTTCCACTTTGGCTCAAGATTTGGAGGTTTCTTTCCAAGTATCATTGTAGTCCCGAGGACCAATACCAATTATCCTTGAAGAAATGAACAGAGGTGAACTTTTTTGTTAACGACTTGTGCTATTCTATTCTGTTATTCCACTAAATGATGAAAAGTATGCAATATTTTCTCATCTAATCATTCCATCTCATCAGACCATTTCTAATACCTCTCATCTATATACAACTGAACACAGATTACAACTTTGAGTGAAGGGAATTGCATTTCAATTGGAAAAACTACTTCTGTTCCATATACCAATGAATAAGAAGTTTCTTGGGTGGAAGTACCGGTAGTAGTCCGATAACCACATAAATAATTCAAAATTTTATCAATCCATGATTTCTTATCTTTATCCACTATCTTCTAGAGTATATTTGATAGGGTTTTATTGAAGGCCTTTATCTATCCATTGGCCACTGCATGATATCGAGATGAATGGTTGGACTTGATATTGTGATCCTGATATAACTTCTTTACATCAATCGAACAAAAATTGGTACCATTTCCCATTAATATAGTATGAGGGACACCAAATTTTGTGATGATGTTAGTTTGAACAAAACTAACAATGCCTTTGGCTTTTAATTCTTTAAGAGTATTGCCTCAACCCTTTTGGAGAAGAAGTCAGTAGTAGTAAGGATATATTTGAACTACTTAGCTGTAGCTGAAGGATAAGGCCCTACTACATCCATTTCCAATGTGGAAAATATCAAGGAGTATTTATCTGTATGTAGAAACTTTGAGTGTTGATGAATTAAGTTGGCATGCACTTGGCAGGGATGACATTTCTTCGTGAAATATGTGCAATCCTATATCATTGAAGGCCAAAAGTATCCAAGCCTTCAGATTTGATTAGAATGTCGATGCCCAGATTGGTGAGCATCAGAAGCTCTTAAATGAACTTCATTCATGAATACTTCAGTTTCTTCTCTATCAATACATCTGAAGAGGATTCCATCAAATCTTCACTTATAGAGGATCTTCTAGTGGTCTATACTATCATAAAGAGTAAAATTGGCTGCTCGTCATCAAATTTGTTCTTTTTCTGCCCTATCTGGTAGATGTACTCCATTTTGAATATATTCCATGATGGGTGTTCTCCATCCTCTGGTATGACCATATGGCTCAGAAATAGGGATAATTTCATCAATTTATTTTATTCTGGTTTGAAGAGAAGGTAATACCACATGATGATGGGCTTTGCTAATGACTATCTCATCCTGATTTGGATCTACCAAAGTTGTAGCTGCATTAACCAGTGCATCAGTTTGGGCATTTTTTGATCAAGGGATATAAGAAAATTTCTTCTCTGAGGTAAATTCAACCATTAAACCTCTGACATAATCACACAATGGGATTAAATCTCCTTTTTTATAGAATATTCTCCATTGATTTTTTTGATTACCAATTCTGAACCACCTTTCACTTTTAAGTGATTCTCTTTCACCTGAAGGGTCAATTCCAAACCTGCAATGAGAGATTGATATTCCACCTCATTCTTGGTTCTAAATTCTGATAATAGGAATTAATAAGGTAATACTACCTTTTCTGGGGAGATAAGGACAATTCCTAACCCAAATTTGTTGAGTTTAGGGTTTTCCAATCTCTTTCATATTGGACTTCTGGATGCACCATCAAAGTAAATCTCTTATTTTTGGGGATTATCTTGAATAGAGAAGACCTCTCCATCAGGAAGTTCAGTATTTAATGATGTATCTTCTATAGGTGGATGTTCTGTAAGGAAGTCAGCTAGATCTTGTCCTTTTATTACCTTCTAAGGCTCAAACTAGATATCAAAGTATTGAAAAATAACTTCCCACCGTGCCAGATACCCAGTAAGCATAGGATGAATGAGGATAAATTTTAGAGGGTTACTATGAGATACCAATTGGACCTCATGATGTTATAGCTAGGGTATCAATTTATGAACTACAAAGATTAATTCCATGCAACACTTTTCAATACATGAATACCGAGTTTCCGCATCAAGAATAGTTTGACTGAGATATTAAAGGTTGTTTTAATTCCCAACATCCTTCTTTTGTGAAAGGAATGCACCCAATGATCGCTCTAAAGTTGTCATATAGAGAATAAGTTGTCTTCCTTTAACAGGTGGCATCAATACTATTGGACTCAACAGATTTTTCTTGATGGTATCAAATTCTTCTTGATAGTCTTCAATCCATTGATAGGTAACTCCCTTATTTATTAATCTGGTGAAGGGAAAACACTTACCTTCTAAATTGGAGATAAAGAATTGAATATAGGCCTAGTTTCCTTGGAGTCCTCTTAATTCATTTAAATTTTGAGGAGGTGAAATTCCAAGAATTGATTTTGTTTTCTCAGGATCAACTTCAATACCATGATGGCATATAATGAAGCCGAGAATCTTTCTTAAGGTTACCCCGAAAACACATTTCAAGGGGTTCATCTTCAAACTTTATTGCTGAAGATTATTGAATATGGTCTCTAGATCAGCCAAGTGATATGAAATTTGTCTATATTTGACCACCAAATCATCCACATAATATTCAACAAATTTCCCTAAGAAGGGTTTGAAGATATGGTGCATGGAACATCAATACATTGTACCTATATTTTTTAAGCCAAAGAGAATTACCCGATAACAAAACACACATTAAGGGGCTATAAAGGCATTAGATTCTTCATCCTTTGGGTCTATATAGATTTGATTATGCCGAATGTAGCCATCCATGAAGGAAACATCTTCATAGCCATCTCTTACATCAATTAAAAGCTTTGTAATTGGAAAAGGAATGTCATATTTAGGAAAATTCATGTTATGATCTCTAAATTCAATGAAAACTCTAATTTTTCCATTCTTCATTTTCATTGGGACAATTTAGTCCAACCATTTGAGATATTTAACTTCCCGAATAATTTTATCCTTTATAAGCTTATAAAATTCAACTTCAATTTTAGAGGCATGAGTTGGGTGTGTTCTTCTTGCTGTCTACTTGAATCCTCGATGTTCTTCTAGAAAACCCAAATGATGAGTGGATACATCAGGATTAAGTCATAGAATTTCTTTATAATTATATGAAAATATATCTTGAAGTTTCTTTATAAATGAAGTAAACACTTATTTCTCTTTAGAAGTCATGGAAACACTAATTAGAGTGGGGTGTGGATCTTCTTCCGTACCCAGATTTATTTCTCTGAGCTCATCCACGGTAGTAGAGATACCTTCCTAAAATTCTGCAAGAGCATTCCTGATATCTCCACTTATTCTTCATTTTCCTTATGCATCCCTTATTTTGTTTCTACTTGCATAGTATGTTAAAGGGAAAAACTTCCAGTGTTAGGGGAGGAGTCTGTATTTGAACATCCTAAAGAAGAGGCCACCATATCTGACCCAACTAATGATTAAGGGTCTTCCTAGGGTAATTAATAGGAGATGATGGACTGGGAATCAATAGTTTTTTATTCCTATATCATTTCTACAACTTCTTATACTCTCATTGATGAAGTAGAGGTTTGTTGTAGTTTAGAAAATGAAATGAAAACATCTCCATTTAAGCTTCCTTCTCTACATAGTGAATAAAAAATTTCTACCATGTTTTCAGGCTCTGTTTCCACAATTTACATTATGGAAGTTACTGGACGAGTTCTTGGATTCAGTTTTACCCTATCAATTTGATTAATGGGTAGCACATAATTTGTAATCAAATGTATGAATGGATTTGTTGGGATCTTTTCCAAACCATTCAGAGTAATAATTATAGTTATCTCTTTTGTCATGGACCTCGTTCTTTTTGTGTGATAAAACTCCACCTCAATGTATTGAGAGTCACATGTTTTGAATAGAGCCTTTTCACCATACAATGTCCCGATTTGACAATTGAAATAGTACATAGGAAATTGGTGGTATGAAAATGGTATGGCCACATGTTGATGTAACTAATTCCTTCCAAGAATAATGTTAAAGGATGTGCCCTAACGAACAACCATGAAGTCTGAATTAGAAACAAGATCTCCAAATTGAGTTCTGAGTGTAATATTACCCAAAGGTTCTTGCTCATTCTTGTCATATCCTTGCAATATTAAAGTGAAAGGAGATAAGTCAGATTTAGTCAGACCCAATCGGAACAGTGTATGAATGAGGATGAGATTGACTATGGAGCTGTTATTAATGAAGGCTAGTTGGATGTCTATGTCATTGAACATTACAGATAGATACAAGGGTCTAATATGTCTATGTACAACAACATCCTCATCTTCATTCATAAAATATATGACCTCATGACATTCTGTAGAATCATTATCTATACGGTAAACCATAACAACTACAACTTCAGTTTCAAACTCTTGAGGACTTAACAAAGACTCAATAAGTTCTTCTCGAAGGTATTTTAAAATATTCTAGGAATCCAAATTCGATAACTTGGTAGGTAATTGGGACAATTGTTTCAAGACATCATACTTTTGGTACAGAGTTCTGTATTTTCTAGCATGGAGATGAAATTTTGTAGGTGCCTTAGAAGTTGTTGATTTTGATGTAGATGTACCATGTGTTAGAGTATAAGCTGGAAATACTCCTAGCTTTGGTAGATTCGACTGACTAGGACTACTCACTTGCTGAGAGGGAGACAATGTGACTTCTAATTGGTCCTCAAAAATAATAATGTCTGGACCAAACATGTTTTGTATGGAACAATCTCTTTGTTCTTGTTGAGCCTACTGGAGATCTCTTCCACTAGTTTCCCCAACATATACAGTTCGAGTTGGGGTAGAGTTAAAAGGGTGGTTTCTAGAATTCCCATGTCTTCGCCTATATCCTCGACCTTGGCCTCTTCCTTTAGTTCCCAATTAGGTACAAGTAATTCTAGCTCATTATAATCAGAATCATTATTATCATAAGGATATGTTAAGTGGATAACATTGACTGAACCAAAGATCAATTATTCATCTGACGAAAGATTCTACTGGATAGGTTAGTTCTGGTTGTGCTGTTTGGCAGGACGATGCCCATGCTTTTGAAATAGATGGAATGAAATGTTCCTTGGTCAAGGAAAACTTTTGACTTGATGCAATCTCTTCTTCTTCTGACTGCTCTTCATCCTTAATATCACTTCACTTCTTTGAGGATCGACCTTTTGATGATGGTTGTTTTTCTGTGGTAGGAGTGGTGGAAGAAACATTCAGTTGTTTCAATTGTGTTAGTAAAATGGAATGAGTTTAGTTGATCATTTTCTTAATCATCAATTCATCATATTACTACACATTTTTTATTTTTGACTTCCATCCATTTTCTTTCTTCCTATGGATCAGTAGTAGTAACACTTGCTACTTGGGTTGACAAACTTTTCAGTTTCACTTGGCTAGAGTCTACCATCATTTTCCGAAGGTCCTTGAAAACAAAAAACTCTTGGATGAAATTCCCCAACATATAATGAAAGGGACAATAATTTGAAAGATCTTCATATCCTTATTTATTTTGTTTATTTATCCTTGGAAACTAAACCAATTTGTTTTCCCAAGTTGAGATGAAGTAACCGGGAATTTTTTCATTAGGGAAAGAATAAAATGTGTTCATTAATTCGTCAAATTGTTTCTTCATTTGAACTATTTGGTCATCTGGATGAGATAGTCGTGGTTGTTGATGCTCCGGAGGTAGAGCCCTTCTATATGATGATGGTTTGGAAGAGGATTTAGGTATAGGTTCTTGCTTGAGTGTAACTTTAGCAGCCTATTATTTCCCTATTCTCCTACCCAGAGCTGATGGAATTACCCAAGTTTTAGCCTTAGTTTTTATACTAGAATCTTATATCTGTTGAGAAATTAATGTAAGGTCTCAAAACTCTCTTATATCTTTCACAGGGATCAGTGGTGTGTGTAACCCATCACATAGATTTTCCACAAAAATTGGCAGAAACTCTTCTTGAAGGAGTGTCAAACATAAGGAATATGTTAATCCTTTCTATCATGCAATGAAATATGAAACTCTTCCATTCTACATTTGTTTAAAATTGGTGAAATAAGAAACTATCATCTTTGGAAGTGTTGAGATGAAATGAAGAAGGAATTTTTGATGGAGATCTTCCCATCCAGTAACTGATATAGATTGTAAACATATATACTAGAAAAAAGATGGTCCTTGTAATGACTACAAAAACCACTCAAGCTTTACTACTTCTTATTGTGGAGGAGCTCCCATTATGGGATCATAATGAGAAAAAAATGTGTTAAGTGTTGTTTTGGATCTCCCAAACCATTAAATACTGGGAATGTGGTATACACAAAATTTGGTGGGGGAGGAATTGTATCCACCCATTCAGGGTAAGATTTCATTTCCTACTGAACTGGCGCACATCATTCCTCCATAGCTTTTAATCAAGTTTCTAATTCCTCAATTGTGTTCATAAGCATCTAGGGAATATTCGAATGAGATGAACTCTGTACAGGTATCACCACTAGAGCTTGAGCTACTACAATGACTGACAAAACCACTTATGGTGATGCTGGTATTTTCCTTGGATAATGCATGGGAACTTTCTTATTAGGATGTGTTTGATCTTTCCTTGGTTGTGTACCCAATGGAGGGAATTCATTATCTAAATATTTAGTTACTACAAATACGCTTTGGTGAGGAGCTCCTACATGATGTTCAATTTGAGGACCTACCTAGGAAATATGTTTAGTAGAAATGATGCTTTAAAGTAACTCTATATCGAGTCTTCTCAACTCCTTCATTTCCGCTTATTGCTATGAAAATATATCTTCAAGAAAAAGAGATTTACCTTCTCTAGTGGGAATGTAAGATGTAATCTGAATTTTACCTTTACCCTTGTTAGATTCCTTTCGGAGAGGGGAAATTGGTTATTTGAAGGAAAACCTAGATTCTGGGTAAGCCTCTGATTTCAGGTATGTACCCCCTATTCATTTGCATCATAGTGTACTGTATTATGTATACTAACTTCATCTTATGATTCCCCCTAACTAGACTCATTTTTTGGGCGATCTTATGTAGTGGGGTTAATGGAATTTACTGACACATAATGTATCGATGACATTTTTTCAATATCATTGCAAGATTGTCTCCCTCTACATCTTACATGAGACTTTGTTCCCCTATATGAGGAATCCTAGGGAACTATTTAGGGGAAAATAATTGAAAGGGATCCCTTGTATAGTTTAGTTGTGTGCTCTCTTTGTGGATTTTCCCTAATTGGGAGAAATAAACATCCATTTAGGAGGGTATTGTAGATGTGAAAAATCCCCAAGCCCTACAAGCTGGGGATATTCATGTTCTTCTTCTTCAAATCATTGAACATTGTTTAATGAATTTGAATATTGAATTAAATGAGCCCCAACCTTGCAAGCTGGGGGGATTCTTGAACTACTATGGATGAAATTCATGCAACTATTCTTCTGATTTTTTGAATTGTGGTTCAGATATTAGCTGGATGTATTATTTGAAAACCACTCAAATCACATGTTTTGGAAGATTGAAGTTCTATTTCATACATTTTCATTCTATAAAGACTGATATACTCTAAGTGGGATGCCTATACAAGATTCTCAGATTCTTTATGTAAAAGAAACTCAACAACTTCTTTTCTTTGGGTTCGACTCTAATGAGAGTTGGTTGAGGCCTCTTCATGAGCGTACATTTGACTACATAAAAAATCTATTGATTGTCGCTGAATTAGGGTAACAACATTGCATGAGACCACTATTGGAAGAATTTTATGACTCTGGAGTGTAGTGAAATGCGACGCTCCATGTGCACCCCATCCTATAATATGAACACTAGATGGGATGTCAGAAATTATCATGCAGAGCCTCTTTAGAGCATTGAGGCATGCATGCTGGAGGGTTCTCGAATGTTTTTCGACCCTTGGATTTTGGAAAACTGAGATAGATTCCATGTCAATTTGGCGTTTCAACCCTTTTATTACCCCTACATGATTTTGATATTCATTATAAGGTAATACATTGGTTTCAAAATGAGGAAGATTATTCAATAAGTTGAGGCAGATGTCATGAATGTAATCTTATGCATTCATTTCTGGAATGTTAAAGTGAGAATTTTCCAAAGGTCAGAACATGACTGGTATTTCTCCTTTAGCCAATTTTTTATCAAGTTTAACATATCTTCATCGTCTTTTACTAGTGATTTCTATACTTGGTCTAACGAAAGTGGATGCTCTGTATTAGAAGAAAAATGACCCAAGGGAGGCCTGGAGAATTACTGTTCCCTTAATATGTCTTTTGGTTGAAAAAGTGTTTCACCCGTCAATGAAAAGGCATCAGACATGACTGGCTTTGTGTTGGAAAGTTCCTTGAGATAGAAGGGCTTTCTCGTCTCTACATTATAAATTATAGAATTATCTCAAAAATGTTAAATACTACTGCAGAGAAGACTTTTATAGTGAATTCTATAACGGGGAGGATCACCATGGTGGATTACAGAAGAGATGAATACTTTTTCTCTTTGGTCTTCTGGCCACACGGTGGGTTTCCGTGGCTCTCATCTAGAGATGGACAATCTGTATTGACCGAATTTTCATGAATCAAGCATTCATGATAAAGTTTCCAATGAAGAACTTCCGAATTACTGATACTACTCCCATAATTTGGTAATGAGAGGACAGGATCTTGATCCGCAATTGATAAATGTCTAAGGGCTTCAATAACTCCATCATTAAGTGGAGCCAAATTGCAGCTTGACTCTTGATTTTCCAACAAGTCTTGTTGAGAATTATTCTTGGATGTTATATTATACTTAGCTGGGGCCACTTGATGGGAAAACTCTTTATCATGGGTAGGTGTATATGCAAGCCTTGGAGTGGTCACCAGAATGGACCGATTACCTCCAATTGGAAAGGGTGTATGTTCCCGATCATGTTGTCCATGTGATATGGGGGAGTATGCCCCCATGACCCTCCTGGAATGGAACAGAGGTGTGTATCTATTCTAGGATGGCATGCTGATGTTTAATCCCTTGTGTGGGGACAAATTTATGTGTATGTTCCCCTAGTTCTGCTGAAGTAGTTATTATAATATCATGACATGATACCATAATATGGGCAAGGATTTACGTCTGCCCTTTCACCATTGATAAGATATGATTGGTGACTTCAACAGCTGGAATGGGAATATACATCCATTCCATATCAATAGTAGGTGTATGTGACTGCTCATATCCTCCTTTTCTTGTCAATGAGTATTGACAATATTCATGCATGGGGGCAGAGAGTTGGGTCTGCCCCAGATTTGTGATCAGAGCTTTCCCACTGACTTCTTCAGGTGCTACAAAAAGATACTGTTGGAAGGATTGATGAACACTAGTAGGTGTATCTACCTTCTAACTATTTCCCTCAAATTATGGTTGATGAACATCCTTCAATACTACCAGATGAGATTCCTGGGAGAATTGGTTATTGTAAGAAGGTGTACGTTCCTGTTTACAATTTTCCACTAAATTGCATTGGCGAACATCTTTAAATGCAGTCAAAAGAGTCTGATGAATGGATGATAACTTATAAGTAGGTGTATGTTCCTGTTCACAGTACTCCACCAGGTTTATCTAGTGAGATTAGTGGGTTGCTACGAGATGCGTCTATTTGGCAGTAAAATTAGGACGGATGGGTGTATGTGCCCGCTCATTGTTTTCCTTCAAGTTAGGTTGATGGGCTTCTTCGGAGGGTGTATAGGTAAGAACCTACTCTATATTGACAAGTTGTTTTCCCCAACAGTTCATCTTACATGCCCAGGGCTGAGAGACCTGGGCTGAACATCTAGAGGCAACACCCCTATCATGTTGGGGATTCACTACCACACTATTCTACTGGCGGCGATTGCTGGTGGGAGTCCTTAGGAAGGACACCTGCATTCTTGATTTAAGGCCCTGAGTGGCCTCATGAACCACCTCCCTGTAGAATGGGAGGTAATAATTGATGCATTATAGGGATGAGAACCTGAAACGGTTAAAGACGGTGTTTGGAACCGTCTACTTCTTGATCATCGGTCGTCGTTGGCCGGATGATTGAAGATTGTTATTGACCTAGAGGGACTTTCGAGTAGCCTCCAAAGTCGGTATTGTACGATGATGACAATACTCCTTTATGAACAAATTGGAGACCTATCATTGAAGATTTTGTGTGGGTGATGATGTGCTTCTGGTGGATGACAATCTATCTTGAGTAGTGGTTGATACATTCATGTATGAAAACTTGAAGGAAACCATTTTGGAGTGAAGGGAATTCTAAGAAAAAACTTGACACAACAATATAATCCATTAAATAAAAATATTTCTAGATGGATACATGTGTGATTGATTCTTTGTCTGGCCTTCCTATGTCAATTGGTAGGGGCCTAAACGGTTGGTAACATTATAAACTTGGTTAAGGATTCATGTCGGGTTCACCATTTTTGTTTCATAGTTCCTTGAAACAGGTGTTCTTGTTTTAAGAATCATTGCTTCCAAGTGGTTTCCATTGGATTTATTCAGGGAACTGGAAATTTCCAACACTTCTTTATCCAAAGGGGGCCTACTTTTTAAAGGCAGGAAGTCATTATGTTTGAACATTACGATACATAGGAACGTTCATTTTTCAAGAGGATGAGAGGTAAGACTCATCACACCATTTTGGGGGGAATTATTGTATACTCTAGGACTCTCTTTATAAATTTAATATATTTTCATGAATCCTTATTTATTCACCGAGTATAACATATGTTTCCCTTGGAATTTTCAATCACTTATTCACATGTGTAAAATTTAGTATCGTTAGTATATATTCATTATTCTTCATTAATGGACATATCCATATGTATTCACGGTTCCCCATCAATGGTATCCTCTCATATACTATTTAAAGATTCTTTTAAACATTGTTACAATGATACTCGTTTTTTAAGCCACTTAATGGGGCACTCTAGAGTTTACTATCATCAAGGGAGATAAATGCTTTTCATCTTAGGATCATGACCATAAAATGGGCTACCTATGTATCCTTGTGAAAGTAATCAGAACCCTCATAGTTCAGTATTGCTTAATGGGACACATCATACCTTTTAAGGTCATATGATAAGGACCTCGAAGTGGAAGGTCCTTAGTCAATTATTAGTGTGGGACTTATGCCGAAGCATCCCAATTAACTTGGAAAGGATGTAGGTTTCCAAGTAAGATTATACCCTATTGGGAATATACCATAAGGCGAATAGGGTTTATTTAAGAGTTGGGTTTAAACCTCAATGAGACTTCCCACGTATCCCATGTGGATTAGAATCATATCCCATGTAGTTCGTTAAGTCTCATAGGAGGGTATGGTCCTTTGAGAGAGATGAGTTTGGACTTACTTCCGGAAAAAAGTGCCTTTATGATTTTTGGGGCTTAATTTGGAGATTTCTCCTAAGGAGGATGCCCAGATTATGGGAACTAGGGTTGAATTCCTAAAGAGTATATCCAGTGAGGTCGTGCCCTAATAAGGATTCTTATGTATCCTAGTTTGAATAGGAATCATAGTTCTCATAGTTTATTACATCGTGCGAATTTGACCACCATGACAAATCTCTAAGCCCAAGTGAGTCATGATCGGTGTGAGAAATAAGAGGATGTAAAATATTCAACAAAGGCATCTAGACTTTTCCTCCTCTGCTAGTGTAAGAGGGAGCCCCTATGGCGGTGAGAGTGGACGAGGGCGAGGTGGCAGTGGAAGAGGGATGGGTGATGAGCCATCCCTCTATTCACTTTACATTGGAGAAGGGACCAATGAATGGAAAAAGGGACGAAGGTTAGGGGATTACACTTGGATGGTTGCCCAAAAATTGATCCTGGTAGGAGAGGGAGACTTCTCCTTTATTCAAAAGGAATAAAAGTATGTGCGAACTGTACATTCCTTACCAGAAATTTGAGTTTAGGCTCTTCGAAAAGGGAGAGATAAGGACCCAAACCCTTATTCTTAGAACTAGAAACATCCCAACACAATACATGGGAGAAAATACCATGTGACTGAAGATATAAAAACCCACAAATACTCCCTGAATCAAAAACCCATTGATAAACAATAGTGAAAAACCTCTAAATATGGATATACAGTCCCAAATAGAAGACACTCTGATGTGTATTTCCCAAAGGTTTGATAAGTCAAGAGGTTTTGGTGGAGCTCTAAACAGAATGCCTTTCAGACAAGGGATCCAAGGAAGAAGAATCATTTCCATTAATGGCTTTGAGGAAGGCTTGATGGCTTATAGACCTAAGAGAGTAATTGAATCAATGAGGGGTGCCCATGTAGGGAAGGGTGCACAAGTATGGGAGAAAAAGTAGGTTTCGGATACTTGATATTCACTTAAGAGACAAACAACCTGTAAGGTAATACTTGGGCGAGACATCGCTTAAGCCTTCAGATGTATCCATAGGTTCTTCCAGAAGAGGGGTGCACAAGTTCATATTAATGAAATAAGTGGTGTGCAAGTGTTTCTGATTTAGGGAGTTTTGGAACTTTAGGCGTGCAAGTGTTATGGTTTTCAAACACCAAAAGTACTTAACTCCAATAATCATCCTTTAAATCCTCTGCTCAAGGTGTTGAAGAAATACATTGAAAAGTTTGGAAAACTGGGGAAAAGTACTAGGGTGACTAGAGCTGCAATTGGGATTTAGGGAAATTCATCCATACAAATGAAGGCTCCAAGGGTTTATTTATAGGAAAATATGGGACCCTGGGAGAAATAAATTTGGGTGATCAAGTATGATGCATGAAAATTTGGGGAATGCAAGTAGGCTACATGATGACGCCCTTTCGATCTAACTAAGGCGGCCCAAAATTCAGGCCTTTGAAAATCTTGATTTTCTTCATGTATTTTCCCCTTTTATTTATAAGGGGATTCCCTTTGTCATTTTTTGGACACTTTGACTGAATGTAGTGTCAACACCCACTAAATGGGGCTTTGGTCATTTTCCCTTGTAAACAAGCATGACATACGCCATGTGGTTTTAGTTTGAAAGAATCTAAATATCCATCTTGATGTAACTTTGTCAAGCATTTCTCATTTACATAACCTAGCTGGTGATGCCAGAGATAGGTGTGCTATGAGTCATGTGAAGTATCTTTGTTATTAATTTCCATTACCTAGATTGTGTAATCCTACATTTAAATACTGTTGTATAAATGTTCCCTACCAAAAAAAATGTTATCTTTGTAAAATAAGCAACATTGATTTCCAAACATGAAAAAAAATCCATCTGTATCTAATCTAGATACATAAACAATGTTTTTCAGAATATATGGCGCATAATAAAAACCATTTAAAACCAAGATCATCCCAGTTTCCAATGCAATTTGGTAGTCCCCGACATCTACAATAGTGAGTTTAGATCCATTGGCTGCTCATACATCTACCTCCCCTCAATCAATCTTCCTAAATCTACTTGGTTCTTGTATTTGGATACATATGTGAGCCCCGCAATATATATATATATATATAATACATAATTTGTAGAAACATATAGATTACATTCTATAACACACACACCTTAAGCTTCCCCTTGCTTCTTAGGCTAGGTTCAATTATTCTTTTAGTGGACCTTATTTCTACATGAAAAACAAACAGCTATATGTTGCCTTGCCTCCCATTTTTTCTTAATTTTCTAGGAAGGTCATGGAGAATCTTTGGTCTTAATTCTCTTCGCCTTCCCTTTCCCCTTATTCACCATAAGGATATAAGGCTTTTCATGCTTTATATCTTTTTCCACTTCGTGAATGAGGATAATAATATTAGTTAGAGACTTATTAATGTTGTTCATATTGAAATTAACTACAAAGATGGAGAATCTACAAGGGAGTGTTGAAAGAATTAGATTGGTATGTATTTCATTAGGAATTTAAAACCCTAGAACCTCTAAGCACTCAATGTAGCCAATGATATTGACTACATGAGGCCCATACGGGGAAACTTCTCGAAGCTTACTCTAAAAGAGTGCCTTGTAGATCTCAAACTATTCTTATCTTTCTCTCTCCTGGTATAGACCACAGAGGTGATCGAGCATGCTATAGGCATCTATGTTTTCATGAGACATCATTAGATCTCCAGAAATTTATGATAGCATCAAACATTGAATGTAGACCATGTCATTCATATGATTCTCATAGATCAAGAATTCTACACCACTCACCTCTTGGGTAGGAGGATTAGGTAATGTTGACTCCAGCATGTAAGACTTCTGTTCATGGAGTTGAATAACCCAAAGGCATCTAAACCAATCCTAGAAGTTACTACCGATGACAATGTTGCCTTTATCCAAAATTGATCATAGGGATAGTTTGGTTGAAGAGTTTTTCATTATATTCTTCAATTAAAAGACCATATCATTAGTATTTTCTTCATTACATTTTATGAGAAATAATAAATTAATTTTATAAAGTATCCAATTATTTTATCATGTTCTAATGGCCCTCACCATTGAACTTCGAATATCCAATTTCCATGACATTTTAGTGTAAAGGATCTATATTACCCTTTTCATTACCCTGATAAGTGTTTTTCAAGATATTTTAAGGTAGTTAGGTTGGAAGGTATTTGCCCACTATAGGCTTACGACTCCCTGATCTGTTGAGTGGACTCCACAATCATGTAATCTCAACTTTGGATTTCCTCAAATTTTTCCTCAATTGTTACACCACGTCTAGCAAGGGATACTCCTCTTGATGTAATATGTTTAAGTAAATCTGAATCCTTTCATAAGGGAATCCTGTATAAATCTTAGTTTCCCAACAAGGGTTGGTGAAACACATAGTTATATTGAGTTTTTCCCTTCATCAAGTAACAGAAGGCTTGGTCTGACTTAATATTTTATTAAGATATTTTTATCTCTTATGTGTGAATTTCTTATTATAATTATCACATGTTTGTTAATATTAAGTTAAACTTACTTAAATGATTAACCATGTCTTGAGAATTTATATTCATAAGCCTGGTTTATTTTAGTTCAATCTTGAATTCTTGTTTAATTTAATAATTATGTGATCACGATAACACATCCATAATGATAAACCATGCAACTGATATAAATTAAATATAACAAATGGAATTATCATGATATTTTCTAATGGTTATTTTGTCTCAATGTTGATAAAATAACCCTAACCCAGGGGAGAAACAGCTTGAACCTTTTGGGTTCGTGCCTACAGCTTTCCAAATGTCCACCTCTTTTCTTCAGAGCTTAGTTTCATCTCAGCTCCAGCTTAAACCGTCTCTAATAGAATTGGAGTTCTATCTAATACATATGATTTTAAAATCACACGCATGTGAGGAGTAAATAGGGGGTTTATATAAAAGAAACTGTGGGAATGCATTCCTTACATATTAATGAGAAGAGATGGCTCACAGACCAACAATTGATTGAATAAATAAATTAAAAGGAAACCAATCACATGCACAATTCTTGGTCTGGCTCATGATCACACACATACATGTAACTAGTTACACAATTAATAAAACTATTATTAAATTCCTTAATCTTTATTTTTTAAGATAAATCATTTTCGAATCAATTAATTATCATATTTAATTAATAAAAAAATTTATCTTAAACTCTATTTTTCTGAATATCTTTGAGATTCTCATCCATCATAATTTTTTAAAAATAAATTCATTTAAAATTATCTTTGTACATAACCTGTACCTTAGAGGAAACCTGGTGAATTTCAGTTCATAACTACCCAATGAGTATGAATGAACATTAATAAGATGATTAATTAAACACACACACACATATATATAACACTTATCATGTGTTGTTCCCTAGCTTTACACCTGCACCATGGTACATATCTCAAGGGTTTTTATAATACAATAATAAATTTTAATAAATTTGTGTAATTTGTATGAGTATATAGCCTGTATTTCCTACTATGCGGTGTGTACTATCATTCACCATCCATCCAAAGTATGCTCTTGGGGACACAACATGTATCTATACTTAAAAAATCTTCAAGGAACAAAGTGTTTCCAGTGGGTCACATGTAGTGTAGTATTTGCATTACACGATCTCCAGCTAGCCAAGCTGTGTACGGGGTACACAGTCTAACCCTAACCCAAATGGACTACACGCCATGTCGAGTGGGCCACGTGGAATATAATCCAGAAACCATGTGCCACCTATTCCAAGTCAACACACTAAGTCTTTAAGACTTAGAAAAAATCCAATAACATGGCTTCGTTTAGATGAAATGCCCCAATGCATTGAACCTTGATACATGACATGTGAATATAACTACATGCTGTGTATTCTGGTGTTGTACGGATAGAAACCTATGGCACCGCCAGATGAGATCCCCTATTTTATTTTAATCAAAATTAAAATAAATGACTGTTTCTATAAGGTGAATAAGAAATGAAGGAGGGGGAACAGATCTTGAGATTAAGATTTGCAGAATGATTAACATAAATTGAAAAACAAAATTATTAAACTATAAATCATCAATGAATTATTTAAATAATTATAAACTATGATGTAACCCCTCTAATTCCACTTTTAGGTTCTAAGAGTCGAGGAAGAACGATTGGGCCAACACCCAATATTATTTTTTTCCAAGATCAATGATTATTCTGGGATCAATATGAATATGAATTCCAGTATCCATAGAATATAATCAAAGATTTAGATAAATAAGGAAGAGTCCTGAAACCTTTAGAGATGATCTTTCAGACAAGGTTTATAATTAATTTAGTAAATTTCATAAAGAAAAGAATACCTGGATCTTCAGTATTTTATTCATTGATGATATTGATCATTTGGAATAACCTCTCTTGCTAATCATTTTTTTTTGGATTTCTAATGCCTGATTTAAGGGTTGTTGGTACCCGATACAGCTGCATCCAAAACACCACAATAGCATCCAAACATTAAAATTTCAAATTTCAAAAGCTCAAAGTAGGGCCTCGAGCTGCGCACCATCACCTATCCGCTCATCTGACCACGCACCAACCAAAAGTCCACGCCTCGATTCGAGAAACATCACCACGCGCCACCCTTTGACGTGAAATTCAACATCATGCCGCCGGTGAGACTCCAGATCGACCACTATCATCATGAACCTAATCGGAACATTAGAGACCAAATAGTCCTCCTCGCACTGCTTCCCTGTCTCCACCATCAACGTCGAACCATCGACCACACACCACATTCACTGGCGTTCCTCGCCTTTACCACCACCCCCAAACACCAGCACAAAAATCACCATTTCCATAACAAGAGTCAAACATAGTATTTAAAATAAACGATGAAAACCCCACTACAGCCACCCCAACCGCTGAAGAAAAACCCTCGTAGACCCTCAGATAACTCCGCTACCGCAAATCAGGTGATGACCTTCACATGCTGAGAGACCGCCACAGGGAAACAACTCAGAACTGAGAGAAAACCCTTGAACGCTCCATAGATTATGCTGTTGAACAAACCGGTCTTATGTCTACGAATCATACCAGCAGAGTCGAAGCCCAAAGTGTTCCGCCACAACAAGGAGGATGAATCCTGAAATCACCACAGAGAACACTCGAGGCATCCAAAGAAGTTCCACCACAGGGATGAGATGACGGAGAGATAAACTTAGCACTTCCAGCTTCAAGCGGATACCACTATGAAAAAATCACCTACACTAAAAACAATCAAGGAAAACAAGAAATGAAAACCAAAACCCCCCCTCCCTAGGCCAATCCAGATCCTTCGTCAACCTCAAAGAAAAGAAGTCACCTCCACACCATCAGAGCCCTACACACGACGAGAACATCATGCCGAGACAACCAATCCGTGGGGAAGAGACGATTCAAAGTGAGAAGAACCAGGGCGAGATGGCCAGAGGGGGGAGGAGCATGCATACAGGGAAGAAACCATAGCCGCCACGGGAGAGAAAGCAATGCCGCTCAGAGACCATAATTAGCTTGTCCATTTGGAATAACCCTTCCATATTATCTTGTTGGACTTTTGAGGATATAAAATAGAATCCCTATAGAGGTGATACACATGTGCTCCAATGGCCTCTAATCGACACGACTTCTTATCTGGGTACTAGTGAAGTGAAGTGAATGTCTTGTGTCGGTTGTTTTTGATCTCTTTTTCTTCCGCCTTTAAGAACGTCTCTTATTCATAAGAGGGGAGGGAAGTGGATTGAAAAGGGAAAATTTTTAGGTCAATAATTCTCAATTCATTGGACATATAGTTCTGTACATGGAACAATAGACATACATGTCTACTTATCAACATGGTGCTTTATTTACAATATTTAATTGCATAACAACAATTAAATACATTCATAATCTTAGAGAAAATACATGATTTTAATAATTATACTACATCATTATTAATGGTTCACCAACTTTTACAAAATAGAATTATAAATAAAATTACGCGTCACAAAATAATACTAGCATTATTAATATTTTAACTTGTGAAAACTAGTAAAATAATTTTTTACCATCTTGATAATAATTATTTTACTACCAGACCGGCCTTGTTCCGCTTAAACTCTACTTCCATTTATTGAAAACCCAAATTGATAAATAAATAAAATATTCTATTATATATATGTTTTATTTAAAAACTAGTAAGTAAATATTTATTAAATTTTCAATAAAATAAATAAATATATTTTACCCACAATCTAGTGAATAAATATTTCTTTAATTTATGAAATAATTATAAATTGAATAAAATTATTCCACTGTCTTGAGAATAATATATATTCCAATAATTAAATTGAAATACAATTTTACTAAGACCACAAAAAACACTTAGTGTATGACCCTGTAAGATTATTTCTTGTTGGCATTTGGAGGGTTTCCAAAATTCCAAGAGTATTGTCTAGTAACGTGTCAAGGAACCCAATAAAAGGAACTTAATGTTGCAATAATTAAATCCACATATTAACACTCACCGTGTAATATAATCCCTTTATCTCAATATCTCATCAAGAAGTTTTCATGATACTTTCATAAACTTTTGTGCTTAATATGTCATTGTTTAACTACTTAAAATATTCCTATTGTTACACCATGGCCTTGGAAAGGTATCCCCTTGAGCATTAAACTCCATGACTCATGTAGAAAATTTCATTATAAAAATTAAGAAATTTATTTTTAGAAAACCCATAGATGATAAATTATACAAATCATCTATGATATAATTTAAAAGAACCAATTATCTTCCTTGTATTCCATTATTTACTAGTTCATCTTCAAGCTGGTTAGTATCTTTTAAAAAATCCATAATAATAAAATATGTTCTATCTAAAACATCTAATTAGAAACCCCATTTTTTTGAAGTGCTGTACTTTTTTTTAATAAGATGAACCTAACAAACGTAATCCATCTCAAATAATAAATGCCTCTAAATTTCTTGATTTTCTAGTTGTATTAAAACAATTAATCCCTATATAACTACTTTTAATTCCACAATCTTTCCATACTTTTATAGGATTCAAATGATCACAGTATAAACACACTTTCTGAAATCCACTTCTTAGTCAATAAGAATTGGGTTCCCCTTCATAACTCCATCTGCATTTAATTTGATTCTTTCTTCATTGGGAGGATTCCAAGAAATATATATCACATCATTATAGTTTTTGATATGACTAGTAACTCCAATTTCATAATTTATGGATATAATTTTGATTAAATAATTGGAGTTCCCTTGATTAATTATGATGGGACATATAACTGCTATCATGGTATAGTAAATGGAAATAGTAAAATTCACCTCCTTCCCTTCATGATGGATAGAATTCTTATTCCACTAGATGATATGAATCATATAACCCTTAACTAGTGTAAATATATTCTTCAACTAAAATATAATTTTTTTATATTGTAATATCCTTAATTTTAAAAATGATAAAAAACAATCTTTTGTAACAATTTACATGCATTTTTAGTGTGAAAATGTATTTTTTCAATACTTGTATTTATTATGAATTTCTAGAATAGTAAAATCACTTTTTATTATTTTGACTATTCTATAGAATATTTTTGGAGTTAGGCACTAAGTTAGCGTGGGGTTCTGAGGCCTGTAGATCCTCGATATTGAAAAAATAAATAAAAAATATATTATTTTACACGCAGGGGATTTTTCCAAAAAAAAATACAAAAAGGTTCCTAATATGAGAAGTTAGATACCACTATTATGTGCATGATGTGGGGTTTACCCTTGGTGTGTCATTATATTTGTGGGTATTGAGCATTTGGTCAAATCACAAATATAAACATCTCATTTAATATTTTCATTATATATTGTAGAACCCTAAAATTATTTGGAGATGTATCATTCTTATTTATAGGTTCACTTTTTTTACTTGAGTTGAGTAATTTTCCTTTGGGTTTTACCCTGGGGTGTCTTTGGGTGAGAACTTGAAAAAAAATGGAAGAAATAGGGTAGTTCACATTTTTCTCTAACTCTGAGCCTTGGCCTAACAAAATGTGCAACTAGGGACAGAGGGGTTCTACATGGCAGACACATAGTTTTTCAAAACTTAGACACATATAGGAGAAACCGTCAACCCCCCCCCCCAAGAAAAGGCATGGAGTTATGGGGCATGGATAGGAGAAACTATGTGCCACAAGTAGCAAATAGTTTGTATGAGATTTTAATCCCATGAATTTTATTATAAAAATTCATGAACCCCTCTTCTAATACCCCAATACTCTCTAGATGAAACCATAATCATTTTCTATCAATTTCAAAGCCTTCCATATGGATTCCAAGTACCACAACCCTCTGTTCCTTGTGAGTCAAATCCCAATTGGAAAATTGACACCTCCTTGGGCATGTGGTTTCTTCCGAATTGATTTCCTGTTCTCCTCCCATTCTTTTGGTGGGTTGTTATTATATATTTCATTTGGATCTAGATATAGGTTTTTTGAATCTAGATAAAGGATTTTTCGATATAGGGTTATTTTTTGTTTAATCATGGATTTATGTTTCAGATCTAGATTGTGTTCATTGTTGCGCTCTTGATTGATTTATTTCAAATTGGTGTTATTCTTAATGAAATCGTTCATCAAAGAATTGAGGTATGTGTTCTATAATTAAAATCCAAAAGTTTTGATTGAAATTATGAGTATGTAATTTTATAATTTCTAATATATGTTTTAAAATTGATTTCTTGGTTTAATTAATTAATTTGGTAAATTAATTGATTTAGGTAAATGTGAAATTGGGGATATTGGGATTTTAGACATTTGATAATTAATTATTGAATTAATTATGAGATATTCATATTATTTATTTGAGATAATTTATTTTTAAATTAATTATGAGATGTTGAGATTTTTTATTTGTATAATTAATTTTGGAATTAATAATGAGATATTGGGATTGTTGATTTTATATAATTAATTGTTGAGTTAATTATGAGATATAGAGATTCCAAACATTGGATAATTAATTGTTTAATTAATTATGATATATTGAGATTGTTGATTTGGGTATAATTAATTGTTGAGTTAATTATCCAAATATTGAATAGTGAATTGAATAATTAATTGTTGAATTAATAATGGGATAATGATAATTTTAACTGAATGATTAATTATTGAATTAACAATGGAACACTGAGTTTTTTATTATTGATTAATTAATTGTAGAATTAATTAATGGAATTGAAGTGATTATTTAATTGGGGAATTAATTTAGTGGATTTAATTGATTAACAAATTATTTTATCAGTAATGAGAATGATAAGAATAATTAATTGTAAAATTTATTAATGGGATGATGTACATATCCTATTTTTCAATTTGATTCTTAATTTGTGAATTAACTATTATTTTGTGATATATCTGAATTGTGATAATGAATGGTAACATGGACATTAATTTGTGAATTGTGATAATGAATGGTGGCATTGATATTCATTTATGTTATAGGAAAATTAATGGAATGGTGGTATTATTCTCTTAATTGAGACAATGAATGGTATCATGGAAATTCATTTATGTTATAGAACATTGAATAGTAACAATGAAATTCATTTGTTGATTGAGACATTGAATAGTGATAACATAATTCATGTGTTGATTAGGATGAACAATGGTAACAATGAAATTCCATGATACTATATCCCTCGAGGATAGTCTAGGATCCAACAAAGACCAAGGGAGGTATTGAGGTATGAGTGTCTATATGAACTCAGGGGTTTATCTGGTTAAATAATGATTAATTGATAATGCTTTAACTGTTTACTTATGAATTGTAATTATTTATTTATAAAATTTAATATGCTATTATTTGGATAGATATTGTTTTATACATCGTTGGTGGTGGCCTACTGAGTTGTAATCACTCCGTACTCGAGCTGTCTAATTGTTACCTAAATTGAATTCTTGATTCCACAATAGGATAAGGGAAAAGGTCATGTGTTAGATGGATTATTTGGGATGGAACAAGGTTGAGGAAACTGAACATGGTTCAGGAAACACTTGGGAATTGTCTATTTCTTTACATTTGAGATTCATTTTAGCACATGGAACATACTTTATCCTAGCATGTATATTGTTCCATTCTGATATTGTATGCCCAGTTTTGGCCATCTTGTGATACTGGTATTATCCTATTTATGTCATATCATTTTTTATTTTTATTATTTATGATTGTGTATTACTTTGATAAAAATAGGGTAGTCTCCCCATGATCGATATTAAACCCTAACTACTAGTTATTAACCTCTGGTGTATTTGGAGGTGTGTGTGAGTTCATGTAATGAAATTGCTTATGGAACCAGTTTGTGGAACCCAAGTTGGGAAGTTACAAATTGGTATTAATGGTGGGTTTATTTTCCCTTTCCTTTTTAATTCTATTTGGGAAAGGTGGATAGGAGAATAGGATCTGTCGTTTCTTGGGTAGGATCTTGTGAATGGGAGTACATAACCCATGTGCAGTGGTAAAATACAATTACATATGGTGGGATTTCTATTATTGATGTGTGTTTTTATAGTTGATGTTATTTCCCCTTGGGTGAAACACTTGTTGTGTGATGTGACTATTGTTTCAAATATTTGTTGAGATTTGACTTGTGGCCTAGTATGGAAAAAGATTTGAATTTTCATTCATCATTTTAACCACTCAATATTATTATGACTTGCATCGTTTTAGGAATGCATGGAATAATGGCCTATGGGTATGTTTTGAAACGGGGACTCTTTTTCCTTGATTGTGAAATTGAAATGAAAATGGTGCATAACATTAAATTGATAATGATTTTATGATGATTAAAGACGAGAATAAATGTGTTACTAAATGAGAAACTGGAATAATAAAAATGTGTCTACCCACTTTTATCCACGACTTAGGTGAAGGATGGTTAAGGATAGTGATAGCACATCAGTTTTGGACGTGTGGTAGGGTTTGGGGAAAAGAATTATTGTGACTTTTTGTTTTTTCCTCTTTCATAATCATGATAAATTGGTGTTATGTGTCCTAAGATATATGTTTGTAATTACAGTGATATGCCTCGATGATGATGTTTATTGAGAGAATGATAGAAGGATATGGTTGTAAATGATGTACCATTAGTGTAACCCAATGCACTGATAGTTTTATGTGATGAATCATGAGAGTAGTTATGAAAGATATTTCTTTCTTCATGTTGTTTTTGTAAATAGGTGCATGACATGTTTTGATGATCATGTCTAACCACATGCAGGAGGTCCAGTTGTTGCACTATACAACATTAACTGGAGAGGGTGGTACTAAGTGCAATGATTTCTGGATTGAGTCCCTCAAAAATATACTTGTCCATTTAGAGACTTCTTTTAAGATGAGGATCAATTTGGCTGCTTATACATTATAAGAATTAGGGAATCATTAGTGAGACATTCAGGATCAGACTAAACAAGCTGATGGAATGTTATGGAAGGACTTATTGAAGAATTTCTTTGAGAAAATCTATCAGAAGATCCTAAGATAAGAGATAGAAATTGAGTTCAAGAAATTGATACCAGGGAGCATGTACATTATTGACTATATTGGTCTCTTTACATATTTGTATAAATTTTCTCCAACTTTTTTATGGGATTATATAGCTACGACGCTGTGTTTTCAGGATAAGATTAAACGTGAGATTATGTTCAAAGTTATCCTCTTTTAGTTAAATAAATTTCCATAATGGGGTGGTCATGATCTCATAGCTAAGGGGAACCTGTGGGAGGATTATAATGTAATAATGTTAGTTTCTACTAGATGATTAGGAGGAACAAATTTTGAGATAAGGAACCATTGTTGCGATAATTTTAGGTAGGGTAGTGGGAAGATGATTACCCATGAAGAGGGATGAGTTTCTCAAGATCCTACTCGAGTAATATTTCACTAGTGTGGTAGGTCAGGACACTTCCAATGATAGTTCCACCAACCACCGATAGAGTGCTAAGGCCACAACAAGATGGGACTTCTATAGAGGTTTTGAAGGAATTCATGATAGATGGGTAGTGATAGAGGAGCTAGACAGAACCTAGTTATAGGAATGGGATCTTCCGAACCACATTAGTTTTGAAATTTGGGTTCAACTGGATGAGGTGGTAGAGGTAGTGGATGTGGTTTTTCAGAGAAAGAGTGACTATATCAGCATAGTGGTGCAACACAGGGGACTCAATTTGAATTATTGGGAAGAGGGTTATGACAGTTACATGCAATTTAGAATAATCTTGTGGATATCGATTTTGGACCATCGATAATGAGAGGTACTATTCTGGTATATTCTTTGTTAACAAGTGCATTATTTTATACTGGTTCCTCTCATTCCTTTATTTATGTACAACTTATGAATGGTTGGAGCTAGGCGGTGGAGTTCATGATCAAGGTGTTGACGATAGATACACCATTAGGAGTATGGTTAAGGGAAATAAGTTTGTTCAAGGGTTGTTCTATTAATGTTTGGGAGTATCATTTTATGTATAATCTCTATATCCTTGACATGTCAGGATTGAAGATCATTTTGGGTATGTACTTGTTAGTAGCATACAAATCTCACATAGATTGTTACCAGAGGAGAGTGACCTTTGCGTATCCTATGGGTGACAGTTACATTCACTGTGGGGAGTAGGATATCCAGGGAGGCCGAGAAAGGCCAATTGCTCAGAGGCTAGGAGAGATCACAGACAAGTTTAGCAGTTTTTTGCTGAATGAAGGGGGTTTGAAACAAGATTTATTACCACCCATAGTAGAGAGGTTTCAGGATGTGTTTCCCAAAGAATTTGAGGGATTCCACCTAAGAGAGATTTGTAATTCACCATTGAGCTCATGCATGGGGATACATTGGGTTTTATTCCACCATAGAAAATGAAAATGACATATATTAAAGAGCTCAAGACATATCTGGAGGAGTTGGAGAATATGGGGTTTATTCAACCGAGTATGTTGTCTTCGGGTTCACCAGTTTTATTTTTCAAGAATTCAAGTGGTATTTTATGGTTATTTTTCAATTACCTAATGTTAATACTAATAATATTGAATAACATATATCATATTCCATGTATCAACAATATTTTGGACTAATTGATGGAGATCATGTCTTTTCCAAGATAGAGTTGATATCTGGGTATCATCAATTGAGAGTTTATATTTCTGATATAATAAGGAATACTTTTAAAAGTAGTTATATCCTATATGAGTTCATTGAAATACCGTTAGGGTTTATGAATGAACTAGAAGTGTTTATGGCCTTTATGAAAAGAATCATCCATCAGTACCTAGATCAGTATGTGTTGGTGTTTGTGGATGCAATCCTGGTGTACTCTAAGACTTATGATGATCACTCCCAACACATTGACATCATCCTATATACACTAATAGATCCTAAGATATACCCCAAGCTATCTAATTTTTATTTTCGGATTGATCGGGTATACTTCTTAGGTCACATCATCTTAGAGGAAGGTCTATTAGTAGACCTAGATAAGGTTCAAGAAGTGGATTCATGGTAGCATCCCAAGAACATGTTCGATATCTAATGATTTCTAGGGTTAGCTAGATATAATTAGAGATTCCTCAAAAACATTTCCTAATTGGAAGTGCCACTTTCAATATTGACCTAAAAAAATGATAATGTTTAAATGGATATAATCATATGAGAATTTATTCTGGGAGTTAAAAGAAGTGCATGACATTGACAACAATCATGATCCTACTCGATCCAGGTGAGGAATATATAGCGTTTTCTAA
This sequence comes from Viscum album, assembly GCA_963277665.1. Lineage (NCBI taxonomy): Eukaryota > Viridiplantae > Streptophyta > Magnoliopsida > Santalales > Viscaceae > Viscum > Viscum album. Next base: position 1,754,888,241 of record OY728133.1, on the reverse strand, counting down.
TGCTTTTGGGATCGGTCTTAGAGCATTGTTGATGTAGGAAGATCATGTTGTGGCATACAGTTCTCTATAGTTGAGGCCCCATGAGTTTAACTTCCCTACACATGACCTCAAGTTAAGTGTGGTGGTTTAGGCTTTGAATTGTTGGGGACCTTATCTGTTGGCCAAATTTTTTTAATTCAGATACAAATAAAAAGAGCTTAAAGTATATATTTTCACAGTGATATTTTAAACATTGATAGTGAATGTGGTTTGAGTATATATAGTCATTTTATTTTGAGCTTGCATATACTCTTGGAAAGGGAAACAACGTGGTTAAAACATTGAGCAAGAAATCTCATACTCATGCAGTTTAGGAGTCTAGTGTTTAGTGGAATATGATGAAATTACTAGATAAGATGCATATTGTGGTTCAAGAGAGTCAAGAGAATTTGACTCTCATATCAGTTTTAGTGGAGTCTATGATTTTGAGATGAATCGGGGAAATACTTTATGAGGATCTGAAGTGTTTGGACTTGAGGGAAATCCTTGAAGTTGGGGAGTCACCTTCCATTTGGAGAATAGATGAGGATGATATCATCTATGTTAGGAATCATATTGTGGTGCCTAAAAGTATGTGGGAGGAGATGATGTGTGAGTTTCATTCATCGAAGAGGGAAGTACATCTAGGGGTGGACAAAATGTACCTAGATCTACATCAAATGTATTGGCGGACAAGCATGAAAAATAAGATAATAAGGTTTGTGATATGATGCTACACATATCATAAGGTGAAGGTTGAGAATTAACAACCCGGTGGGTTACTCTAGCTATTTCCCATTCCTAAATGGAAGTGGGATGATGTGACCATAGATTTTATGGTTGGTATCCTAATAATTTCCCAGAAGAATGACACTATTTGTGTTGTTTTAGTAAGCTTGATTAAGGTAACACACTTCTTGATTATGCATGATACTTTATAAATGGATATTTTGGGAGATTTGTATGTTCAAGAAATAGTCTATCTACATAGGGCTCCGTGGACTATTGTTTCAGACCATGAGTTGTGTTTTACATCGGTCCTCTATCAGGGATTTAATAATTTTCTTGGTATAAAAGTTTTACCAAGTACATATTTCCACCCATAGATAGATAGGTAGTCAGTGTGTAATATATAGTTGCTTGAGGATATGATGAGAGCTTGTGTTAATTACTTCGATGGATCTTGGGAGAAACACTTGGATCTAGTAGAGTTTTCCTATAACCAGATTTATCATGAAACTATATAGATGGAACATTAATAGGTTCTTTATGATAGTCCACGCAGATCACCCATATATTGTATGGAGGCCGGTGAGTCAAAGTTTTTGGGGCGGAGTCTCTTGTAGGAGGCGTCGGAGTCAGTTCAATTGATTTCAAAGCACATGGCTATGGCTCAGAGTAGACCGAAGTTGTATGCTGATAAATGATGAAGACTTCTAGAGTTTATAGTGGGTTATCATGAATTCTTTATAGGGTTACCTATATTGGGTCACTGTAGCATATGAAGATAGGTAAAGTTGGCTCCCTGATTTGTTGGACCATTTGACGTGGTAGAGAGAATCAGGCTGGTGGCATACCGATTGGATCTTCTATAGAGATATAGTGTTATTCATGATGTTTTCCATATGTCACAAATTCATTGGTATCACCTTTACCCTTATCAAGTGATCGATGTGGATGATGTTGAGCTTGAGATAAATGCATCATTTGAGAAGCATCTGATACACATGTTGGATCGTAGTGAGAAAGTGTTGTAGGGAAAGATTGTGCCAATAGTTCATGTACTATAGAAATATGGCCATGCTATTTAGGAATCTTGGGAGAGATAGATATATATGAGGTCTCATTGGCCCAATCATTTTGATTAGGAATATTATAGATTCATGGCATTACAACTCGAGGATGAGCTCCTATTAGGTGTGGATATTTTAAAACCCCAATCTTTTATAGAGAAGCCTCTGGCTCATTTATTGGCACTCTTTAATCCTTGAGTCGAGAAATTTTCATTTTGGTTTTACCTTGGGGTGTTTTTGGGAGAAACATTGAGATAAATGGACGAAATATGGTAGCACATGATCAGTGCATAGTTTTAACTAACTGTTCACCCTAGCCCAAAAAACCATGAAAACCTAGACAAATGGGGTTTTTCATGGTTGGAACACAATCTACAAATCTGATCACCCTCTTTTGAGAAAACGTGTACCCCCTATAATAGGTACATGGTTATGGTTCATAGTTAGGGAAAATTGTACACCCTGAGCTACAAACCATGTGTATTGGATTTTAATACCCCGGATTTTATTAAAAATTTCTCAAACACCCATCAAAGAACCTCAAACACCATCGATCAACCCATAATCACAATATATAAATTAAAAAGCCTCATTGAAGGATTTTAATTTCCTCCTACCTTAATTATTTGAAATTTTTATCTCGTTTGGTAGATCAAAACATGATCAGGTATGCGGTTTCTTCCCAATTGATTTCATGTTCTCCTCCCATTCTACTGGTGGGTTGTTATTTACTATTTTTATGGATTTATATCTTGGGTTTTTGAATACAAATCTAATATATTGGGATCCGTATCTAAATTTTAGAGACCCTATTTCATTTAATCATGGATTTAGGTTTTCAATCTAGACCGAGTTCGTTATTTCACTCTTGAATGATTCGCTTCAAATAGGGGTTCACCTTTGGGCGATTGTTCATCCAAAAATTTAGGTAGGTTGTATATAATTCAAATCCAAAATTCTTGATTTCAATTATCTATATGTAACTGAATAAGTGATATTTTATGTTTATCTATTTATTTCTTGATTCAATTAATTAATTTGAGGAATCAATTTATTGAGACAAATGTGAAATTGTGGATATTTGTATATTAGACTTTGGATAAATAATTTTTGAATTAATTTTGAGTTATTGATATTGTTTATTTGAGATAATTAATTATTAAATTTATTATTAGAAATTGATATTGTTGATTTTTATAATTAATTATTCAATTAAATATGATATATTGATATTTTTTATTTGAGTTAATTAATTTTTGATTTAATTATGAGATATGGTGATTATTGAATTTGGATAATTAACTGTTGAATTAATTATGAGATAATGAGATTTTTGATTTTGGAATGATAAATTATTGAGTTAATTATCATAATATTGAAAAGATAATTGAATAATCAATTGTTTAATTAATTATGGGATAGTTAGAATGTGAAATAAATAATTAATTTTAGAATTAATTATGGAACATTGACTTTGAAATTATTGATTAATTAATTGGAAAATTAATGAATAGAATTGATATACTTAATTATTTGGTTAATTAATTAAGGGTAGTGATTTGATGAACTAATTGTTGAATTATTAATTAGAATGAAAATATTAGTTAATTTTCTAATTAATCAATGGGATGGTGTGAATATCCAATAATTGAATTTTATTCATAAATATGTGAATTAACTAATGTGATGTGATATTTTTGAATTTTGGTAATGAATGGTAACATGGACATTTGTATATGAATTTTGATAATTAATGGTAACATCGGCATTCATATGTGTTATAGAATAATGAATGGTAACAATGGAATTAAAGTGTTAATTGATACAATGAATGGTAACATAGACATTTATATGTGTTATTGAACAATGAATGGTAATAATGGAATTCATTTTCTAATTGAGACAATGAATGATAGAATTATAATTCATGTGTTGATTGATATGAATAATGGTAACAATGGGGTTCAATGATATGATATCCCTAAAAAATAGTTTAGGCTTTAGCATGGGCCGACGCAGATATTGAGGTATTGGTGTCAACGAGAACTTGGGGTTTATGTCGTTAAATAAATACTAACTGATAATGTGTTAATTGTTTTCTTATGCATTTTATTTATTTATTTGTACAAACAAATACACTATTTTTTAATTGGATACTATTTTTGACATCATTGGTAGAGGCCTACTGAGTTGTACTCATACCCTACTTGGGCTTGCAAATCGATACCTGAATAGACTTCATGTTTGGAGGACAGGATAAGGGAAAAAGACTATGTTAGATGGAAGATTTTGGATGGAGCAAGGATAAGGAAACTGCATATGGTTCAGGATCCAGTTGGGTGTTTTCAATGTATTTACTTTTGAGTTTCATTTTTACACTTGGTATGTACTTTATCATTGAATGTATACTGTTATGTACTGATATTATATTCCAAGTATTGGTTGTCTTATGATATTGGTATTATATTTATTATGTCATAACATTTTGTTATTTTTGTTATATCCATAGGTGTATTACTATGATAAAAAATGGGTATAGTCTTCTAATGATCAATATTACACCCTCACTACTATTCAGCCGCCTCTAGCATGCAAGAAGGCACACTTGGGGTCACATAATAAACTGGCCTGGGGTACCGATGCGTGGGACTCGTGTCAGGATGATACACATATTTTTTTTGAAATTAATGGAATATCTCATTAATGATGTCTCTGATGGAAAATTTTCCGGCAATATTAAATCAAGAATGAAGGGTTGATTGTAAGCATGAGATTACATTTTTGCATGTCATGTGTTTAGTTACATCACATGTAAGAATAATAATAGTTTTTATATCAATATTTTTTTGGGTAGCAAGAAATAATAAAAATAGTTTTATTATAATTTCTATTATTATTTTTTTGAAGAAAAAAAATGAAAATATAGTTTATTAATTAATAATGGTGTTATGGTGAAAATATATAGTGGGCAATTCAATAATAGTTATATTATTAGTCATAGTAAATAAATAAAATTTAGTGTGGTTAATAAAATATATGTACAATTTTCAGTGTCTAATAACAGTTGGTGTTGAAACGTTATGGTGATAATGATGATTTTTATTTAATATTAATAATAATATATTGTTGTTATTATTATTATTAAATTAGGAAGATAATTTTGGTGTGTGTACATATTTGGAATAAATATATATATGTGTTTATATATTCATGTGTGGGTGTATATTTGTATATAAATATGTCTGTGTGTATGTATATATAATGTATATATATGAATTAAATTTATATATAAATATATATGCATGTGTGGGTGTAAACAAATTAATATATGTGTGTGTGTGTGTAGGTGTATATATATATATGTGTGTGTGTGGGTTAATTATATATATATACACATATATACCGGTGTAAATAGGAAAATGTGGGTGCGTGTATATATATTGTGTATATATATATGTGGATGAATTTTTAATATATATTAATATATGATTTAATATATTTAAAAGGGGCGTTGAATAAAAATAATTCATACTGTCATAAAATATATTTAAATGTGTTTAAATGTGTTGAGAAAGGCTTTATAAAATGCCAAAAATTTTAAGATGGTGGAATTTGGGTTAAAGAAGAAAGGGAATAAAAAACCAATTAACTAATCAATAAATGGAACAATTAATGATAGAATATGATAAAATGGTTATATAAATTTTCAATTTTGGTTTCTGTGGGGAATGTATATGCTTCCTCTCATGCCTTTCTCTTTTTCTCTCCCACCCTCTCTCATCTAAACTCTTTTTATTTTTTTTATAATTTATCAGAACTTCTTTATTAAACAAATTCCCTAAAATTTATAAAATTTACATGTCATTGTTGTCAATGGGGTTTTTTGGATGTGAAAAATATTAAACAAAATTTTCATTCTGAATGTAGTGGAGTTTTTGTGGTGAAATTAAACTCTAACATCAACTCTCATTGTTAGTCATTGTTTCACATAAGGTAGGAAGTCCTTAACAATTATGCATGTATTATATGGGTTATTGAGATGATTTTTTGTCAAGCATGTGTAACTGTAGTAATTCCTTGAAATTAGAGCATTCTTTATATAGGTTATTGGAAAGCATGTCTAGATTAGTGTGGAACATATGTGTTACAATTCCTTGACATTTGTGCATGATTTATTATCATTATTGTTTGAAATTCATGATTATCTCAAGAGACATATGTTTGATGCCTGATCAAATTAGGTGTGTGTGTGTATCCTTTGACCTATGATTGTGTTTATTGTATATGGATTGTAAATCTTATTTTTACCACTTGACTTGATGTGATATTGATCTTTCGTTAGGATTAAGTATCATATATACATTATTTACATATATTATAGTTTTTCTTTCAAGTTTGACCTATTTGAACATCATGTGAGGTGTGACACTTGTATTGGTCAACATTGGATGACATGTGAGATATGACACATGATTGATGGCATGTGAGAGTTGACACATTTTAGAGACTATCCTCCAAGAGGGATGTTATATGGTTTTGTCGACATATACTTTGACTATTCTATCCTGAGGGATGTGAAACATTATTTTATCTATCCATACAAGAGGGATATGACAAGACTTTAGTCGAAATGTGAGATTAGATACATGATGTTTTCTATCCACTTGATATAGACGTGAAAATATCATATCATTCGGCATGCAAATGAACTATCCCGACTGCTGAACTATGTCACATTCATGGGGATATCCACTTGAGGGGGATATGTTAGGATAGTTACTATTGATTCCATCTAACATTGTTCTATGGAATGTATGTTTCATCAAACATGGTTCCAAAGAAGTTAGAGCTGGTCCTTGAAGACTTGGAAAGTTCTTGTTACTTTTGTGATATATTTTTATCTATGTACACTGTTTAAATTCATGGCATGCACATTTATATTTTATGAACTAATGTGATGTTTTGTTGAGAAGGTGAAGTAGGATGATGTGCTTATTAATGGAAAGAGATCGGGTGGTACATCTATTGCTACCTTTATTCACTAGATTAACCTATACTGGATATCCATGTTTTGTTTCGATTATTATATTATGTATTCCATCTTCAATTTTTCCACATGTACTGTTATATAAATATATATGTAATTGTTTATCAAGTTCCATTACATGATAAAAAGGTTATATTTCCCCAACTAATAGATTTAGACCCTCACTACTAGTTAGAATAATATAGTATATAGGGATGAATGCATGAGGTCATGTGGAATTATGACTCAGACTTAGTGGTTTGGGTTAGGATGTTAGAAAATGGTATTAGAGGATCAGGGCACACTAACTTGTCTTTTTCTCATTTCCTTGATTTGGTATAGGAGTTTTTGGAGTTAAGATGGTTGGAACATAGGAAGGGGAACGATGTTAGTTTATAATTATCACTGTATAGTGGACCTCTATGTTTTCATAATGTGGGCAATTTATGTTTTTCTATTACCATTGATTAAATCCACCTTGGGTGATGCACATGTTTTTAATAAGTGATTTATTGGGTTTGGGGTGAATTCTTGTATTGTGACTAGGCACATAGGTTATCATGACATCTATATATAAATATTGTTTTTTCCACATATTATATTATTAATTAAATTAATCATATTGTGCACTCAGTTTAGGATTACATATCTAATCATAAAATAAACTCATGTTCACATGTTGTTGTGTTACATCCAAATTTTATTTAATTAGTTTATCTGTTCATATAGTGGGGTAAAAATATATATGATGAATGAGACTAATGTTCTAGGATGGAGAAGACATTAAGTGTTATGAGGAGTATACCTTTAGTTATGTATACTCTCCTAGGAGAAAATTATGTGATCCCATAGACTAGTTAAGAATTTATTAGTTCATAATGTTCCAGTGTTATAGATTATCCACCAACTAGACATCTCAAGAAACCACCAACTATGGAATCCCTAGATACTCCCATCCTACCATCTGTGGTGTAGAAGGATTCCCCCAAGCACACACATATACTATTACAAGTGATTTAGGATATATAACTACTTCATAAAATACTATTTCAAATTGTGGTTATCCATGGTGGTGGAATTTCCAGGACCGTGGCCAACTATAGTTTGGAATTCCAGCTCCACCATCCTTTAAATTTTTAGGTGACTGGAGTCCATCATGATGTGGAGGACTAGATAAGGGTGATTGAGAGAATGTTTGACCTAGTCCAAACCCTAGAGGAAAGATAGGTTAATCTTGTGTCATTTATTCTTCATGGTGTAGCTGGTCGATGGTGGGATGTCATGCTACAGGTTGTTATAAGGAAAGGACTAACATGATAAAATTCCAAGATCTTTTTCCCGAGGGGGTTTTCCACGATACACTAAAATTTGATCATTATTAGGATTTTATGGATCTCTAATAATGGATGATAACTATGTACACCTATTCAGCATGCTTTACTAAGATGATTCCCTTTAATTCTCTTCTGGTGGGGAAGAAAGCATAGTATGTAAGGAAGTTTTAGATTAGCCTATCCTCGAGATGAGGCAATAGGTTATGAAATTTCATCTTAAAAACTATGATGTAGTGCCTTTTAAAGAACTTATTATAGAGAACGGGATTGAGGAAGGAATAGTTGTTGGTCTTCTTACAGCTATCAGTGTACCAGAAGGTTCCCCCTCTATCATAGTCCCTGCTGGATATAATGAGAATAAGAAGAAAAAGTCAGAGGATAAATGAAAAATCATTGGTCATAAAATGAAGCAAAGTAGGGGTTCCCCAACACCCTCATAGGGGGATGTTTTGCCTATATTAATTAAATATATAAGGATGGTCCACTCCTATAATGTTAGTATAGTTCCTTTTGAGAATTTTCATGAATGGAGAAATATAGACATCTAAAGTGGTTCTAGAATCGAGATTTGGGGATCCGTGTGGTAGGAATTTGGATATAAACACAAAACTAGGTATAAAACATATAGAGGTCAATAAACTATGTAACCCATGGCCACCAGGGAAATCATGGAGTGGCGAATGATCAAACTTATGAAGATTGTCAGGCTCTAGTAAAGGATGGAGGGGACTTTCCACTGTCTGAGGTATGATCTTATTTTCTTCTTATTTATTTTTTTTATTATATGAGAATATTTTATATTTCCTTATTTGGGTAGAGGCATTGTTTATGATTTTGGTTTCTTATAATATTTCTAGAGAAAGACTTTTGGAGATACTTCTCAATGATGAGAATTCATTATAGGAGGAAAAACATAACATCCTCAATTTTAAAAATGATAAAAAATCGCTTTTGTTAAAAATTTACAAGTATTTTTGGTGTGAAAATTTATTTTCTAAATACATGTATTTATTTTAGATTTAATAAATGGTAAAATCTCTGTTAATAATTATGAATATTCTATGTGTTGATTCAATAAGGTTTTCCTTATGACTTTTCCATTCCTTCTTGTTTTAAAAATCACAGACACCTTATCTTTAAGGAAAATATCTTTTATAAGGAAAGTCACTTTGATAAGGAAAATCACTTTTATAAGGAAAATCACTTTTATAAGAAAGATTGCTTTTATAAGAAAAATTATTCTTATCATATTTTCATCCATATATTTCTTAGGTATAAGATTCGGATTCGTTTCTATATTCTCAGAATCATTTGAAACTTTGATATGAATCATTCTGTTTTAGGTTCCGAATTTGGGATGAGAATAGTAATAAAGTTCTACTCCGAATTATGGATACGAATTCTCATTACGAATTCTGATGACAAATTCTCATTACGAATTCTGATGATGAATTCTCATTACGAATCCCGTTGAAAAATTCTCATTCCGAATTCTCATTCTGAATTCACCTATTAAACAGAATCTGATCATCTTTGTTTTATACACTCCGAATTTATTTAGACTCCGAAAAATTATTTTTGGTCAGACTCCGAACTTTCATTTTGCTCACACATTTATAATTTGTCTACTCTTTGACATTTTGTTTACGCTCTGAACCTTCACTCCGAACATTTGAGTTAGACTTAAAACGATGTCGTACTTTCTGTTTCACCTTTTTTGTAATAAAACGACGTCGTCTATTCTGTTATAAACTAAATGTTGGTTAAGTTACACGTGTACAGGTCCCTCCAACTTTTAAGGAAAATGTGACAGTTGGAAAGGGGGCCGACCTTGCCTATAAATAGGAGCTCATTTGAAAGAGATCACAATAACTTCTTCGACATTTTGCATACATGCTGTTGAAGTGATTTCTAGAGAGAGAGTCTCTTATTAACTCTCAAAGCTTCGTGCGACTCTGAAAGTTTGTGATTACATTCGAGGACTTCCGGGGATAGGAAGACAGAGGTTCCGACTATCTTGAAGTTCGAGGGCTTCCTTGCTGAGGAAGACAGAGGTTGCCAACTACCTTGAAGTTGAGGGCTTGCGAGGATAACAAGACAGAGATTCCGATATTCATATTGAGGGATTACCTTGGTGTGGGTAAGATAGACTTGATTGAAAGTATAAATCAAGGGACCTTTATCCAAGGTTTTTGGATAACCTTCTCTTTGGGTTAAATGACTTATATCTTGTTACTTGTAGTTTTACTACTTGTTTTTTCCGAAACATATTGTATTGTAAGGAAAGTATAACTTTATTATACTTCCTTACTTATATTCTGATTCATTTAGATTCTATATTCTTTAAGGTAGAATCTCATATTGTAATCTTTAGTTATGTTTCAATTTCTCGATTCATATTTCTGGAAACTACTTTCGGAATCTCTTTCCAGTTTTAAGCAAGTACAAAGGACTTGAAGTTTATAACTTCATCTCTTATTCCAAGTTTTCATTTGGTGTTATACTTGTTGTGAATTTACTTAGTTTAACTTTATTAAACTTAGCTCTTTCCTTTGTTTAAGGAAAACATAGTCATTCGTAACTAACTTTAAAGGTTCCAAAGGAATTTTTAAAGTATACAATTCACCCCCCTCTTGTATATTGAGCATCTACATCATTATATCGATCCTACAATTGGTATCAGAGGTGGTATCTGAAATATTTGTACTCAAGTATAAGTTTTTCTTGCTCACTTTATCATTCCAAACATTTCATTCTGAACTTTGTCATTCCGAACATTGCATTCTGAACATTGTCATTTCGAACTTTGTCATTCCGAACTTTTTTATTACAAACTTTTTCTACTAACAAGTTTGTGTGCCAAAGGTTGTTCTAGTATGGAAGGATTAAATGTTGGCTCCATTGATAATCTAAATCCTAAAAGACCACCAATCTTTGATGTTAATGACTATGAATATGGGAGAGATCGAATGAAGACTTTTGTTATCAATACTAGAGTGGACAACTTTGTTATGCTTACTGGTGATTATAGAATTCCTGATAAGTAAGTTAGAACTTTTACTAACCAGGAAAAGCAAGAGTATCAACTCAATTATAAGGTATGAAATACCTTAATTTGTTCAATGACTAGAAATATATATAGCCAAATTTCTTCTTGTGATGCAGCTAATTGTATCTGGAGGAAGTTAGAGGTCACACACTTTGGAAATTCTAAAGTGATTGAGACTAGGAGAGCTATTCTTAGAGTTGAATATCATGGATTCAATTTTCCTTATGGTGAACCAATTTGTAATGTTCAATAGAGGCTCATGACTATAGTCAACAGCTTACAGTCTATGGGAGAAAAAGGTTTATATGATGAAGCACTTGTGGATAAGATAATTGATATTATGCCTAATGAGTGGGAATCCAATAGAACTGCCATAGATGAGAACAGGAAGGTCACTCAAATTTCTCTTGATGAGTTATTTGGAACTCTTCTCCAACATGAAACTATAATGAAGAGAGATTCTGACAACATCAAAAAGAATAATGAGAATGGTACTGTTGCTTTTACAACAACATCAAATCATATGAAAGCTAAGACTCCTGAGAGAGTAACCAGATCCAAGTCTAACAAGATGGTTGTTCAATCCAAATATAGTGAGAGTGAAGTATTTGAAAATGAATTAGAAAATTTTTCTCAAAGTATGAATAAGATACCTGGTCAGAGAAATTTCAATCCAAGTATAAGAAGAAGGACAAGAAAGATAGGAAAGATGGAGAAGTCAAATGTTATGAATGCAACAGAGCTGGACATATTAGACCAGATTGTCCTTTGTTCAAAAATAAATAATGGAAAGAATGGCATTCAGAAATGAACAAAATGAAGTATTATAAAGCCAAATCTAAGAATGTTCTGAAAGCTAGTGATACCTAGAGTGCCAGTGGTGGTTACTCTTCAGATGAATCTTTTGATTATGAATCTTCAGGATAGAAGAATCTTGGTCTTACAGCCAGATTACCTATTGATAATCATTGCTTTATAGATAAGGTATGAAATGATGAATCATTGACCAATGTTTCTTTAAATTATAATGATAGTAAGTATTATAATTCTTCTGATAATGAATCCTCTTATGATGAAGAAAATACTTTACCTACTTATGAAGAAGTCTCTAGGTTTGCTGAACTTCTTGAGATTGAGAAATCTAAACATAATAAAAAACATTATAAGGCAAACTCTAGGAATAATATTCTTATGAAAGAAATATCAGATCTTTCTAAGGATATTGATAGAAAAAATGCGTATTTTGAAAGTATTTCAAAAAATCTTGAGGAAGTAAGTTCTGAGAGGAAAAATCTATCTAAAGAGTTAGAAAAAGTAATTTCTAAGAAAAGTGTTTTCGAGCCTAGCTCTAGTTCTAAATATGATGATTTTGAAGATAAAAACTTGGTTATCAAACTCAATTCCGAAATCTTTTCCTTAAAGAAGTGTTTATCAAACTTTACCCATGTTAAGGAGAATTTTGATAAAATGTATTCCCAAATATGACCTTTATGAAATAAATTCGGATTTGGTTATACCCATGCAAAAACAATTTTTAGTAACAATTATTTTGTTCCTAAAAGTGCCCCATTTTGTACTAAGTGTCAATGTGGTGGTCACTGGGCTAAGAATTGTTCCTTAAACAAAACCCAATCTTTAGGATTTCACAAAGCTTACTTTTCTAAGAAGATGTGGGTACCTAAAATTTTGTTATCTGGAAATCTTGTATCCAAACAAGTTTGGATTCCGAAAGACTAATTCTTTTCTTGATTTCATGAAAATAATGGGAGTACCAGAAGAAACACATGGTACATGGATAGTGGATGTTCCGACACATGACTGTTAACAAAAGCTATTTTGAAAAGATTATCAAAACGAAAGGAGGAAAGGAAACTTTTGGAGACAATTCTAAGAGAGATATTGTTGGCATTGGTAATATTGTTCTTCTAGGAAAACCTTGATTTCAAATGTTCTTTTTGTTAAGGGTCTTAAGCACAACCTCATTAGCATAAGTCAGTTACGTGATGAAGGGTACCTTGTGAATTTTAGGATTGATAAGTGCTTAGTTCACAATTCCAAGGAAGAATTTATTCTCTCATCCAATAGGTAGGAGAATGTTTACACCTTAAATTTATAAGACCTTAGGAGCCAAGATTTACCTTGCCTAAGTGCAATGGAAGATCATTCCTGGCTTTGGCATTGAAGACTAGGCCACTGTAACCTTATAAACTTATGTAAACTCTCTAAGAAGAATCTAGTTAAGGATCTACCGGAGCTTAGATTTGATTCTTCTAAAGTTTGTGATCCTTGTCAATATGGAAAGAAACATAAATCTAGTTTTAAATCAATCAGTGAAGTCTCAACAACTAATTCATTACAGTTAGTGCACATGGATCTTTTTGGTCCAACACAAACTGGGAGTATTGGAGGAAAATACTATGTGTTTGTTCTAGTTGATGATTACACTAGATTTACTTGGGTTTATTTTCTAGCAAGTAAGTCTGATGCTTTTTCTTATTTCAAAAGTTTTAGAGCTCAAGTTAAAAATAAGAAAATCCTTCCATTGAAAACTATTCATAGTGATCATGGAGGAGAATTTCAAAATTCTTATTTTGAAACGTTTTGTAGTAGAAAAGGTATTACTGACAATTTTTCAGCACCTAGAACTCCTCAACAAAATGGTGTAGTTGAGAGAAGAAATAGAATTTTTAAAGAGATAACTAGAACCATGTTGAGTGAATATTCTATAGCTAGACATTTCTGGGCTGAAGCTATAAGTACTGCTTGCTATACTATAAATCAAGTTTTGATTAGACCTTTTCTTAATAAAGAATTTTATGAGTTATGGAATGGTAGAAAACCAAGACTATCCTATTTCAAGGTCTTTGGTTTCAAAGTATTCATTTTGAATACTAAAGATAACCGACATAAATTCACACCAAAATATGATAAATGAATTTTCTTAGGTTATTCCACAAATTCTAAAGCTTAGAGAGTTTTTAATAAAAATACTTGTACTGTTGAAGAAATAGTGCATGTAAAATTTGATGAGTCTGATCCTTTTGTTTTTAAACCATCCCAGTCAACATCAATGGATGTGTTTTAAAAAACTGATTATCAACCTTTGATAGAAGATCCTTCTGATAAGGAAAATGTTCAAGAAAATACTTCTGAAACATTTACCCCAGAAGATTTTCTACCCTATGTTGATGAACAGGCTTTTCAAAACCCAAATCAGGTGTTTCTTAAGAATCATCCCAGTGATAGTATCATTGGTCATGTAAATCAACCAGTAAGGACTATAAGTTCCTTAAGAAATGAAGTAGAACATCTAGTATTTCTTTCCCAATTAGAACCAAAAAGCACTGATGATGCTTTAGGTGATGATGATTGGATCAAAGCCATGCAAGATGAACTAAATGAATTCTAAAGGAATAAAGTCTGGACTTTGGTTGAAAGACCTAAGGAAACTTCTGTTATTGGAGTGAAATGGGTTTTCAGAAATAAATGAGATGAAAATGGAGTCATAGTAAGAAATAAATCTAGACTTATTTCTAAAGGTCATAATCAGTAAGAGGGAATAGACTATGAAGAAACCTATGCTCCAATAGCTAGACTTGAATCTATCCGTATTCTACTTGCCTTTGCAGCTTTCTTTAATTTCAAAATTTTTCAAATGGATGTGAAATGTGCTTTTCTTAACGGTTATGTTCAAGAGGAAGTTTTTGTTGAACAACCTCCTGGATTTAAAGATACAAAACATCCTAATCATGTTTTTAGACTTACCAAAGCTCTGTATGGTCTTAAACAAGCCCCACGAGCATGGTATGATAGACTCACATGATTTTTCCTTCAAAATAACTATGTTAAGGGAAATGCAGATCCAACCCTTTTTATAAAGAAAGATAAGAAAAATGTATTGATTGTTCAAATTTATGTTGATGACATCATATTTGGTTCAACTCAACAATCTTTAACTGACTCTTTTTCAAGTCTAATGAAATATGAGTTTGAAATGAGTATGATGGGTGAGTTAAATTTTTTACTTGGTTTTCAAATTTCTCAAATACCAGAAGGAACCTACATATCTCAACATAAGTATATTAAAGATCTTCTCAAAAAGTATGGTTATGATAACACTAAGAGTATAAGTACTCCCATTGGTACCTCAATCTCTTTAGATCTTGATGAAGCTGGGAAACCAGTAGATCAAACATCTTTTAGAGGTATGATAGGAATTTTACTTTACTTAACAGCTAGTCGAGCAGACTTAATGTTTTTAGTATGATTTTGTGCAAGATATCAATCAAATCCTAAGGAATCTCACTTAAAGGCAGTAAAAATATTTTTTCGCTACCTTAAGGGAACCATGGATCTAGGATTATTTTATACTTCTAGAAACGATTTTGTTCTAAAAAGTTTTTCTGATGCTGACTTTGGTGGATGTAGAATGGATAGAAAGAGTACATCCGGAACTTGTCATTTCGTAGGAGATTCATTAGTTTCTTGGTCTTGCAAGAAGAAAAATTCTGTAGCACTTTCCACTGCTGAAGCCGAATATGTAGGAGCTGGAAGTTGTTGTGCTCAAGTTTTGTGGATGCAACACACACTCACAGACTATGGCTTGAGTTTTTCTAAAACTCAAATTTTTTTGTGATAACACAAGTGCCATTGTGCTAAGTAAGAATCCTTCACATCACTCTCGTGCAAAACACATAGATATTAGGCATCACTTTCTTAGGGATCACACACTAAAAACAGATATTATTCTTCAGTTTAGCAGAATGAAAGATCAACTTGCTGATATTTTCACAAAATCTTTGCCTTCTGATAGATTTGAATACATTAAACAGAAGTTAGGAATGATAACCGTAAGGTAATCTTTCTTAATTAACTTTCTGTAGAAAAAGTCTCCTTACAGTAATAAACACCTTTTCATAGGGGGAGTACATTTGATTGTTAGAGTAACTAATTTTTTCAAAGTTATTTTTTCAAACTTTTCAGAACTAAATTTCCGGAATGGAATTTCCGGAACATAAATTTTCAGAATGGATATTTTCGTAAAGAAAACTTCTGGAATGGTAATTTTTGTATTGAAAACTTCCGGAATGGACAATTTCATACTGATGTTTCCGTAACGAGATATTTGTACCAAGACTTTCATAATGAGCTTTTCGTTTTCAAAATTTTGTAATGAAAATTTTCATGCTAATATTTTTTAGTTTTTCATAGTGAGTTTTGCGAACAATGTCTTTTCGTAGTAATAATAATGTTTTTTCCCTTCAAAAAGAATATTACCCATTATGAATAATCCTCCTAAGCCAATATGAAAGGTATGATTTCCTTACTCATGTTTTCGTAATCATACTTTACTTGCTGGTATTTTCTTATATTTTGTTTTCGGATTATAGTTTTCTTAAATCCTTGTTTTAATAAAAACCGTAAAAAAGATCGGATTCAAGTTTTCTTGAGAATTGGATTTCAACCGTCAGATCTGATCTCAGCTTGTTACAACCGTTCGATCAACCGAGGAAGATGAACCGTATTTTCTTTGCCTATATAAAGGGGACCCAAATGGTCATCCCACATCGGTTTTTCAAGCTCCAGCATCCCGAAGCTCTGCTTCTCTGTTTTAAGGCCGTTCCGATCATCAGTTAACTCCGTTTCGAACTTCTCAGAAGTCTTCAGATCTGATTGTCTGTGGAAGTAGCTTTTGTATACATGTCTTCTTCTAAACCAATTTCTAAGTGGTTAGTATATAGAGAAAGGTTGGTTCATCCTAATTTCTTCAACAGGTATGATTCTCTTATATCCAAGAATATAAATCTTATCGGATGGGAAGATGTTGCTGGGTCCAATCCCGAAAATCAAGATGATGTTTATTTAGATTTTCCTATAGAGTTCTATGAGACAGTTTCCTTAAGGAAGATGGTAGGGAGAAGTTGTCATTTATGTATTATGGTAAGACTTATAAGCTTTCGTATGCCAAGGCAGCCAGCTTGGTAGGGATTAACAATGAAGGAGAAGCCGAGTTCATCTCTCATGTTTTTCCAGATTCAAAGGGAAGCCTCGACAAGGAAAAAGATTTGGAAACTCTCAGACTGGCGGATGAGAAGGCTCCGAAGATTGCTACTCTGTCTACGAATTTTCGGATTCTAGAATTATGGGTACAAGGCCTTATCGTACCGAGAAAGGGTGACAAAGACAATCTGGAGAAAAGCGAGATCTATATCCTAGATTTTATGATAAATGAGAGGAAGTTTAATCTGATGAAACACATTCTTATTACCATTGAGAATGTTAAGAAAGGGAATCTGAGAGATCAGATTATAATGTTTCCAGCAATTATCTCGAAGCCAAAAGTTTGGTGCCTTGAGTATTTCAAGGAGGCATGAAAGTCTAAGCCAAGAGTTTGCAAGATTATGTTGGTGAGTGATGGTACTCTCAAAAGGATGGATGTAGCCTTCGACAAGAAGACTGGTCAGTTTATTGATTTACCTGTTCAAGAAGAAGTGGTTCTGAAAGTTGGTGAACCTGAATCCTCTAAGCCAGTGAGGAAGAGAAAGTTGAATGAAGTTGATGTTGAAGCAGAGAATCCCAAATCTAAGAAAGTTCATTCCGCACCTCCAAAACTGAAGAAGAAGAAAGCTTACCCTGATGAGGTAGTTGCTAAGTGGAGGGAAATCAATGGGAAAAGAGTGCAAGGGGAGCCTTAGTTTGGCTTGGATCTTACGGAGGCTAACGCCTTGAAGGAAAGAACAGAGGATGAGATAGAAAAACAAGTGAAAGAAAAGAATATTAAGAAGAAGATGTCTGAAGCTGAGGTAGTTCGTACTTTATTAAAGTTTACTAAGATGGCCTCTGGAAACATTCCTATTCTGAGATCTTTTTCATTGGAATCTCTTCCTGAGACTCCAGGAAGAAACTTGGTCACTCCGGAAGAGGCAGTTGCTAATCATGTTGAGGAAGTTGAGTAGATTGAGCAAGTAGAAGAGCTAGAATCAGTTTCTAAAGGTAGTAGTGAGACTGGAGATATTTTGAAGCAAGTAGATGTTTATAAGGGGACACCTTCGGAACAATTGTCGCTCCGAACTTCAGAAGCTAAATCATTGAAGTTAGTCACTCCAGGGAAGGATGAGTATGAAGGAGAACAAGAAGTAGCCTGTCATGCAGAGGAAGAACAACTTCTACATGATGCTTCTCAAATGGATAACATAGAGGATAGCGCTCAAAAAGTTACCGATGATGAAGACAATGTTGTTCAAGTTTCTGATAGTGAATAGAAGACTCCAGAACAGCAATCCATTCCGATAAAGGACAAGGGAAAGCAACTTATTTTTGATACCCCGAGCTCAGTGGTTGTAAAGAGAAGGGAAGTTGGTGATTCTTCTAAGAAGAAGGGTGAGAATTTTGAAGAAGAAAATTCTCCAAGAAAAGTCTCGGATTCAGAGTCATCTTTGTTGGGGCATGATTTTGTTGTTCAGTCATTAAAGAAGTTGGTGGGTACTATTCTGACTTTTTCAAGTATTGATTCAAGATGCCAGATGCTCCAACATTCTTTGAATCAGAAAACAGACTCCGTATCCATGGTTATGGAAAAATGTGTCGAGATTGAGGCTCAGTTCAAAACTTTCTTTGTTGTCTATGAAGCCCACAAAAGATCTTGCAATAGGATGACTAGTTGGTCGAGGAGGACATTTGAAGAGATTAGGATATTTGATGAATTCCAAGATAATATTAAGGATGCTTTTGAGACAGAAGATAGGAAGATAAATGAACTTACATCATCCTTTGAAGAAAAGCTGACCGATGAAAAGTATTTCCGGATTCAAGAAGTCAAAGATCTGAATTGGAAGCTGAATTCTGTTTCTCAAAACTGGAAGTATGAAAGGGATCATCGGATTGAGTTTGAAGAGATGTTGTCAAAGTAAGAAAAAATCTTGAAGGATCAGGAAGAAAAGCTTCAAGCCCGGGAAGAAAAGACTGAAGCTCAAAATTCAAGAATTGTTGTGTTAGAGAAGAAAGCCGAGGAAGATCATAAAGACTTGAAGAATATAAAGACTATTCTCAAGGGTCTCATGGTGAAGGAAAAAGATCCAAAATAGACTAATCCAATCTTTTGTTGTATCTTAACTTCCTTGTTGTTGAGCTTTCAAACTTAATGAAAATTGTGCTTGCTTGTTCCTTTTGTTGTTGTTACTAATTTTTCAGGTACTTTGTTATATTTTCCATTCCCTCAACTTCTTTTTGAAAATCACAAAGGGGGAGAAGGAAAAGAACCCTAATAAAGGGGGAAAAAGAATCTTAACAAAGGGTGAGAAAGAAAACAAACTCTAATAGAGTTCATCTAAGGGGGAGTTTTTCATTAAATAAGACTTTCTTATTCTTAATGAAATATCATTCCGAAAATCTAGAATACGATCCGTAGAGTTTCAAAGCATAAGGGGGAGTTAGTCGTATTCATCAACATCCATTAGCAAAGGGAGATAAGCCGTAATGTTTTCTTTCTTCTTAGACTTTCTTTTTTATAAGGATTTTTGTGCATTCCAAAAAGGAGAATATTGTTGAGTCAATAAGGTTTTCCTTATGACTTTTCCATTCCTTCTTGTTTTGAAAATCACAAACACCTTATCTTTAAGGAAAATCGCTTTTATAAGGAAAATAGCTTTTATAAGGAAAATCGCTTTTATAAGGAAAATCGTTTTTATAAGAAAGATAGCTTTTATAAGAAAAATTATCCTTATCATATTTTCATCCATATATTTCTTAAGTATAAGATTTGGATTAATTTCTATATTCTCGGAATCGTTTGAAACTTTGATAAGAAGCTTTCTACTTAAGGTTCCGAATTCTGGTTGAGAACTGTAATAAAGTTCTACTCCAAATTATGGATACGAATTCTTATTACGAATTCTGATGACGAATTCTCATTATGAATTCTGATGAGGAATTCTCATTACGAATTCTGATGACGAATTATCATTACGAATACTGTTGACGAATTCTCATTCCGAATTCTCATTCCAAATTCACCTATTAAACAGAATCTGACCATCTTTGTTTTATACACTCCGAATTTATTTAGACTCCGAAAATTTATTTTTGGACAGACTCCAAACATTCATTTTTCTTACACTTTTATAATTTTTCTACTCTTTGACATTTTGTTTACACTCTGAACCTTCACTCCGAACTTTTGAGTTAGACTTAAAACGGTGTCGTCCTTTCTGTTTCACTTGTTTTGTAATAAAACAATGTCGTCTATTCTGTTATAAACTAACCATTGGTTAAGTTACACGTGTACAGGTCCCTACGACTTTTAAGGAAAATATGACCATTGGAAAGGAGGCCAACATTGCCTATAAATAAGAGCTCATTTGAAATAGCTCACAATAACTTCTTCGACATTGTGCATACATGCTGTTGAAGTGATTTCTAGAGAGAGAGGCTCTTATTAACTCTCAATGATTTGTGCGACTCTGAATGTTGGTGATTACATTCGAGGACTTCCGGGGATAGGAAGACATAGGTGTCGACTACCTTGAAGTTCAATGGATTCCTTGCTGAGGAAGACATAGGTTGCCAACTACCTTGAAGTTGAGGGCTTGTGGGGATAGCAAGACAGAGATTCTGATCTTCTTATCAAGGGATTACCCAGTTGTGGGTAAGACAAACTTGCTTGAAAGTATAAAACAAGGGACCTTTATCAAAGGTTGTTGGATACCCTTCTCTTTGGGTTAAAAGACTTATATCTTGTTACTTGTAGTTTTACTATTTGTTTGTTTCCTCTGCATATTGTATTGTAAGGAAAGTATAACTTTCTTATACTTCCTTAATTGTATTATGATTAATTTAGATTCTGTACGCTTTAATGTAGAATCTCATATTGTAATCTTTAGTTACGTTTCAATTTCCGAATTCATATTTCTGAAACCTACTTTCGGAATCTCTTTCCAGTTTTAAGAAAGTACAAAAGACTTGATGTTTATAACTTCATTCCTTATTACAAGTTTTCATTTGGTGTTAGAGGTGTTATGAATTTACTTAGTTTAACTTTGTTAAACTTAGAACTTTCCTTTGTTTAAGGAAAACATAGTTATTCGTAACTAACTTTAAAGGTTCGAAAGGAATTTTTAAAGTATACAATTCACCCCCCTCTTGTATATTGAGCATCTACATCATTATTTCCATCCTACACTATGGAATATTTTCAGAGATAGAAGATCAGTTAGAATGAGATTTCGAGGTCCGTAGAGATTCAATGTTGATAAAATAAAAAAATAAAAAATATTATATTATGCGTGCATGAGTTTTCCAAAAAATGAAATGAATCCGAAATGGTGTCTCATTTGAGAAATTTAAGTCCACTATTAGGTCCAAGATACAGGGTTTTCCCTAGCCACGACATAAAATTTCTTTTCATAGGGAGTTTGTTCAATGCACACATAAGGATAATTTATTTAATATTTTTATTATATATTTTCAGAAAAGAATGGAATATCTTTGGAATAGTCTATTAGATAGAAAATATGAGACATCCCTTAAATCTAGAATGCGATTTTTTTCTCTAAGAATCACATAGATTTTGTGTATATCAGGTGTTTAGTCACCTAGCATATAATGGAAATAATAATTTGTATATAAATAGTTTGTTAGTTCGATAGAAATAATAATAATAAATTTTTTATTATTATTTATTCTGAATAAGAAAATGAAAATATAATTCCATAATTAATAATGTTGTTATGGTGAAAAAAACGAGCAGGCAATGTAATAATAGTGATATTACTAATTATGCTAAATAAATAAATTTGAGTGTGGTTAATAAAATTAATTTACCATTATTAGTTTTTAATGGTAGTTGTTTTATAAATTCTATGATGATAATGATGATAGTGATTTAATAATAATAATAATATTTTTTTATGATTATTATTATTATTATTAAATTGGTAAAATAATTTTAGTATGTATATATATGTGGAATAAATATTTGTGTATATATACATGTGAGAGTGTATATATTTATATAAAAATGTGTGTGTCTGTGTAACATGCATATCTATGGATTAAATTTATATATAAATATATATGCATCTGTTGGTGTGTGTGTGTGTGTGTGTGTGCGTCTGGGAGTATATATTCAAATTCAATTGTGTGTGTGTGTATTGTGTATAAATAGGTATATATGAATAAAATTTTAATATATTTTAATGTCTAATTGAATATATTAAAAATGGGTTTTAAATAGAAAAAACCCATGATGTCTTAAATTATATTTAAATGTGTGTTTAAATGGGCTGTGAAAGGGTTTCTAAAAAATAACAACAAAAGAAACACCTAAATTTTTAAGAGGGTATAATTTAGGTTTAAGAATAAATATTATAAAAACTAACCTAATTGAGTAATCAATTAATGAAATAGTTAACTAAATAATATGAGAAAATCATAATATAAATTGGTAATTTGGGGCACTATGGGAAGCGCATAGGGGTCCTATCATGCCTCTCCCTTTTTTATCCCTTTCACACTCAATTATTTTTTATTATTTCTCCAAAATTCTTCCTTTAATATCTTCTCCGATATAGATCATATTGATGTGTAATCTGTGTCATTAGGATCATCATGATGACCAGAATTTTAAACCAATTATTATTTCTGAAATTTGAGAGGTTTCAATGGGTCAATTAAACTCCAAAATCAAACATCATCATCAATCATTATTGTACATGGGGTGGGATGTCATCAATATTCATTCATGTCTTATATGGTTTATTGACAAGATTTTTGGCATGAATGTGTATCCTTAGGAATTCATTGAAATTATCGAATTCTTTATATTGATTTTTGCATGAGTTTTGGAATTTGTGTAGCCAAGTGTGAAAAATACATGTAGATATTCTTTGAAATTAGTTCATGCATTATACAAGTTATTGGAATAATTGTTTGGAATGTGTGTATACCTTGTGCAAACTATGTATGAGGCTTGATCACATGATTTTTGGGTAAAACCTTTAACCTATGCTAGTGTTTTTTGCATATGGATTGTGATTATTATGTTTACTACATGACTTTACATGATATCAATCTATCATTTGCATTATATATTATATATACCATATTTTTTCTATTATAATTGATCATGTAGGTTTGGAATTTTTGGGAGGCATGTGTGAGGAGAAACATGTATTAATCATCATTGGTTGACGTGTGAGATATGAAACAGGATTTAAAACATTTGATATTCGATGGATGTTCGAAACTGTCCTTTGTGAGTGATGTGCTGGGCTTGGATCAACACATACATGGACTATTCCAATCAGCGGAATGTGTCACATGCTTCTGGCTATGCATAGATATGGTATATGATAAGTATTTAGTCAGCAAGTGAGATTTTATGAATGATTTTGGATATCTACTGGACACATATGTGATAATACCTTATCGGTTGTCATGTAATTGGATAATATTGACTGGGGGAATGTGTCAAATGCTTATGGATATCCTCTCAACAAGGGTGTGTTAGTATGGTTATCAAAGATTCAATATAGAATTATGATGAAATGGGTCTGTTTCTTCCAACATGGTTTTTAATAATCTAGATTTGATCCCTGAGGTCTTAATATATGCTTGTTACTTGTGCTATATGTTGTTATATTTTTACCTTGTTTACATTCATGACATACACTTGGATATTTTATGAACTAATGTTAAGGATTGTTGGTGGTGTCCTATCAAGTCATGTGCTCACACCTTACTTGGGAATTTCAGTGTGCTTATAGATTTCATTACAAAAGACCTTGCAAAGGGAAAAGGCCCTATTGTGGATGGTTGTGTAGGTGAAGCAGGAGGATGTATTCATTGTTAGAACAATTTTAGGTGGGATGATTGCTACTTCATTTATTTACTAGCATTACTTATACCTGAGATCCTTGTTTTGTTTCAGTTATTATATCATTTATTCCATCCTTAATTTTTCGACATGTACTTTGATTATTATTATATTACTATATATAGATGTTATTATTTATCGGTCTCATGACATGGCATGGAATGTATAGTCTCCCCTCTAATAGATTTAGACCCTCACAACAAGTTGAAAACCTATAGAATATTGGGAGGTGCTCTTGATTCCAGGTGACATTCCTACTTGAACCCAGTGGTTCAAGTAGGGATGTTACAAATATATTGTATAATCCTATCAATTGGAGTAGCATTATTATTTATAAATACATCAATAAAAACATATATTAAATACAAGATATTTTTTTGATAATTTATAATGAATGAAAATGGGATCCATTATTTACTAGTTTGATATTTTATAAAGATATATGGAAGAAAAGGAGAGTCCAACCCACTATAAATTATCTATAGAACGATGCTTCCCATGTAAAATTATCTTGAAATTAGTGAATAATGAAGGAATCTATTATTTTCTAAAATTTTTAAAATATTTACAATGTAATGTTGGAATCCCATTAATAAAGATATGGAAAATCTTAGAGTTCAGTTTTTCAATACTCATTATCTCCAGAATAAGGATATCTTAATTTTTTCTAAATTAACATTCATTGATGATCTTTATAATGCCCAAAAGATCATCATAATAATAATTCATTTTATCTCCGATAAGGATGTCTAAGCATGTAATCCCAAAATCTTGCATCAAATCTGTCTAAGAAATACTAGTCAAATTATACTTCCAAAATCTCAATAAAAACATATTAGAAGCCAATAGTCTAGAATTAAAACAAAATGAGGGATAAACCTCTATTTGAGTAGGCTATATAAAATAGTTTGTATCATATTGAGAGCCCATCCATTAACTTTTAAAAACCCATTCTTTAATGAAACTATTTTTATCATCCTTGTGGGATAACAACCTTCACATAAACTGTCATTTTAAAGCCTCATTAATGAATTGAAACCCCAAAAATCTCCAACCTCTGGCCTTAATGGGATTACAACTATTATCACACTTGACTATAATGATACATTTTCTTAGGGTGTTGGCACTCTAGATAATATTTTTAAAATTATCATTAATCTTTTTATGAAGATTCAAAGGCCATTTATAAATCATAAATTTTTACACCCAATTAGAAAGAATAGAAGAGTTAACAAGAGAAACACTTCAAGCTTGGGTTAATACATATTATTAATAATTAATAATTACTTATCAACTACTTGTTAATAAAAAATAATAAATAAATTATTTTATAATTACTAAATAATTATTAAATATTAATTGTTAGTTGTTTATTAGTAAGTAGTTTTTTTGTAATTAGTTTTATAATAATTAACTAATAAGTAATAATTAATAATTAAAAATAGAAAAATATTAATCATAAATTAATAATTAATATATAATAATTACTAATTAATAATTAAAAATAACTATTCAATAATGAATTATTAATTTTCATTTATTTTTAGTTTTTTATGAACAATTATTTATTTATTTTAAATTATTAATTTATAATAATAAACAACTAGTTATTCATTAATATTTATAAATTAATTATTATTATTTAATAAATAATAATAAATTGGGAAAATTATTATTAATAATAAATAATAATAATTAATTACTAACAAAAAAATAATTCTTCAAAAATAATTATTAATTAATTTATAATAAAATAAGAAGGAATTAATAATTTGAAATTTATATATAATAATTATTAATTAAATATAATTAATTTCAATTAACTTATTTATAATTAACAACTATTAACTATTTATTATTATTATTATTATTGCTGTTATTATTATTATTATTAACTCCATTAAAATTGATGGATGATTATTTTAATTTGAGGAGGACTTTATAAATGACACTATTAATTACTTTTTAGATTATTTAATGAAACATGGAATTATATGAACTTGTATTTTAATAATTTATTGGATTTCATTCCATAATACATTGAGGAGTGGGAAAAAATAATGCTTATAGAACTAAAACTAGAAGAAGGGATCAAGTATTTCTTATTTTATAATTTTCTTAATAGTGTTATAAAGATTGATGGGATTAATAAAAATTTCTCCATACTCTATAAGGATATAATCCACACTTATATCACCAAAAATATTATAGAGTTATGAATTGTTTCCATACACTATATAGTTTTAACTCAGAGTTTATTGCTTATCCTCCAAAAAAGATCAGTTCTCTTAATATTAAAGATATTAAACCTGTATATTTCAAAAAATCTATTCCCAATAACATTATAATAATCCTTATAATGTGACTTGGGTTGAATGATTCCAATTTTATCTCTCTTAATCAGTTTGGTTTTGTTCCAATTTGAAATATTCATACACGTCTTTTTAGTGCTTCAGAATTTGTAGATACCCTCAAAATAAAATCAAGGGATGAGATATTTCATTTAATGAGGAATATTTAAAATTCTTTGATACTATAAAATGTAAATTTATTATTTTTTTCAAAAGGTATGGTTTCTACAATGGATTTTTGAAATTTATCTATATTATTTTGAGGAGTTCCAAATTTATATTTTTTGTTAATGCAGCCACCAAGTATTTATTTACTTATAATAATGGGTGATGCAAGGTGACCCACTATTATGTAATACTTTTATAATTTCTATGGATTAACTATGTAGAATTTTTCTAAATATCATTATTACTAATCAACAAATTAAAATCAAGATTGGAATAAACATTTTTCTCCACTAAACGTATTTTTATAGATTACATTCTTTAATCCGGGGAGGGTATTAAAAGTACCTTGAAAGTCATAATTTTTTTTCAAGATTATGAATATGTCTTCAAAAAATGTATTTTATGGTATCAATGATTTATTGTATTTGGTAAAGTAATATTAGTATATTGGAAAAATAAATTATGTGAAATATTGGTTCCAATAAAGGTGGTCTCCGATTATCTGATAAAGGAATACCTATTTTCTATGAAAAATTGAACTCTGTATATATCAAGAGTATTTTTTCTACGATCATAAGAAAATTATAAATTTGGAAAGAAAGATGTATATCCCAAACATAAGGAATATATCTCATTAATTATATCATTTATTATATGATTTTTATACCTATTCAACTTTTAAATGGAAAAATATGATTAATAGTCTACATATTATTATATATAATTTTGTTTTATCAAGATTCATTTATGATATATAATTAATCACTATTTCTTATAGATAATATATAAAACCCCTTTACCTAGGATTAATTTTTAGAAATATTCATAGAAATTTCAATGATTCCCTCATATATAAA
Organism: Viscum album; assembly: GCA_963277665.1. NCBI lineage: Eukaryota > Viridiplantae > Streptophyta > Magnoliopsida > Santalales > Viscaceae > Viscum > Viscum album. Next base: position 1,754,860,774 of record OY728133.1, on the reverse strand, counting down.
TTTTTTTGAACCTTCATAAGAAGTAATGACGATGATCTGTTCTTTTAAAAACATATTATTAAATAAATTTCAAAATTATTAGATTTTACTTACATGACTCTTATACTAATTGTTTTTCATTGGATAATTAATATTATGATATTATTTTATGTTCTAAGTGGTTCATTATTGGTGAATTTAATCTTAATTTAAGGAAAACAACAAGGATTCATTTACCAATTGATGAACTATATTTTCTTCCATTCTAGATAAATAAATTGATGTTTTTTATTTTTTTATCAACTTAGTGAGGTGTCTATTTTTATCCTTGATGAAATTCTAATTATTATTTAGATGTATATGTTTATTTATAGGGGAACTTTATATCATAATTTGAACACTTCTACAATGATGAACAAAAAAGACTTATACAGATCATAGTGTGATGACACTTCCCAAGTTTTATAATGGTTGGGGATGTTTAAAAAACCATTCAATGATTCATTAAAATAATTCATGTTATGTATGTTGTAGTGAAATTTAATATAATTAGATTTTTTTCTATAAAAGGGTATAATCTCAATGGATTTATTTTGTTTCCTCGATAAGCATTCATATGAATCTGCCATACATGTATTCATTATATATGATTATTCAAACACACTTTGGATATTTTTACAAATATTATTCCATGGAACCTTTTTTTGAAAAATGATATCACTTGAATCATGAATCTTTTCATTATAGTTACTCTCAATGAGTAACTATTTTATATCTACTTGGTTTAAACTACATCTATTATTTCCTATATATGGAATAATATGAATAAGATATTTCATTAATAGGTAAAACCATCCATCATAGTTGGTATAATGTGTTTCTTTAGGGGCTTATAGGATGCTACTAACATTCAAAGGGCCTTCATGAATTATGATTTCTTTGAACTAGCCACCATTAAAATGTTTGGTATAACTAGATGATGTCAAAGACCTATTAAATTGACTATCATTATAAAGCTAACTACAATACTAAAAAGGATGAATCTTAATTATAGTGAATTTATAAATGTATTTTCTGGTGTTTTTCGGTTACGAGGATGTATTCTACACATACATAGGGTTCTTAGAGAGCTAATTCTATTATTTCTTAGACTTTTTTTAGAACTTGAATCTTAATTATGGGTAGTTATCCATTTTATGGATTATACGAAATATTTTTTATAGAATAAGATATGTATTTAGAGTGAATATACACTCTTGGTGGACATTATAAATAGGGTATCATAGAATGTTCAAAAGAGGGAACTTTTAAATTAACTTGTTGCCTTTTCATTCAGAGTGGATTTGAATATAGGTCACCAATGTTTTCCAGTAAAAACTCCATGTATAAATTTCATTGTAAAATAAATTTTTTATTGATGAGTATTTATTTTGGCCCTTCTCTATTCCTACACTACAAGAAAATTACTGTATAGCAGTGGTTATACCGCTGCCATATGTTTCTACGACAGTTTCAGAAAACCACTGCTAAATTGGTTGTCAGCATCTAAAACATGGCAGTTTCTTTAGTTTAGTATTGGTTTCTATAAATTTTCATAGTAAACATATTTAGTGGTGGTTTTGGTAGTTTTAGCGGTATTATCATTTGAAAAAAATAATGTACTTAGCGGCGGATAATCAACCGCTAAATGTTTTCCATTTTTTACATTAAAACCACCGCTAAAACCACCATAACCACCACTAAATGTGAATGCACATTTATTTTTAAATGTAATTAACTACAATTGATAATAAAATAAAAACTGATAATGGTTGTTTAAATCTTTTTTAAATATGGTCCATTTCGTTAGTAGTGATTTAAACCGCCATTAAATTTATATTTACAAATGAAAAAATGATGTAGATTTTAGAGCCCTAGTACCATTACCCTAAAAAAACCATGTGTTGAAAATATATAACAGAATAATATAAACTATCTAACAATGTTTATTATTCAATAATCTAACAATATTTCATAAAAAGACTATGTAGAGAGAACATATATCAGAAAAATAAAAACCATAGCATCTCAACCATCTTAGAATGTTTCAAAGAACTAAATATAAGACTTTAAACTATATAAAACCAATGTATGAGCAATAATCCTTCAAAATACATAGATAAAACTTAGGATCTATAAAACCTTAAACTATCAAGCCTAACATTGACTATATTGAACCATTATGTAATGATCATGATATTTCTTGCCTTTTCCTGATTGGACTTTCTATTCAAATGATGGTCATCTAAAACACTGATTTTCAAAACTACACATGGATGGATTCTAAGTTTCATAGGATGAAAAGCGATTCCATAATCTCATATCATAGTCCCATACTAAATAATGATCAACCTCAGGTTCGTACCCTTGATAATGGGATTGAATCTCTCTTTTTTATAGGCACATTCAAGGTGCTCAAGCACATCGTGGTATAACTCCCAAAGTTTTAAAATCTTACCAATAATCACATAATTTGCACCTCCACACTTCAGGTCTCCCTCAATTTGGGTCCCCATAATATTATTTGTATTATTCTCTCCTATAGTGATGGCTTGTGGCAAAAATAGACTCACCTACCATCTAGGGTACACACCTCAATGGATCTCTTGTGAGATGTCATATTTCCCATGTTTCAAATGTGGTCAATGGTGAACCCAACATTTGTGGTCTCCATTCAAGAATGAAATGGTGGTGGGGCTTCTGTCACCAACATGAATAAAATTAATCTAATAAGAAACATAATAGTTAGTGCCAAATACAAATATATACATCCTAACATTACTCAAATAAAAATATTAAATATCTCCATCATCCATATGGAACATAGATTACTTCATACTCCACCAACTTCATTCTCCACCAATTATATACTCACTACCTTACTAAATCACAAGCCATATCAAATTCCATTGCCTTTATCAAACATGAGAAATTAAGAAAATGTTAGTTCATGAAAATTTTAGGTGACTACTTTGTGACACACATGATACATGATACATGAACAAACCCTCTCTTTCCATATTTTTCCAACATATCAATATGACCACTAATCATTGTCTAATGATGAAAACTACTTGTAACCCTCTCCACCCCAATCCCAACTTCCTGCTATCGGCACCTATAAGAAAATTATATTTAAAAGTAAATAATATTGTATATTTATATTTAAACATAAAACCAATACATGTTTGAAAACAAAATGATTTTGAAGTTGTGTGATTTACCTTCTCACCAACCATTAATGATGTAGTATCACCAGGGATAGATCCTGTCATCTTCTGATATAAATCAACCAATGATTTCTACAAAGTGGATATCTCAGTCCCCTGTTCCTGAAATGCGTTTTTTATAGAAAGATATTATATATGAGAATATAGACTACAACTAGGAGTAGATTAAGCTTCAATCCTCAATGTCCTGCTAAATACCTCATATGGTAAGGGTCCCAAACCCATCCCGCACACTCAACCAGGATGCTCCTTCCAAAGAACTTTTCCAAATGGGCCATCTAGTGAGACTGAGTAAGACTATGCGGGATTGGTGTCCCATAGTTCTTTAATGTTTACCAATAAATCAAATATCAGTCATATTTTAATCAATATATATTCACATAGTGACAATTGATAATATGTTATAATAATGAAAAATGAATTCTTACCCTATATACTTTGTAAGGATCATCTAAAAAACATCCATTTTATTTTTTATGAACATTCAACCACACTTCTGTTCGGTATACTTGGTGCCATAAACAGTATGACTGTATTTGAAAAATATTAATCAACAATTAAATATGTTAAACAAAGAATATTTTCTTACAAATATTTAAACTAATGAAAATATTACCAGTGTCAATCATCTTATAGAAAAAATCTTTGACCCTATAGTGTGAGGGATGATTTTTTTAGCCTGGCTCGATGCATTCTTCCTTTAAAGATCCTAAAAAAATAAAATGTAATTTAAATGTAATTTATGAAATGTCATATCCTTTTCAAATACATTTATAACTGTGAAATGATAATAAAATAATAATATTTATTTAAATAGAATGTTATTCTCATCCTAATGTCTATCAATAAAAAGGTTCCATTTCTCTCTAGGAACTCCATTAGGTACCTTGTCATACATATGTTGAGCCTCAACAAAGAGTTGTTGAATTCACCCCATAATCTCTATTTAAATTCTTTCCATTTGTTTGCTATATTTTTCAATGTCTACTTTCCTTTTAGCACATCAACAACCGTAATGTGAAAAAACTTCTATACACAACAATTCATTTTTAAAATATTAGAATTTAATAACATACCGAAATCCAATTACACCATAATGTATTAAAATTACCTTTATTAGTGAATCCAAAACATCATTTTTCTAGGATGAAGTTATATGCCACCAATCATTATACATAATCAAAAGTTAATACATCTTCGCATTCAGATAGCCTAGAATGTGGACAAATAATTATATGGTGTCATCCATAGGGAACCCATAAGAATCAAATGGAACCAATATATTTAGTCCAGTCATATTCAATAAATATAATCTTTTCATATTTTATACATTGTTTCATTATTTAAATATTTTAGGAACAAATAGTTAGTATAAAAAAAGTTCAATAAATGTATTCATATTAAAATTTTTACCTATAACAAAAACCCTCCAATATCCCGGTGAATAATTTAGAGTAGCACCTTTCTCCCTCACTACTGAGGCTACTGAATGGGATAGTTTCAACTGAGCTACTGATGGGATGCCCATAGAGGGCATGAGAGATAGTGCATGGGGGAAAGTAGATGGTGTATCAGATGTTATATGGAGGGAGCTAGATGGATCGTCATCTGCCGGTATGGTCGGTGGAATAGTATAACACTTCCTCCATGAAATTGCAATAATTTAATAAAATACAATTAAATTCAAAACATATATTCCATAAACATTATGCAAAAAAAATAGATATGATAACAAATTCACCTAATTAACAACCAAAATATACATAACATTTATAAATAATGAAGCATTTTAAAAAAATTTGTATTTCCTTTTTACTACAACTGGTTGTATAGATTTTTCTTGTGGATCCCATTCGAATATCTGTTGTATTTATAAAATTTCGACAAATGACATAAAATTTTTTCTAGGTCTAAAGTGAAGCATCAATGAAGGTTGTGTTCAACCTATTGATATATAGTTTAAAAATACTAAAAGTAGACACAACACCCATTATAAATTTTGAAATGGTTGATGGGTGAAGTATCATATAAAAATATTCAAATCCAAAAGTTCTATTCCCATGGTGTGTTGAATTTTGATGGCCTAACAGTTAGCTAGGATATGTTGTGTATACGATGAGAGAGGCGGTGTTGTGGGTAACATAGAAATAGAACTGGTTTTCACCATGAGACAATAATGACTACAAGATTTCCTACTCCATATTTTTATGTGGTTAGAGTAAGATCTAAAATAAATAATTGAATTCCATATATAAGGGGATGTATTGAAACCATATATTCAACATTTCATGATGGATGTAGAACTATATAGGATATTCCTATGATCTTTAGTTAAAATAAAAATATTGGTATCTCTATTTCATAATGAAAGTGTTTTGTTTTAAGAGGATGAACTGAGTTTCAGTGAGTTCAGAAAACTATACTTGTTGATGCCCAAGTAATAGAGTAATATTTTTATGAGTAAATGTTTATTAGTCACACGGGTTATCATGGCCAAATAATAGCGTGATATTTTTTATGAGTAAAATTCCCCCCTTTTTAGTCCACCATCATTAGCACATTAATTCAACGGTTCATAAAGTCCTAAATTCAATTTATTTATGCCAGAACCTTATATTCTTTTGATTGGTGTAGGTCTTCCTAGGAATACCATTTCTATTGGTTTTAAACCCTAAAATTTCATAAAAATTATTCTTTGGGGGAACAACTTAGGTCCAAGAATTATGACCATTAACTATTTTTAGCACCATAGTCCATGGTCTTTGACATTACACTAGGATTCATATTTCGAGCATTATGACCTTAGACTATATGCAACCATGTGGTCCATGTATTGTGACCCTAAATGATTTTGAACTTCATTCTTCAGCTAGTATTACCATAAAATAAAAAAGGAATGAAATAATGATGGAGAATATGTTTTCAAAAGAATGTACAAACATAAAATTTTGATGTTTCAACATAAAGAAATATATCAAATAAAAATATAAAAAATGAAAAAGTATTATCATTAAGTATAGATTATAAGTTTTAATATACAGATAGGGAGAAAAATATGTCCCACATTATTTTTATGTTATTATTCTTGTATTGTCATAACTTTATTATAGGGAAAAAAAGGTAAATCTAGTTCTTAAAGGGAAAACTTTAGAATATGTGTAAGTATTCAAAACAAATTCTATTTAGTATATTAGAAGAAGAACCATGTTAATTGAGATTACTATAATTTTTACTCTATTTAATAAATGAATTAAAAATAAACATTGATGAATTAAATATATATTTCATCCCTTGAGGTAGTGAAATTTGAGAATTTTCTTGAGAAATACCCAAAAAATATTAATTTCTTGAAAGTGATTTAAATATGCAATTGAAAAGGTGTGTATTCCCTCTATCTCATCCCTTGAATTTTATTCCATGAAAAAGCTATATTATTATCGTAGATATATTTATATTAACAATAATAAGAAAAATAAATAAGTTTGAGAAAGTTACAAGATATATTTTTCAAGTTATAGTACCCAAAAATTATTATTTAAATGTTGTAATTTGTGTGATGGAGTGAGTAAAAGAATTAATTTTAAAATATTTCATGTGAATTTATATAGAAATTTATAATAATTTATGATCTCATTCAGATAATGTTTTTCCATCCACTAAATATAGTAGTATTGTTTTATAAGAGTTGGTATCCTATTATTTGTGTTGTGTTTGTTGTTTAAATAAAACACTCTTATTTTCTACATTGAGAATGGAACACATTGACGAAGAGTGAGATAATTTATGGAACATTTATTAATAATGTATTGATAATATCCCCTATAATATAATTTTTATTTTATATTGAAATGGAATATATAATGATATTGAAAGGGGAAGAAATGTTGAATTTTATTGGCATAACATTTTCTAGGAGGTACTGACAAAAATATAAGGTGAGAGTTTATTGTTCCCACTTTGTGTTGTTTTTATTTTTAATATGAATCTATGAGTATTACTAAACGTGACATCATGTCAATATAAGTTGATAGATCATTCCATAGAATATTCAAGGAGTTCCCAAGACTATTAATGAATAAAATAAGATCCCAAGAATGTTACCATTTTGTGTGATTTAATGTTCTTAATTAAATCTTGTAAGTTAGTTTTAGACATTTTTTATATGAAAAAGAAATCAATTAGTGTTCTAATTCATTTATAGAATCTATTAGAGAAATTTTATATGTTGAATAAGTTTCTTCTAATGGATATACTTTGAGTTCCATTCATATCATGTAAAAGTAGTTTGAAGAAGTTTTGTAATATTTATTGAGACTGATTGTCTGTAAATATGGAAAATGCTAATGGAATGGTTTCAATCATGTCTATGGAATGTTATGAGATAATTTTGGAAGATTAGACTATTAGATAGGATGAATAATCAAGTAGAAATGATAATTAAAGCTATGAAAGACCATCAAAATATTGTTGGAAGTTGAAGTACCTTATGTTTGGAGATAATGAAGTATTGTATTTATTTTCAATGTTTATCTAAAAGATAATGAGTAAGTTGAAAGTAAACATGCCTATAGGAGTTCTGAATGTAATTCCATTAAAAGTTCATCTTATGGAAGATGTAAACATCAGAAACATGAACATTATAGATACATATTCTAATACTATAAATTAACATAGAGGAAGTACCATGTAGTTGATCAAAATAATGCAAGGCTCGTCACACTAGAAATAAGAATGATGCAGGAGTAATTAATTATGAGGGATAAAGAATAAATTCATAGAGACCATTCTATCTAGAATCAACTGACATAACCGGTGATTACTGAACTAAACATCATTTATATTTCATTAAAAAAATCTAAATATCGAAGAATAAATGTATAATATAGTGTCTATGTTGTGAATGAAAGTATACAATGGGTGGAAAGGTGAGGGATAGTGAGGTGAGGTGTAGTAAGGGATGGTGAGGTGAGGAGAGGTGTGGAGAGGTGAGGCATGATGGGGTGAGGCACGATGATGGATGACAATTGACGATGATGGGTGGTGATAGTAGAAGATGGGCGACAACAAGGCAAGGGCTTCGGGGAGTCGGCATGGCAGGGGGGTTGGGGTGTCATGTGGGGTCGGTGGTGTGAGGGTAGGTGGAAAGTTTCAGATTAGTAAAAATATTTATCTTTTTTAGCAGTGGTTTATGAAAAAACCACCGTGAAATTAATTTGAAAAACATTATCACCTTTTTACTAAACTGCCACTAAAAACCCACCACTAAATGCTTAGTTTTGTGTAGTGCTAGTTTTTTGTATCCCTCATTTTAATACAAACACATTTGGTATTTTATATAAAATTGTGTGTAATACGTCCTTATAATATCACCTTTAGATTTTTTGAAAAAATGAGGACTTTTTAGATTGTTCTTTCATGAATTTGGATTATTATTAATATTATTATATTTAAAATATATAAAAATATGTAGTCTACTTACTTCCATGGTCAATTATGATAGTGATAGAATGTATACCAATATCCACATTCTAGTGTATTAGTGGTCATAGGTGTACTTATTAAAATGGTTTACTCTAACCATTTTCATAGGTGTACTTCTTCCCATGGTTTACAACGATTGTGGATGTATGTATGGGATAACCCTATTATTTTTAACTCTTGTGAAAACATAATGTATATATATCATTTTCATTATAGAATAATTTTGTGTAATGCACCCTATAGGACCTTAATAATTATTTTTTATATAAAATGGTTTTAGATATTTAATTTTGGTGGGATGCTATGGATGAGAGGTAAAATAATTTGGATTTGATGAGTTGATTTTAGTAAACCAACTACATAATTTATTTTTTTTCAATCGAGACAAGATATTTGTTTTAGTGGATGATTATACCATAGTATATTAACATGATGGTTTATTCATTATAAAATATATATGTTAATGATGATGACACTTTATGGATTTGAATTATTATCAGTGATGGATCAACTCTTTGACATTATGGACTTGTTAATGTGTGTTAATTTCTATTTTTTAATCAATTTTACACAACAGAACCAATCTGGGATGATGGTAATCTGAGAACACAACCCCAATCCGATGTACAATAAGTCAAAGGATACTATAATAAGTAATTCATATCATAAACAAGGGAGGTAATGGCCTAATTATCCTGTATAAAACACATATATCTAAAACATAATATAATAGTAAGAAAATAAATATAACAAACATCCACGATATAGAATTAAATTAAAACATTATAATAATATATAATAGTATAAAAAAATAAAAAAATAAAATAATTATTAAATTTATAAAGACAAATATCTCAAAAGAATTATAGGACTGGAAATATATGTAAGTGGGACTCTATGTTTCACTATCTCATATCACAAGTACCAATTAAAACAATCATTACTAGGAACCACTGATTTGTGGCTCCACCAGCATCATGTACAATAAATTAAACTCCATATTGTGTAGCATATTTTCAAAAAACATATTTATGGATATGAAGATATTTCATGGGTATGTATAATAATACCTAGTTAAATGCATTAAAATCCAGGAAGATGTTTTAAAATAATTACGATCAAATTACAACGATATGAAAATGTCATGAACCTAAATAATTTATATTTTTTGAGATTAGGAAACTAATATTATAGCAAAAACCCAAATTTAAAGCCTAATTATAATCCATATCTCAAAGGAAAACACGCATTCATAATGTGTTATAGGTCTGAAAAAATCCATTATACTAATTTACCATTATATCTATGCCACCTATTTCTATATTTATAGTGGAGAAATATGACTCATCATTGAATGTGAATGTCAATCAAGGGAGTGAATGACCCCTATGGAGGACCATTACCCATAATACAAGATGAAACATAATTTAGGGGGGAGGACCAAGCCCCAAAATATATGGGTATTTTGAATTATTTTTTGTATGAAATAATGTACCTTATCAGGATTATAACATCAGGGGAGTATCTGAATACCATGAATGGAGGATCGTACCCCAACACATGGGAATTTCTTGTAATAATTATTTTTTTCAAAAACCCCCCAAAATATTCAAATTAACTATAAAAATATAATAATACTTATGTAACCTATGATGTCACACAAATGGAATATGATAAAAAATAAGAGAATACATAATTTACCCATTATAATTGACTGTTTAGTCATATGCTTCTAACACATGTGTGAGAAAATATGAATAACACCAAAAGGAATCTTACTACCTCACTTGCAGTCTTTTGGAAATAGTGTTTGAGACATAGATATATACCGAGCATGAAACCTAATCATCTTATCATGTGGGAAAAAAAATTAAAAAACTATGCCATATTTCTACATGGATTTTGGGACTCATGTGATAAATTATCATGTCCTACATGTATCATGAGTGATGTCTTACACTCATACCTGTCATGTACACTCACCTAGATGGAATGTATGGCTAAGGGTTTCTTCAGGGTTATACTATTATATACCATAAGTCATGTAACATGGATAAACATGGTATGGGGAGTAAAATTACTCACAATGTGATATTGAACATGAATTCAGAAACCATGTCCACTGTTTCGTGAAAAAATCATGCATGCTTCGAAGTCACATGTCATGTGATCCCAAACTATTGACATAAAAACACTATCCACAAAATATTAAACCACTACCTACATTTCTTTAGATATTAGAGCTTCATGATATTTAACCCACCACATCCAATGTTCTTGTTTCCATAAACAATCTATATCAATGAACTTTCTATCCTCATTGATGTGGTTCATGAAAAACAGAGCCGACACTTGAATCCTTGCACCTTCCTTAAGTCACCACAACCCCCGGTATAGCCTATTCACATCTACTATTATGATAATAACACTATCCTCTCGAAAAAAATTAATCTCACTGTCCTACTCACCCATCAATGAACCATTTTCCATTTCCTAGTTTAGATATGAACATACATCATGATAGATATATTGGAGTTTGTTAAAATAAGGGAGATCAATGATTGATGCTTTTCTTGCCACATGAATCCTGACATGTAATCATTTTTCATTTTTAAAAATGAATGTTTTTAGAATTTATAATGGTAACATTGATTGTGGTAGTGAATTAAAATTCAAATACTATAATAAAAAAATTAATCTGTAGCTAAAATATGGATCAAACAATCCCAAAAAATTCTTGTATATAAAAAAAACTATAATCAAGATATTCTATGAATATAAAAAATAACCAGGTGGATAAATTATAAATTAAATCACAATAATAACAAGGTAAATTGATCTAACAATTATTCCTACCTCATTGGAAGAAATTGATGATGCCTAAATGGTTTATCCTCATTTTCTACTCCAAAATCTACCCCTGATCCACCAATATATTCTCCTATATAAACTATGATGTTCAAACCCTATATTCCAAATTTTGATTAAAATAGATGGTTATTTATCTCAATTTGAGATATTGTCAGACAATATATAATATTATACTTAGGTTTTATAATAATTTAAAAAAAATCAACAATTAATTATCTATGGCTCGAATCTAGGAAAAAAATTATATATCATCTAGGCAAAACTCTCTATTATAGACCCAACTAAAATGTAAGAATTTTGATATATGGATTCATTTATGAAAAATTATTTATTATATTATGTGTGGGATACAAATAATATTTTTGAAATATTAAATATTTTTTAGAGACACATGACACATTTTGAAATAAAGAGGCCATATGAATACTTTAATAAATATTATTTAAGAAATATAAAAAGGGGTTAAAAGATTAATATAGGTTTCTAAATCCTTCCCACCTTTATTACATTTCATCCTAAATGTATAAAAAATTCAAACAGGTGAGGGTAATATGCTTGAAATTCATTATCACACTCTTAGAAGCTCATCTAATGATTCCTATATTGCCACATGACATGCACTAATGCAATCAATAACCCACAAAGGGAATTTTCCTGTAGTTCCTTGATCAATAATGAGTAATACTAAAATATGGGTTTATCCATGATACACACCTCATCCATATCAATAATATATTAGGTTTCATACTTATGTATACTTAGGTAGACACGTGAATGATGTTATATACTTTGTTCAACTTTGGGGATAACACTAGGCGATAAGCTAATAGAAGTACCCTAGATTGGATCTTTGACAACTTGATAAATGTTTTGTATAGGTTACATCATATAACTAATCAAAACATGAAATATCCTGGTGAGACATTATAGAACACTTGGTCTCCTTCCTCTAAATCTAAAATAATCTATCTTCATCCTGTATAGGATTTATAATAGAAAAGAGCTATCCTCATCCTCTCTTAGATCACATGTACCATCTTCAGTGTCAATTATACTAACTCAATTCCCATAAGATATGACTTTCATAATTTTATTTAATAAGGTTATTACCTATAGGGCCTCAAATAGTGACATGAAAATAGTGAATTGGTAGTTTTTGTTTCATATATATTCCACTAATAGTGGATGGTCAACCAAAATCCTTCAAAATTAAAGAATACAATCCTATAACTTCTCCATGATAAATTTACTATCACTATTTTTTAAGATACTCTTGAGGGATGGAATGTTGTCATCATCCAAAATTGGGTCCCAAATTCTTACATAATCCCTACCAATACTTGGAAAATAATTTCATATCTTTTTTTTAAATGATCATTAAGGTAACTCCATGAATCTATATGATCTCATCCCTATATAGTAATACTTATCTCTCTACTAAAATTTACTCTATAATGGGATGGAAGTGAGAAGACTTGATAACTCCAGAGATGAAAAAAGAAACAACATCATGCCACTTTATCAAATTTTGATGTCTAATAATGAAATACATTGATATACTAGAAAACTTCCACTATGGAACCTCAAGTGGTAAACTCAAACTGGTAGGATACTTGTAACCATATATCACCTACTGAAATGTGAAAAAATGTGACATAACATTGATGCACTCTTTTTCATTCCGAACTACTATAACTAATATTATATGTCATGGTATATATTCATCACACCTTTATAAACCACAAAAGGTAATGTGTAAAACAACTTCAACATATCCTCACAAAAACATACTAGAAGTTTTCTTTAACCCAATATGAGGATGATGTTTTTGTCACCTATATAAAATATATCAGGTTTATCTCTAGAAAATATTATTCCTTATATAACTTCACTATAGCTGTACTGAAGCTAGGCCTCCTTCAGTTTATGAAAAATTATGAGGTCCATAATTATTAATTGGTGGTACAAAATAAATCCCTATTACAATAGAACTAATTACTTTGAGGATGAATATTATGGGTCCTAATCTATCAATAAAATAAAATATTTCATAATAATGTAATCAACTAACATGATTTATTTTCTAATAGTATATACTATCTTGAAGTTATAATATCGTTGGAAATTTATCCATCAGATCTACCTCTGATTGATTTCTTCTCGAGAGAATATGTAACTGATACTCTAGTGATCCTTTTGAACCATTAATATATCACTCAGAAATTAGTATTTCAATGTTTTAAAGATGAAAATTACTATTATTGTCTCCAAAATCCTAGGTTACATAGTTATAATCATTGGGTCTGGTCTTCCAAAACTAACTAGAAACCGTCAACAACCTCTAACACAATACATAAGAAATTATATCCCTAAGATCATCAAAAAATGATGTACACAACTCCTCCCTCTAATACATTCATAATAAGAGCAGTGCTCAACCTCTAATTTAAATCTCCCCGTGATCTATAACATCATTATTAATAGACTAATTGATACCATTTTAGGTGAGGGTAATTATATGGGCTTCAATCCTAGATATGTACTCCATGAATCTGTAGCAATATATAGTTATCCCAAGGAACATAGACTCTTAAAAAACCATATTATATGGACTCTAAGTTATCAAGTTCTAAACTTTTTTATGTTAAATACAATGAAACCATTTTAAATGTTATACCCCATTAAATGTATTTCATAAATCATTAAAATTCACATTAGGAGTTTACCGTATAGATGGTTATCCTGAAGAAAATTCATAAAAAATCCTTATATGTTCAACTTATGTATCCATTATAATGAAATAAATGATAATTTCATTTATAAAAACAAGTATGAACTTTTCATGTTGTGGTTGAAAGATCTGATTCTTGAGACTCATAAAGATTACATGGGATTTCATTACACCAAATGGAATCACTAGAAAATCCTAGTGTTCATATCCACATCTAAATATTTTATTCATATTTTCCTCATTACAAAACCAGAGCAAATGATATCTATACATACTTTTAGTCTTTAAAAACAACTTCACTTACTTGAAGTAGTATAAATGTTCATTAATCCCACAAATAGGGTATTAATTCTTAATTATAAACTAATTAAGATTTATACAGTCAATAACAAGGCTCAACCTCTGAAAATCCTTGTTTTAAAATAGAACATTTGATACCCATGGGGATCACTTTTTTTGATGAAAATATTCTATTAAAGGTCCTCCAACAACACATTTAGCTCGATGAGCTCATTTAGTGCCATTTGATAATCTAAAAAAGAAAACAATGTTTCCTTGAGGGAAAAATATTGATATCAACCTATTGAGGATGAGGAAACCCAAAAAAATCTTCTAAGAAAAATTTAATATACTCATCTAACATTTTATGTATTTTTTCCTCCACATAATCCATGACACAAAATGACAAGCTCTCAAACTAAATGTCATCCAACTATAACTTCTTAGTGGTTGGCCATGTTCATCACATCTAAGGGTCCCAGTCACTAGTGAAGCTAAATATTAACACATATTAATAATGTAATATCAACTTGAAATGATATTAATCCACCTAATCCATGACTACATACAAATTGTTCAAACCAACTATTTCGTCACAGAGACTTATACCTTTTGTAATATAATACAAAATAAAATTTATATCTAAAAATATTTAAATTATACTAATGATGGGTATGTATATGAGGTTAATATACTCAAGTATTATTTCATTTCTAAATATGATCGAATTTAGGGTCTATAATAATCTTTGACTCTCAAAAAACTGATACAATAATAAAATAAAATCATATGATGGTGTCGATAAGTATTGTTGGTAAAGAAGAGAAAAACATATCATACCTCGAACCATGTTGGGGGATTCCTAATAATAATCCTCCATCACATTAATTTTTCCATGAAACTAATCACTAATAACGAATTCCTAATTTAGGCCTCCTGGAAGTGGTGGTGTTGGTGGGAGGGGATTGAAGAATATTTTCCCTCTTAATCCTCCTGTTTAACCACATGTTATTCTACCTAAACAATATCTTAAAGGGCTATCCTAGCATTTAGGGGTGGTCCTTGATCTCCAAATATTCTCTATAATGAGATCATTTAGGTGTCACCACCATGCATATTCTCTGATGCTCATTATAGTATAAAATATTGCTTCCTATTCCCAAAACCTCCACAGGTGCAGTAATGATTGAATCCCGATTTCTAGAAACCATGACACACTGAAAACTTCATAAATTTTCTTAAATAAAGTATATAATATTTTAATGATTTTAAAGGAATAAATCCGTTTATTTGAATGTTTTAATAAAATATTATAAATTTGAAGTGAGGATTTAAAATGAATGCGAATGTTGGTTTTTAATGAGTTCTTTTATTAAAGATTATTTCATGAAAATTTGGTTGATATTTTTGTTATGAGTTTTGAAATTTAACCATATTTTTCAAATATATTTACATTGTTAATGAAAAAAATAAACCTATTGGATGACCCTCAACCAAAGACCCCACAAGTCAGTTATATAGGCCTAAGAGGGCCCAACCAACCATACAGAGCCTATATGAAATATTTCCATGATGGTTCGAGGGTATACAGAGGCATCAGGCCCATGCGGTGAATAGATTGTGCAAGGCTTATGTGGGTGAATAGGATATTGGTGGTTAAGCCTACGTGATGGTGGGAGGAGAGGCTCACAGACATGGGGAGGTACACCTTGGTGGTGGGGGTCTTATGACCCCCAAATGGCCTCACTAGACGCTTATGACACTAATTATCATTTAAAATATCATGAACCCATGTATTTAGTTTGATGTGGGGTGACCTACACTCAATAATGTTCATATTTTACAAATCATCGTTGATTCACTCAACTTCTACATGCCTTGTCCAAAGACACAGCCTCAACTACTCTCTACCTTCACCAAAAATGTTGGTCGCCACTTCTTTACTTAGGGACCACCATGTCCAGACATCAAGGATCTTGGATCAAGCTCTACTATAACTTTTGTAGCCTGAGAACACCTCATATCACCTCTTGGACGCCATAGGACCCCATGGAATCCTATTTTGAAGATTTATCAGGCCACTTCGAAGGCCAGATGAAGGAGGAGACCATTTATGACACACCTCAAGTGCCTCTCCAGTACGACAACTACCACATGGAACCTCCATGTCAAACCCATGCATATCATGAATACAAATATGAGAACAAGATCACTACCCCATTGGGATTATTCCCCACATTGAAGAAAAGTGGAAACAACTACAGGTCTATAGAGATTTAAATTTTGATATTCAAAATATCCTTTCTATCTACAAGATCTATGTTAGATTATTTAAAAATCCTTGAATCACATGAATATGATGTTGGGGGAATCTACTCACCTCTATAAAAGTAGAATGAGTTGATTCTAAGGGGTAGAGGTTGTAACTCAATGATGAAATTCCTTAAAAAAATCTTTTAAAACATTTCATTTTTTTTAATTTTAATTTTACTTTTTTTTAAATCATAATTTTATTTTCGTTTTAAAAATAATTCACATATTTTTTATTCAAGTCTTGTCAACCCTTATAATTATTCTCATACTTTTTCTTATTCTTCAAATTTTATCTTTTAGTATTTATTCTTTCTCCCTCTCTCTCTTTCTCTCTCTTTAACTTATTTTCCCAATTTTATTCTATTATTTAATATCTTTTTCATTTATTTGGTATATTTATTTTATTCTTTTTATTTATTCTAATCTATTCACTTCTTCTAATTCTCACCACCGTGACCACTTACCCTTGAAAACGACAGGCAAATCAGAGGCCTATCCAGGCGTGGTAAGTGGTTTTTCTATTCATTCTGTGTCTTAATTCCCATTTTTATTTATATTAGTGGTGGGATAGATAAAATTTCATGAGTTTGGTGGTTTCACACTACGACAATGAACTCAATATCATTCATATGATTTTATTTAATTATTTTCAATCCCTTATAAAATAAAAAATTTCTTCATATGATGGATTTAATTTCTTCAATGGATGAAACGAAATATTATGGACCCATATCTGAGGAGGTGACACATTCTTGATGGAGGTGTCCCATCAGCCTTGATTTCAATAAGAGTAACAATTTAGTATGCTATAGGCATTCAATATTTCATAATCACTAAATAAAATAATATTAGTTTAAGGATGATATTTTATAACTAATCTAACAAACTAAATTTAAACATTAATAATATTGATTATAGAACCCATAAACCAAGACACAAGGTTCATGTTATTTTTTTTTCAATAAAATTTTTTTTATAATTTTATGTTATTTTAGTTTAAATTTTAATTTTTTATTTCTATTCACTATTTATAAAAAAAATGAAAATAATATTTCATTTCATTCAAATAATAAATGAAAACAACCAAAAAATATGTAGTTTAAGTGAATTAGAATTAGTAAGTAGAAATTTTGAATCTCTTCAAGTGAGATGACCCTATTCATCCAGTAATATTCACTAATAAAAAATTCATAAATTTTATTATACCACACACCACAATAGGCGTGCATCGACACCCTATGAGATCCCACTACTATCGACACCTTAGATGTGGATTTTGAATAAAAATTCCTCCAATGATGAGATCATGAATGAAAATTGCTGTGTACCCAGTGAAAATTTATCTAACCCAAAGAGAGTATATTCTACCCAAATTTTAGTCTACAAATCATCCAAAAAAATATTAGTCACTAAATAATTCTCTAAACCCTAGACATTGTTGAGAATTCATAATTCCATGGTCCTTGTCCCAATATCCTTGGTAAGGGCATTCTAAAATATTAAATCTTTTAGAAACCCATCTTGAATCATTTATTATGAGTTCCTTATGTGGTTCATTATCCCCAATGTGTACTAATATATAGACATTCTACCCCTTTAAAGGTCCAATATATCCTGATCTTGTACTATCTTGAATTTCACTGGACATTACTCATATTAGAAAAAAATAATACTCTCAAATAATGAAATCCCACTAATGGATATATATATATATATAGGAAGGGAGAATGGTGACTAATAAGAAGGTGTAAATCAATTTTTAAAATATGTTACCTACATTCCTATTTCTCCCTTTCTAAAACTCATTCTCCATATTGTCAGTCAGTCCATGGATCACTTGATGATAAA
The DNA here is from genome assembly GCA_963277665.1 of Viscum album. Lineage (NCBI taxonomy): Eukaryota > Viridiplantae > Streptophyta > Magnoliopsida > Santalales > Viscaceae > Viscum > Viscum album. The sequence goes on along the minus strand of OY728133.1, from coordinate 1,754,842,003 downwards.
AATAATAATAATGATGAAAATTATAAGTATGTGATAACTATATAGTGTGAAACATGACATAAGGGTTGATGATAAAAACACTATTTTTATCTATCTGTTAAATACTTAGTGTAAAATAGTTATCATCACATTATCCACTTCAATATATTGTTATCAATGATGAATTATTCAATTTATATAGTTGAAAGATTATCTTGGACTCCTAAAAAAAATATAAATAAATAAATAGAAGAAATATATTAGTAAATAATAATTCCTCCAGCACGTGTAATCCTTCCTTCAGGTTCCTCATGTTCCTCTATATTAGTGTATATTTTGAACATTTATCTTCTCTCAAGAGTAACATATATGAGTGGCCCTATCCTTCTTAATAACTTCAAAATTAGTATCTAATGATTATTTCCTTATTATATTATCACTCCAACTATGTAAATATTATCCATTAACATGGATGATTAATTTATAGAGATCTTTTATATCATCATATCTTATTAAATGGTCTCAGTCAATCAATATTTAAGGAATTGGTTCATATTCCTCTATATGTAATACCTATTATATCCTTAGTCAAATTCATATAGGACACTACTATAGTGTCCCAAATTTATATTCTTTAATCATCCTTAAAAGATAGGCCATATAATATTTAGACATTCTAGAACTAACTAGATAATGGACTGTGTATTATTACCATAACATAATATATAATGTCCCAATATTATATTACCCTTCATGGATTCAGATATAGTGAGACTCAAATACAAAGATCTTGACATAAATCCTACCTCATACCAAAATAATGCACTCCATCATTGTAATATAGAAATAAGAATAATGTAATAGTCTTTATATCACACCATATTAATGAACAAATTATTACTACATGACCATAAAATATGTGGTGTAATGAATCAGTTTATTTATGATAGTTACACGTAGCACATTTAGGGTCTGGAACATATTATAATAAAATTATAGATTATGGAATGAATTTTTGAATTGTGAAATGAGTTTCTTTAGATCTCAAGGACAAGAAAACACCAAAATGTCACAGATTATCATTTTATAATAATGTTAACTCCAAATCCCTCAACAAAACTCTTTAAAAATAATGAAAAAGGGTCTAATGTTATTTATTTTGTAAGAGTAAACTCTTACTCTACTATTTCACTTTATAACATAAGAAGTACCTCATCATGGAATAATTTATTAATGATCATTTTTTAATTGACATATTTAAATTTTAATCATTATGTGACACCAATAAATTATTCTATGACATATTCTAATATGTTTCGACATGAATTTTTTTTGAAAAATATTATTCTTCTTATATAAAAAGTTAAATCATCCATAATATGTTCAAAATTTTATAAGAACTTTAAAATCTTATTAATTTTTTTGATTCACATTGACCCCAAAGTAGTACCTTCTCCCTTTATCATCTCTGTGAGTATAACGTGATTGATCAATCTCTATATCCCAGATAATGAAATATCTCCAAGAGTATATGTATCCTTCCACTTTAAATAATGTGAAACTTTTAATATGTTTTAATATTATGAACACCTAATCAGTAGATATAATCTGTATTTAACTCCATTCATAGCTTCATTCCCCCTAAAGATTAATTTGGATAGTGTTTATGTGATATCTATATCCCTATGTGAGAAATAATCACTGTTTCTTAAAGAAACATTTGTGATCCCTAAAATGACTCCCATGATCAATCTTGTTTACCAGAACCCATTTAATTCTCTATCCTGAAAGAGTTTTTCATGAGTTTCTCAAGGAATGTTTTCTTCAAAACTGAACTTACAAAATAACTCTATAAGCCCCTTTATGATTTTTTAATCAGATAACTAATGAAAATGATAAATTCAAACATAATGATAAAATATTCAATGCTCAAATTCATCAGAAACTCACCACTTTATTCAGATACTCCTTATCTTCTAATTATTTCATTTTATATTCACCTACCTAATAAAATAAAACATAAGATGTTTTTCTTCATGAAATAAAGAATATCATCATATCCTTAAGCATACAAATCACTTAAATGCCCTCAAAATCCATCATGATTGACCATTGAAAATATTTGGTGGTTGACAATGCTATCTGCATTGATAAAATATCAAATATGAAATAACATTGAATTAATTTTCTTTATCATCATGACATGGATGGGCTCATAAATCTCCCACATTACATCTATTCAAAATATTATTATCATATAAACTCATCATCAAAAAATTCTTCGATTTTTGAAATACCCTAAAACAAATTGAGAAAATGTTATTAGTAAATATTATTAAATATAATGTCTTCATCAAAAACATATTTTCAATTTCATAGAATTCAATTTTTATTTAGGTATTTATTTTACCCACTATTAGAAAATAGGTCTATCCTCACGCAGCTATACCCACTATTTAGAAAAACCGTGGGTATAAGTGATATATTCTGATATATACCCACAGTTTTGTTAAATATGTGGGTATACAATTCCCCAATTTCATGATACCATTGGGATTCCCCTCTAGATTTCAAATTTATATCGAGCTCTACTGCATGAACCCTCTCTTACACTCCCTGACCTCTTCCTCTCGACCCTCTCCTCCCCTCTGCAACCTTGACCTCTGCATAAACTTCTAGGACTCTAACTCAACCTCATTGTCACATCCGCCACCTTCTCCTAAACATTCTAGCCTCTACCTCTGCCTCAATGTCTAAGCCTTCACCTCTGCCTCAACATCCCAGCCTCCGCCTCCCTTCCCTCTTCCCCTCTGGGATCTTTATCCTCCAGCGATATCCCCCACTCCCCACTCAGCTCCCCCTCCTCCGGCGATGTCCCCACCTGATCCATGGCATGGGGATCTGAAAAGGAGATCTGGCTACTAAGTGCCTTCAATTGTATGTATGAAGAATATCTGTCACTAATCCAGGTTTCCAAAACCATGGGTAATATGAAATTTCAATGGTCTATGCCCACAATTTCTTCAAAACTATCGGTATATGGAAATACCGATGCCTCAGGATCCCAGGGTTCATGAAACCGTGGGTATAGCCTATACCCATGGTTTCATGGGCTATAGCCATGGTTATAAGGAAATTTTTGAATAGTGACCCATTTGACAATACAATCCAAAGGATAAAGAATGAGTAATCGTTTTTTATTTTTCCTCAATCTATTCACCTTGATTTGATTGAGAACATTCTAACCCTTTCAATATGGGTTATTTATTCAGATTAAATGGGGTATAAGAACATTCTCCCCTATATATTTACTCCCCCTCATTCAAATAAAACTACATTACCTTTCTCTCATTTTTATGTTAGTTGAAATTATTCATGAAGAAATAAATGAAATAGAATAGAAAATTAAATTTTTTGATAGAAAATCCATCTCATGACCATCCTTTCAATAATATCTACTCTTTATGTCCATAACAAATTTCTTATTCAATCAAAACATTAAATATTGTAATATAAAAATATCAATTAACCTCTATAATCATGTGATAGAAAATTAAATATAGGAAGTAAGAGTAGTTAGTTAATAAAGATATTAGTCTATAAGTTATATTAAAACATAAATTACTCTTAAAATTCCATCATAGATTTGTTTAATTAGCATCCTATTTCATGAAAAAAATCTTCAAGTAATCCATGAATAAATAATGGAATAGGGTTTATCAATTCATACTTAATTTTTCAAAAAGATGAGGTTGTCCCACTTGGAAGAAGTTTATATTCATAAGGTTCTCAAATTTACCTATAGGATTTTTCACTGCTTTCTAGCCTTCATTTTTATAAACCGACATCTTTGATTTCATAGTCACATCAATAGCATTTTATATAATTTTTTGATCATTATAGATGTTTTATTGTTTTCTTCTCTATCTTATTATAAATTTTAAGGGTTCCTATGGGTATCTCCATGTATTGTATTTTATTAGCACTCAATTTTTATTTATAATATTGGAATCAACACGAAAAAATTCTAGATTTAGTTTATAATGTATGTTGGGTGTGTTTAATTATCATAATATTTTTATTGAAACTTTGAGTGATTGTATTCTTATTTTCCTTACAATCTATTGATGGTCTGCTATTTCTTTTTCTCCACCCCCTTTGCAAGAATTTCATTATGAATCAACCCCTTATAAGGGATAAAATACATGTTTAACTCCAATTTATTTGATAACCATGATATAAAATTCTTTTTAGTGTTTCTATATTATTTACACTATCCAAAATACTTATTGTGTGAACTAGGATTGGTCAGAAATTTCATCATTTGTTTGGAATATTGTTCGTAACTTTTTTCCCTTGAATATCAGTAGTCGTATTTTTTATGAAAATTTTCTCAATTTGTGGACAATGAAAGAACACCATGAGAAACCTCCTTTTGTATTTAGTTTCTCTATTAGACAAGTATTTTTATTGGATTCAATGTTTTTCCCTACCTTTTGATTATTCTTACTAGCATCATTTTCTATACATTACGAGGCTTTTAATAGCCTACCTTTATCATGTTTGAATATCCCCAAATAATATTTCCCTTAATTTTTTCAAATATATGACTACCTCTATTTTTATTATTCTTATACTACTCATGATATATTTTAGTAAGTACTCTAATAGATAATATACATTTCTTGTTAACCTAGTCACTATTGGGTTTCTTCTTCATTAAGAAAACTATATTGGAATACCTCCACTCAACAGAAGACATTTTCAACTATTTTGAATCATAAAATAAATCTTGGGAGGTTCAAACATTAAAAATAATTATTCGTTATTTTTGATATATACATACTTTTAAAGACCAGTACAAAATCTTATTTCTTTTATTTTTAATTTTCAATAGTATCTTCCTAAAATATAAATACAAATATTCCATGAGCATTTAAAAATTAAATTTAATACAATAAAATCCATTGATTTATTAATCAAATATTTTGGAAATTATTATAAGAATTTCTATAAATTGATCTTGTCCTCCATAAGATCATCCCATAACACTTCAATGACATCTTGGTGATTCATTAGATCAGATTTATCAAAATCTACTTCATCTTAAATTTTCTAGGAATATACATTTATGAAATCTATATATTCTTTAGATAAATCAATACATCACACTAGAATTAAATCATAGTTTCAATCTTATTATTTTATTTATCAATTTTTATAGATTTTACGTATCAAAAAAAATAATTCTACGAATATCTCATAAATTTACTTAATTAATTTCCCTCAATTTTATTTTGATTCCATAATGTATTATGGTAAATATTCTCCAATTTTCAATTATATTAACTATCTAAAAAATATTATAAATATGATTATAATTTAACTTTATAATGGAGGGTAGAAATAAGATTTAGTAGTAATAAAATGATAAAACCTTAAGAACTAGATATCTCCATAAATGAATATTTAAAGTTAAAAATCTATAGAAAAAAATTAAATAAAAGATGCATTTTTTCAAAATTTTTGGGTTTAAGCATATAGGAATGAAAAAGTATGTAATGGTCAAAAGATAGATATAAAGGTAAAAGATATTTTCAGATTTTTATTTAAAAACAAATGAACCATGTGGGTGTTCCAGGATTATTTAACATAAATATTTTCTCTAATTCCATTTTTTTATATTAGTGAATTAAATAGAAAATATTTTTTTGTGATCTATAAGGGAATATTAACTATAATACCACTTTTATATTCCATAAGGCTAGATTCTAAGCCACTAAGACGGGGTGAATCATTGATCAAAGTCTAATAAAACAATAATATGGTTTTTTACCATTCTAAAATTTATTTCCCATGATTCTAGTTAATGTTGTTATCATATGATGATAAATGAAATAATAATTATGATGACGAAAGGTATAAGATATCATGATAGTAAAGCACATGATACTAGGGTTACAAGGTTAAAAAAACTCCCAATATTGAGTGTGTATGATATTTATCATGGTTATTTCCACTTGAAATTATTATTATCAGTAATGAATGATTTTATGGATGGATTTAGATTATATTTGTGAACTCCTTTGATAATGTAAAATATAAAAAAGGAAAATAAATTTGAAATATTAACTTCTTCAGTTTATGTGATCTTTCTTTAGTCTTACTCAAGTTCCTTTTCATTAATAAAATTTTTGTGCATTATTATCTTCTCCAAAATAATCCAAATTATTGGCCCTTTCCTTATCAATGATATCATAATGAGTATCTCATAACTCAGTCCTCATTGGATGAAAAAAATAAAAAAACCAAAAATTACATAAAAACATGGGTGTTCCTTTTATAAACATATTTTATATCATTATATATTTAACAATAACCACAGTAAATCAATATGACATGGATTATTTCATATGAATCCATGTTTTATACCTATTATATCATGATTCAAATTCATTTATTATATTAATTTGGTTTCCACAAATTAAGTCAATTTTCAACCCTAAAATATTTAGAATAAGATATTTTAATATTCTAGAATTGATGATATCATAGTGTTGGTGTTATCACCACAATAAAATATAGTATATCGTTGAGTTATATGGAACTTCATTGAGTAGTATTTAGTCAATTTAAATAATAAAATCGGTAGAATAAATCTTACATAACATCGAAAAAATGATATCCTTTATTGTTCCAAATAGAAAATCATTATGTCATGTTCTTTATATATCTTCATATCTATTGAAAGGTTTTTACAAAATATATACTTAAATTAATGTTTTAGGAATCTTATTCATAAATAAAGCTTTACAAAAATATCTTATGGAATCACTCCCAATGACATTAAATCCCAGATTGTATTATGAATTTCTATATTACAACATTATCTTCCTCAATTCCAACAGATACCCACAAACATAAATATCACAACATATCATTGTAGGGTAAGGACGACCACTAAATAACTAGAGGACACAATTCAAAATGTAATCAAATTTTTTTTGATGTGATTTATTATATAATACTAAACACTTATACTTCTTCAAATTTTTATGTAAGGAGTACCTCATTATATCATAATACATTAGTAACCGTTTATCAATAAATAGTTTCATATATAAACCATTAAGTAATTAATAAAAAAAATTTAGAACTCCCAATTTGGAGTAAGATGAATAGTTTGAAAAAATATAAATAAGTTAAAGAGGCGAGGGGAGAATTATAGTGAAAAGAATAATAATTTCACCCAAACCACCAAAGTTCTCCCACCATGTGTGCCCATGTCAAACTATATGTAGGGCATGGAAACTGAAGAATCACTTGGAATTTATACTTATAAAAAATATGTTTGTGTTAAACCAAATTTTCCTAGGGTCCCGTATTTGCCAATAAATATGACCCATAGCACCAAATTTGATACTTTTAAATGATAAAGATACAAATTGATGTTCTGTTTGTCCTAGTCTCATATTGAAGTCCTTCAATATATTTATATAGATTCTTTAAGAACAAATCCATGAAAAATTAACCAAAATAGAAGGTTACTGGGTTTCCCATAGGTTAATAGATAAACAAACATGGTGAGAAACCAATTCCTCCCTAATTCATCAACAATAGATGGATGGATAAATAGTATATAAAATACTCAAGCATCATTCATCCTATTGCGTCTATAAAGACCCTATTACTTGGGAAAACATGCAGCTATTTTTTTCCTTGATGCATCATTTCCACCTAGTACCACAAGAGAGACACTTAACCCAAGTATTAATAGAGAGAATCCTATTGCTCACTCTTACTAGGGTGAAGCACTTTGTTCACCCTCTATATTGAGAACAACTTTTCTATCAATTACTATGTTGAAGAAAGTTAATATATACCTCACCATTGATAAGTATATTTGGCGATTCGTCACTAGTGTAAATCCATATCCATGCACCCCACTAAGGAAAACATCCTCCTCTGATCCCATTCTAGTGTACCAAAACACCATAGACTAAATTGTAGACAATCACATCACCCCAGGATTATATTTAGGCCATTAGTTAACAAGGTATCTTATAATTTCATCTGATATATGTGATTAGAGAATTTACAGCCATGTGAACCCCATCGATAATGTATTTCTTTAATAAAAATAATATCCGCAATTTCACCTCAAGGTTAATAAGACCCATAAGGAATCATGATCTTGTAATACATTGATAATGAGGGTCTCTATTGTTAGGATATTAGGATGGAATCCCATTTTTATAATGACCAATTTTGTAAAATCCAGGCCTAATTTTTTTTTCTTGGGAACATGATTGATACCATGTAACAATCATTGATACATGATAACATGGATTCCTACTAGTCAGATGTCAAAAATTATGGATCAATGATGGATTTATTCTCTCCTGAATGATATATAAAAAACCTATACATTCAAACCCATATGTGTAAGATCTAATCAAACCTCTATTTTCATTCCATTAATGACATTGACTATGGATAGCCCGACCCTAATAGCCTGAAGTCAGTTCCTTACTTTATTACATTTGTACCAACAATATGTGTTTAAATCCCAAATAACCAAATAATTTAGTATATTTTGATAACCAGATATAGAGATATGTATTACATTATCACTTAAAAAGAAATAAAATATAGAAACTCTATTACAAACACACATAAACACATTGATTATCCGTTCAAGTCGTTCATAATAATCATCTTCGCATCCTGGTGAAAAATAAATCATATGAAAGGGGTGAGATCAGATTCTCAGTAAGGGTAAGTGATAAAGAAAAAGAAATCATATGTAAAAATAAAAAAATATTAAAAGTTGAATAACTAGTAAGTCATGACATTAAAACATAATATTTATTATAATATGGAAGGAATAAAAGATGAAAAAATAAATCCATATAAATAATCACATGATACTGAAACTTGACCATGTATTTTTTCTAGTTGTTTAATCACATGGGTTATAAATTAATAATATCATAATAAGGGGATTCATTATTCCAGACATCATAAACATATCGTCAAGGCTTTTTCCGAGAAACCATACTTAAAAGGCTAAAAACCTAGTCTAGTTAATCTCATGAGACCTACCGATGTTGAACGGGATATAGAAGGCTCCTCCCATCACTTAAAAATACCAATTAATTACTCATATAAAAAGGTTGAAACCAAATAAATGTTTACATTTATGTTGAAACTATAATATGAAATTTAAATAATATCCCCAATCTGTAAACTATCTAGAGTAATATGGTGAATGGTATCAAGATAGCACATCCCCAGTCAAAATAATCATAAATATTTCCACAAAAATAGTATATGTAAACAAAATAAATCAATTTAAATGAAATATAATATCAAAACTAGTTTTTAAATAGATAAAAATACTTTAACTAAATCAATGAGTAATTCTTGTGAGAAATACCTTTTTTATTTTGGAAATTAGAACTCTTTTGGAAAGTCACTAGTAATTATCATAAAATCATATTGAAACCATGTATATCCAAAAAATAAAAAAACTAAAATTAAATTATGAATGAGTAATATTAGAAGAATATTCATACTAATATCTGGTTACTGAATCTAACACATGAAAAAAATAATGTTTCATAAACTTTATAAATGAGCTACTTCAGTGCGATTTGAGGGAAATTATAAATGAGTCTTTAAAGAGGAAAAAGTTATATCTTTTTTTTTCATAAAACCATAAATTAACTAAGATAGTTTATAATGATAAATAGATATATTTTATTAAAATATCAGTGTCTTAAAACAGATATTGAGTTGTACTTGAAAATGGGTAAGAAATTTTGAATTCTCATTAATCAGGTTGGTTTATTGGGAGGAATTAAAAAGTAAACCTTATAAAACATGTAATTCCTGAAAAAATAAATAATAATGTAGCTATATAATTTTTTTGGACCATAAAAAAATTATTTAGGAGTATTAAATAAGAATAACAAAGAAATACATTTGGGTACAGAGTTAGTAAGTATAACGCAATTAAAAAATGAACGTTTGAGAGGAAACCCTTATATTATGTCTAAAAGTGTGCTGTACTTGTACGTAATGTCATGGATAATGAAATTAGAATCATTATCAGTTATATTAATATCCTACTAAATATTTATCTGATTTATTATAATCATATTATGTTCATTTATTTCCTTTTTTACGAGTTATAATATTCAATTTCACCATTAGGGAGTGTTTGTTTCCTTGGTTTTCATGGTTAGTTCACTTGTATATATGTATGAAAGATCATGTAAAATGGAACTAATTTTCCAGAATTGAAAATATAAGTTATTAATGAAGTTATAAAAAATTTAATGGAATTATATATCATCTTATTTCCAGATTTTAGTATGATTCATTAGATAAATCATCGATGATAACCACTTAGAATACTTTTGTTTTTTTTTCAATCATCACAAACTAGTTTTTTCTTATGAATTAATATTATGTATATATACTTTTTATAGAACATTAAATATGTTTTAATATGTATATTAATTTCTTTTTAGAAAAAAATTGTTTTATGACTAGCCTTTATGGAAAAATTGACAAATGAAAACTCATATTCCATGAAGGCAGTAAATCCACCCCCCACTGATGATGTTTTCATTTTTAGAATGAAAAGGGGAATAGAAGAGAATTTATTCTTGATATAATATTATCCTAAAAAAATTATACTATATAAAATATATTGGAGTTATTATGACACTTAGGTATAGGGAGGTGATGAAAGAATAACAAAAGAAAGAAATTAAAAAAATTAAAAGAATGAAAGGGGATGTTACAACTTGAATTCCTATACATGAGAACCTCCTTAGGGAAAATTGAAATGGGTTTTCTTGTGTGCTAACTAACAAAATAAAATGTGGGAGAGAGGCTTGGGAATGGGATTGGGTAGAAATTGGACAAGTTTAAAGAATTTTGAGGTGGGTGGATAAGGGGTGGTATTTATAGCGGAGGAGAGTGGTATTTTTTTGTATATTTTATTCATTTGTTTATTATTTTGTCTCAAGACTATGAATAATTTTGATTCGAATGGATAAATACTGTAAAGATAGAATGAAGGTTCACGATTATGGTGCTTACATCATTGATGAATCATGAAATAGTTCATTTGTGTGATAATTCTATATAACATAAATTACTATGTTTTACTATTCACACAAAATTTAACTATTTCAGAAAAACCCAAAAAAGAAACACTAAGCATTTTTCAACTTGTATAATTCCAAAATGGACATCATTTTATGATTTTTTAAAATATGAAAAATTTAATTATTAAATAAAACCATCATTTACTAAATGAAATACTGATTTTGACATTATAATAGTTTTTATGACACATTCAAAAATTAATTAAGGTCTCATAAATTTATCTTATAATCATAAGAAAAAAATTAATTTATAAATCTATTTCCTAGAAATAAAATTTAATTTAAATAATTATATTATTTAAAAAAATTTAAATACACATTTATGTTTCACAAAAATATCAAAATTTAATTTATCCTCTTTAAAATATTTATTATCTTTTTACATGATATAAATGTATCATATTTTTATTTATAAGATACCTAAATTTTAGGTATACTTATATAGTTAAGGTTACCATTCAATTGGCCAGATTACATTTCCTAATGGTCATGTTACTATTCCAATGACCATGTTTATATTTTATAGTATATCATGTTTTTAAAAATTGTGTTGTGTGAAACATAAGCTATCAAAGATGTTAAAGGGAGATAACATAAAATCATGGGGTGTTACATGATCCCCTCGTTCAAAAAAATCTTCACTAAAATTGCTAAAATTTCACCTCATAAAAATATTTGGGTAGTTTTTCATCTTAATTTCCTTCAGTTCTCACTTCACCACTTAAATTTTTTGATTTTTCATAGAACCTTTACCAGTCGAGTCTTTTGATTCCTCAACACCCATTCTATAGTGTCCAGAATCTGAATGATCTCTTCACAGTAAGATAAATTAGCTTCAAATTCTATTCCTTCTATGTTGAGAACATGTATTGGTTCAGGCATGTACTTGCTTATCAAAGATATGTGGAACACATAGTGTACTATAGAAATACTAGGTGGAATTTCTAAATGATAATCTATACCAAAAATTCTCTCCAGAATTTGAAAAGGTGCGATGTACTTGGGGATCAATATCTATTTCTTATGGAACATTACGACACTATTCCATGGATATACTTTTAGAAGGACATGATCTACGACTTGATACTCTAGATCCTTTCTCTCATTTTCTACATAACAATTTTTATTACTTTGATCTGTTTTGATATGGGTTTGAATAGTATTTACCTTTGTTGCTGTTTCCTTCACAATCTCTTGGCCTACAAGCTTCCTTTCACAAACTTCGTCCCAATATGTTGGGGTACGACATCTCTATCCATATAACAATTCACAAGGTTCCATTTGAATACAAATATTCAAACTATTTTTGTGGGAAAACTCTACCAAAGCTTGATACTGATCCCACATACCTAGAAAGTTGAGTGACCATGACCTTAACATGGTTTCTAAAGTTTGAAGCAACCTTTCTGGCTACCCATCATTTTAAGGGGGATAAGCAGTGCTCAAATGAAGCTAGGTATCAAGATACTTTTGAATACATTTCCAAAAAATTCATATAAATCATGGATCATGATTAGAAACCCTGGAAAAAGGTGCACCATTATGTCTTACAATTTCATTAATATAGAGTCGTACAAGGAAATCTGGTTGAAAATCCCCCTTATCGTGAGGAAATGTGTAGATTTGGTAAGTCGAGCAATAATTACACATAATCTATCATTATTTAATGGGGTCTTTCATATTCTAGAGTCAAAATACGTAGTAATGTAATCCCTGTTTCATTTAAGAATAGTCATAGGTTGCATGACTCCTATAGGATGTTTTCTTCCTACATTCACCTATTGATAGAACACACATCTTGATACATAATCAACAAATTTTCTGTTTCATATTATCCCACCACAAATGTTCCTTCACATTTCTATATATCTTAGTTATACCATAGTGTATAGAAAAATTAAAGCTATGAGAATCATCAAATAATTCCCTTTTTAGATCAGGTATATAGGAAACACAAAGCCTCTTCCCAAATTTCAAGATGTCTTTTTCAAATATAAATTCTACCAATTTCCCATCATTCACAGATTTAATATTCTTTTCAAAACTCTCATCATCTGAAAAATAACTTTTAATCCTTTAAAATAAACATAGTTGGGAAATCATTTGGAAAAGTAGAGATGTTTAAAATTCCTTGATAATTCTAAGATCCATCTTTACTAGATCCATGTACTTAGGATCCATCTCAATCCTCTTTTTGTTTAGAACTTCACAATTATAACTACTCCATGCATCTACTACCGTATTCCTCTTTTTTGGGTGGTAGATAATTGAACAATGATAATCATTGAGTATCTCGATCCATCACCATTGCATCATGTTGTGTTATTTATACGAGAAGATATGTTTCAAACTCTTGTGATCTATATATATCTCACGTATTTCATCATAGAGATAGTTTCTCCACATTTTCAAATAAAATATTATAGCAACTAACTCAAGATCATGAGTTGGATAATTCTATTCAAGAGTGCTTATCATACATGATACAACATAAATAACACTGTCATTTTTCATAAGGACACAACCAAGTCCTTTATTTTATACATCAATATATATCACAAACCCACTATTTATTGATCGTAGATTCAAGATCATATTATTAAATAATATTCTCTTCAATTATTCAAAACATTCTTTTCATTAACTTTTCTATACAAACTTAACCCCTTTACAAGTAATCTCAATTAACTGGTTAGCTGATTGGGAAAAATTCTGAAAAAACACCAATAGTAACTTGCTAGACCAATTAAAATACATACCTAAGTTATGTTAATTGGTGTTGGTAATTTCGAAAATACCTTTTTCATTAAGGGATCAAGTGATATTCTATACTTAGAGACAATATGGCCTAGAAAAGAAATATTTTGAAGCCAAAATTTACACTTACTGAACATACCATATAACTCTTTTCTTATAAGTGTCTCTAGAATAACCAGCAAGTGGTTCTAATAGTCCTCATAGATCTTGGAATGGACCAATCTAACATCAAAGTATAGAATAATAAAATTATCAAGATATTCCTTGAGTACTATGTTCATTATATCTATAAAAATAGAGGCTGCATTAGTCAACCAAAATGGAATTAATGTAAACTCGTAATGCCCTTAACTTGTTTGAAATACTGTCTTTGGAATATCTTCCATCATCACATGTGATTAATGATATCTAGATCAAAGATAGATCTTTGAAAAATATTGATCATTATGAATTTGATCAAAAAATTTATAAATGAGAGCTAGAAGATACTTGTTCTTTATCCTAATAGCATTGATCTCCCTATAGTCAATTCCCAGCCTCATAGATCCATCATTCTTCTTAACAAAAAGAACATGATATCCCCAAGGATAAACACTAGGGCATATAAATACCATATCACTCTATTACTATAGTCATTTATTTATCTCTATTAACTCCACTGTGGCCATTCTATAGAGAGTCTTCGATATAGGTATTGCATCAGGGTTAAATCAATAGCTAACTCAACATCCCACTATGGAGGATATACAGGTAAATCCTTTGAAAATAAATCAAATTAGTCATACACAATAGGTACATGCTCAATTTAAAGATCCCCTTTTTCATCAGTAGATTTTCACTAATATTATTCTCCAAGAATATCATTTATAAGAGCTACTATAGGTGTATCTAGATATGACTCATATGATGAAGTATCCCCTCAAAAGATACAAAATTCCATATCTTTACCATGAATCATAATTTCCTTTTCATTGGAATAATTTGTTTCTTTATATTTTGAATTATAGTCTATAACTTGTCTTATATAAAAATTAACCATATGTATGATGATAAAATCAACAATTAATGAACGTTTATCTATCTTAATAGGAACATATCAACACATATTTGTTGCAATAAGGTTTCCACTACGAATTATTACTAAAAAATACCTTGTTAAGGTGAATTGGAAATATCTAGTTTTTAATGTAAACTAGGAAGATATAAAGGAATTCAATGACATATAATGAAATAAATCTTCATATAAATTTGAGGTGATGATTAATGTACTTTACACCATGTCATTAGAAACTACATCCTTAGATATTGTGACTGTATAAGAATGGACTTGTACCCTTTACCTTTATTGGTTAAATTTTCCTTTACATCCATGATAATCATTTGCATAGTCTCCCAACCCCTTACAGCTAAATCATTTGAAGTTGCTCTCTTCTTTCTTTCCTCGACAATCATGGGCATGGTGTCCTTTTTCTCAATATTTATAAGAAACTCCAATTCCCAATAGGCATGTTCTAGGATATTTATTTCCACATTTATTTCATGTTGAAAATTTCATCATACCCTTATTACCTTTTTTCCATTTACATAGTACTCATCAGACATCTTCTTATCTTTCTTCCCATCAAATCCATAAGGATTGAAAAATTATTTCTCTATGTTGGTTAAACATGATAATATATCCCCATATGATGAGAATTTTGGGGATACTATATCACCTATTAGAGTTGGATTAATACCATCAAAGAAATGGGAAATCCTTCTCCATGTATTGTTTATATTGTCTATGACATGCCTTGATAAAATTGTAAATATGGATTCATTTTTGGAAATGTTTTCATCCTCTTTTTGTGTTAGACTCAAGAATTGACCTTCCATACCCACTCTCTATTCTTGAGGGAAATATTTTTCAAAGAAAATTTTCTTAAAATACTTCCATTACATTTTTTTATTTTTCCCGATATTTTTATTTTAAATCAAGGACCACCATTTATTTACACCTCCTGAGAGATGATAAACATCCATGATAACCTTCCCCATTTCATTACTTCCCAAATCATGAAATATATTCTATAAGGAACATATCCATTGATCTACTAAAATGGTTTTATAGTCTTATTGAATAATGGAATTTTTGTCGCATGAAGTGGTAAAAAATTATTACAATGTGTTGGGCATCATGATTCTCTATGTGAGTTTGGTTATTACTAATAACACGAGTCAGCTGTCCCAGTATTGATATAAGCTACTCATCTGTATTTTTATATCCATATACAACATCATTATCATGTATATAATGGATATAACTACATGGAAGACTTGTATTTATACGTTTTCCATTTCATCCACTATACTCCATTTCAAAACAATGGCGTACACTTAATTATTTTATAAATCATAATTCATTATTTTGATATATAAAAACAATTAACATAAATTGGATATTTATTCATAGCTAATCTAACAATCATAAACATGGTTTCTTTGGGGACATGTTTACTTATAAATTTTTCATAAGGGGTTTTAATGAAAATGTAAATTATCTTTAGAATATCCCCTAAGAGTGTAAAATAATGTGACAAGTAAGGCTCATTGTTGTGTGCCAGGTTATGCCGAGATAGGCCTAACACACCTTTTCAGATTTTTTACCCTAGGTAAATAAGTGTTATAACCACATACACTTATTGTATCCATACATGGATGTATTCTTAGAACGCCCCACATAATCCCTATCTTATAAAAATTATAGGATGTTCTTGTATTCTTATCCTCAATGTCTATCTTAGGGTTATTTCCCCAAATCTATATTTTAAATATCAATTTTGTATGGTTTCTATTAAAAATTACCTCATAACAACTGTAAAGACACAACCATAGTATCCCAGAGCTGGTTCCATACTTTATTACATTGGTACTAAGAACTAGTGTTTTCAACCCATAAGATTGAATAGTTTAGTATCTTTTGAAAAATAGATAAAAAATATATATATTAGATTAAATCATAAAATGGAAAACAAATAGAAACTCACTACTAGAATATGGTGTTTTCCCATTTTTAATATACCAATGGTTTCTTCAATCTATTTCTATAGTGTAAAAGTAGGCAACATTTGCTGACAGTTTTTTCAAACCATTGGCTATATGTAAATATACCTATGATTTCTTAACGGTTTGCCAAACCTGTTGGGAAATTATTATTTTATCTATGGTATAAAAATGGTTTATCAAATATTTTGTTAAATTGAATCCTTTCAAATGGTTATTAAAAACTGTTGGGAATGTTTTTCCCCAAATACCCAGCGCCCCAGCTCCCACTCGACCAGATTGCAAACCCTAATCCAGAGCTCCTCCAAATGTCTTCTTGGCCGCAAAACTCCTTCTAGCCATAGATCTATATTTAATCAAACAAATTTTTATTTCTACACTTCAAATTTGTAAGTGTTATCCTAGTTTTAGTGTTTTTTCTCTTTTTATTCTATTTTCTGTTTTGATTTTGGTAAAATTAGAGTCATGCTGTCTTTAGAGTACTAAAACAGTTGATTTGTTTTATGTTTTTTTCTACACTTCAAACATGGTAAAGGTTTCGTTTAGTGGGTTGATATGGTACATTAAGTGGAATTTAGTTTATTTGAAAATTGTATTTGGATTTTGGTGTTGGTTGGGTGATGGATTGGAATTGTGAACACCCCCACCGCACCCCCTGGACACCTCCGACCCCTTGGACACCCCCACCCCCTGGCCACCCCTTGGGCACCCCCCATTTGATAGCCCCCCACCCCCTGCCCCCACCCACCTGGACACCCCCACCCCCACCCTCCCGGGACACCCCTGACATCCCATGGGCATCCCGTCTAGACATCCCCACCCTTTGGACAACCCCCTCACCCACCACCTGGACACCCCCACCCCCACCCTCCTTGGACACCCCTCAACCCCCATGGATATCCCCCACACCCTTGTACAACACCCTCCGACCCCCCCCCCCCCCAACCACTTCCACCACCCCTAAATAACCCACCCCCGAGACACCCTCCACCCCCTTGGACAACCACCCCACCCCACCCCACCTCCTTAGACAGCCCCCCTAGACACCACCACACCTCCTAGACACCACTCCACCACCTAAGTGGTTGACCCAATTTTTAAATTTGAATTGACAATGTAGTTGATTTCCCCTTTACCTAATGATATTTTATAAGTGACCCATAGAGCCTTATAAATTGAATTTTTCATGTTTTGATAAATTGAATTTACCATGTTTTGATAAATTGAATTTGTCATTTTTCGATAAATTGAATGGGTTGTTTGTAATGAAATGGCTAATGCATGATGGTTTGGATTTCTTAATGAATAAAATGGTTTTATATAAAATTCACCTAAGGGGACTTCTGTATGGGTAGGGGGATTTCTAGGTGTGGGGGGATGTCCAAGTGGGGGAGGTTTGTCCAGGGGGTAGGGGGTGCAGGGGGGTAGGGGAGGATATAGGGGTGTGAGGGAGGGGGTATGGGCTGCCCCAAGGAGGAGTGTGGGCTGTCCAGGGGGGTTAGGGTGGGGTGACCAGGTGGGGGAGGGGTGTGGGGTGTCTAGAGAAAGAGGATGGGCTATCCAGGTGGGGGGGGGGGTGTCAAGGTGGGGGAGGGGGATGTCCAGGTGGGGGTGGTGGCTGTCTAGGTTGGGGGTGGGGGGATGTCCAGGTGGGGGTGGTAGGGAGTGGGCTATCAAGGAGGGGGTGGGGCTGGGCTGTCTAGGTGGGAGGGGGGCTGTAGGGGAGGGGTTTTGGCTATCCAGGGAGGGGTGGGATTTCCTGGGGGGCTATCTCGGTGGGGGAGGGGGTATGGGTTATCCAAGGAGGGGGGATGTCCAGTGGGGGGGGGGGGTGTCCAGGTGGCAGGGGGCTATCCACAGAGGCTGTTGGGGGGAGGGGATGCAGGGGAAGGGGGTGTGGGATGTCCAGGGAGGGTGGGATATCTAAGGGCGGTGCTGGGTGGGCTGTCTAGGTGGGGGGGGGGGGGCAATGAGGGGGGAGGTATTTCAAAGTTTGGTGGGGGTCGTGGTGGTGGGGGGGGGGGAAGGTGGGGTGGGGGGGATATCCGGGTGAGGGTGCAGGGGGTAGGGGATATAGGGGTGTGGGGGTGTAGGATATCCAGAGAAGAGGGTGTGTTTTCCACTCTGATACTCTACCAAAAATAGGAATAAAATATAACCAATGTATAGTTGGTTTCACACGTTAAGACTTTTCTTGATATTCCATACCAACACTCTCTCTAACCCTTCTAAGAAGAAGTGATCTATTGAAAATAAATCTCTCACAGGTTATTATCCACTAACATATTGATCTCATACAAATTTAACATTCAAACTCTATATCACTTAATAATATAACAAGGCTCATACTTCTATGAGTAGTTTCCCATCGAAACATGGTGCTTAAAATCTGATCCACATATCATATTTGGTGGCTTGTTTACAATTGGGTGTGTTGTGATTTATATGTTTGATATTCGTGGTTTAAACCAGCATTATTCTCAGTCATCTATAATAGGCTGGGAATCATGCTAAAATAGGATAAAAGTTGGATTTTACAACCCTAGTTTGGGGGTGGACACCCCCACCCCTTGGACAACGCCCACCCACTGGAAAGCCCAACCACCCCTGTGAACAGCCTGCCCACCCCTCATGGATAGTCCTCCCAACCCCCTGGACAAACTGTACCCCCTGGAAAACCCCGCCACCCCCATAGAATTCCTTCCCACCCACCGTACCGCCCTGGACAGCCCCTCCACCCCCCGGACAGCCCCCACCCATGGACACCTCGTACCCCTGGACATCCCCCACCCCTAGAAATCCCCCCAGGGACCCCCCCCCCCCCCTCGACCCCATGGATAGTCCTACAACCCCTGTGGGCTGACCACCCACACCTTGGACAACCCATAGCCCCTTGGACATCCCCCCCCACCCCTACCCCCATGGAAAACTCATCCACCCCCTGGACAGCCTCGCCACCCCCGTTGACAACCCTCCCACCCATATCGTACCCACAGGACAACCCATCCACCCCTAGACAGTACGACCACCCCTTGGACATCTCGTACCCCCTGGATAGCCCCACACCCCGGGAAAAACCCCCCTGGACACCTCTGACACCCCTGGACAGTCCCGCCACCCCCAAGGACAGCTCGCCCACCCCCTTAGACACCACCTACCCCTATCTATATCCCCCACCACTATAGAAAGTCCTCCCCCCTAGACATCCGCCCACCACCCCTTGAACACCCCCATCCCCCTGGTCACCCACACACACCTGGAAACCCCCCCCCCCCCACTAGACACCTCCAACCATACTGGAACAGCCCCGCCACCCTCATGGACAGCCCGACCACCCCCCTGTGGACAACTTACCCACCCCCTGGACACTCCGTACCCCCTAGACAGCCCCCTCCACCCCCTAGACAGCCCATCCACCCCCTGGACACCTCGTACACCATGGAAAGCCTCTACACACCCTAGACACCCCTGACCCATAGACATCCCTGCCACCCCTGTGGACAGCCCACTCACCCCCTAGAAACCACGTACCCCCCTAAAAAGCCCCCACCCCCTGTAGACATCCCGACCACCCCCCATGGACACCCTCCCACCACCCCCCCGGACACCCCCCATCCCCCCGGACACCCCCATCCCCTAGAAAGACCCCCCCCCCAAACACCCCCGACCCCACTGGACAGCCCTGCAACCCCCGTGGACTGCCTGACCGCCCCCATGGACAGCCACCCGCCACTCTGGACACCCCGTACCACCCTGGACAACCCCTCCACCCCCATGGATAGCATGCCACCCCCTGGACACCTCGTACCCACCTGGAGGGCCCCTCCCACCCCCCCAGACACCCTTCTCACCCCCCAGGACACCCCATACCGTATGGACACCCCCACCCCGGAAAATCCCCCCTCCCCCTGGACACCCCTAACCCCCTAGATAGCCTCGCCACCCCTATGGACAACCCACCCGCCCCTGGACACCTCATACAACCTGGACATCCCCCCCCCATGGATAGACTAAACACCTAGACACCCCGACCCCCCCTAGACAGCCCCCACCCCCTGGACACCTCCAACCCCCTTGGATAGCCCCACCACCCCTAGACACCCCACACCCCCCCTGACACCCCCACCCCTTGGGAAATGTATGTGATCACTCATATAATCTACTAAAATATAAAATTTCATTGATCTAATATTTAGTCAACTACTGAATAATTCTCCTCCAGCTGTGTACTATATAATGTACACTCATGTATAGTTCTTCAAATATATTTTGTTATAAATATTTTTTTTGTGTTTTATATTATGATTCTCATATAGAGTAGTGTGTCAATTATGGTTTTACATAAAGTGAAAAATTCTCATTTACATAAATATATTTTCGATGAAACTTCGATATTAATGAATTGCTTTTGATGAAATGACTTATAACAATTTTTTTACAGAATGGATAGAAGTTTGATGTATGAAACTGATCAGATATCAAGTGATTTTCAAAACAATTAGGTGAGATTTTTAGATTTTTTATTTCACAATGCTTCAGATATTGGTCACATACACTTCCCATGTTAAAAGTGTCTTGGAAGACCATGGTTGATCCTTGAAGAAGTCAGCTACCACATAACCAAATATGGATTTCAAGAAAACTATTCTTTATGGTATCACAATGGGGAGAAAATGACATCTCAAATTACTGATGATCCAAATGAGAGTAATGGATTAGATAATTTTTTTATATGACCCGTTTCCATTTATTCATCATCACGAAAAATAAATGATTTCGAACCATGAAGATTTTGATATGATCACACATGATGCGTCTAGTGAAAATGATGATGTTGTCAGGGTGAAAAAATTGAATAATGCTACCATGACTCTAGTATATCAACATTGTGGTAAAATAAAAAAGCTATAATTTTTAATCTGATTGTTTCAGGGAAAAACTATGTATGTGATTTTTAATAAAAGCACTGATTATATTCTTACCTTCGTGAAGGAATTACTTATAGATGATGTAGATATTCCCTCTAACCACTATATGGCATGGATGTTAGTTGAGGAACTTGTATTTTCAGGAAAAAAAATTCATGATTTCATGAAAGATTGCAGTATATTCTTGGAGGAAAATGCTTAATGGAATGATTGTATAAAATGTGGCACATCCCTCTGGAATCCAAAAGCTGATAGAACACCATCTTATATGCCATAAGAAGTAATGTGGAACTTTCCATTGATCCCCAGATTCTTGAATATTTTTATGTCTGATGAAATATCAATTAAAATTTGATGGCATGATACCGATAGAAAGAAGACTAATGATGAGTTTGTTTAACCTGAAAATTGATTTGCGTGGCAGATATTTGATGCTCAATATCTAGATTTTGTAGCTGATGCTCGTAATGTGAGGTTGGGTCTTTCATGTGATGGTTTCAATCCATTTGGACATATTCTTACGTCGCACAACACATGGCCAATTTTTATACACATTTATAATATTCCCCCATGGTTGTGTATGATAAAACCTTTCACTATCATGAGTATTCTCATATCTGGACCTTCTGATCCTGGAAATGATATAGATGTATACAAGCAAAATTTAATAATAAAGTTAAAACTTCATTGAGATGTGGGTATGCGCACATACGATGCATGTTCAAAAGACATATTTAATATGCATGTTGTGCTTATGTGGTT
Organism: Viscum album; assembly: GCA_963277665.1. NCBI lineage: Eukaryota > Viridiplantae > Streptophyta > Magnoliopsida > Santalales > Viscaceae > Viscum > Viscum album. The sequence goes on along the minus strand of OY728133.1, from coordinate 1,754,819,352 downwards.
TATCAATGATTTTCCTACTTATGCAATGATGTCTGGATGGAGAATGAAGGGAAAACTATCATGTCCTCTTTGTATGTAGAATACACATTCCAGAAGATTGAAACATCATTGTAGTTTCAATTTTATGGGACATCGATGATTCTTTCCAATAGTCCATCCATATAGAAATAATTGTCGAAGATTTTACAATTCCTTGGAGACTGATGAACCACCTCCGTGTATGTCTATAAATGATGTTCTTAATGAATTGAAATATTTTAGTTTTTCATTCGAGAAGGGTCAAATGATATCGGGAAAGAGAAAGAATGTTTCCACTGAAACCTATTACAATTGGAAGAAGATAAGTATCTTCTTTGATTTGCCTTATTGGTCAACCAATTTGTTATGTCATTGCTTAGATGTAATGCACATTGAAAAAGGTATATGTGAAATTTTGCATTTAATTCTTCAAAATGTTAATGGAAATAAAAAAGATGATTTATGGCCTCGGAATGACTTCGTGGATTGGGGCATCAGACCGAAATTGCATCCTATGCGTATCAGTGAAAAGAAATGGAAACTTATAAGTGCTTCTTATGTGTTGACACCTATAGAAAAAAAGAAATTTTTGTATGTTATAGAGACTATTAAAGTTCCTGATGGTAATTTAAGTAACATATCTAAACATGTCAACAGAAGAGAGTTGAAGCTAAAGTCTTTGAAGACTCATGATTATCAAATCCTTCTTCATGAGTTGATTCCAGTAACAATTCGTCATTTTTTTCCAATACTGTATGGGTGGATGTTATTAGGTTGTGACATTTGTTTAGAGATGTTTGTGCTAAGATGTTGTCCAAGTCTTTCTTGCAAAAAAACATCAGTAGATGACCCATTAATTTTGTGTGAGTTAGAGAAAATATTTCCTCCACCATTTTTCACATGCATGATGCATCTGACTGTCCATACTCCAACTAAAATACTTCTTGGAGGACCTATTTCTTTCTGTTGGTTGTATCCAACTAAAATAAATATGTACACATTAAAGTATTATGTTTGTAACAGGAATCGTCCCGAACGTTCTATCGTGAACAGTTACTTGGCTCAAGAATGTATGTATTTATACTATATATATTTTTCAAATCTTACAAAAAGAATGCACAGACCAATGAGAAATGAAGAAGAATAGTATGGGAAAATTGAACCCAGTTTTCCATCACTTCCTCAAAAAGGAGGAATTCATGGATCATATACATTGACAACATTAAGCCTTAAAGATCAGGAGATGGAACATCACACATTTTTGTTCAACTATTATTTTTTCGATGACTACATATTGTAAGTAAATTGTATATGTATATCTTATATATATATATATCTATTAAATTATTCCTATTTTTATCTACAAGGAACATAAAGCGATGATAAAAAGAAAGCATCGTTATTTATCTTTAAGAAGGAGGGATACTTTTCATAGAAAAGATTTTTCAGCTTGGTTAAAATTGAAGGTAATATTATTTCTGTTTAAAATAACTAAAATGATAATTAATTAAGTATAATATTGATTTATTTTCTAGGTATTTATTTTGCCTGTTGACTCTGTCTCAGAGTAAATAAGAGCTTTGGATTTTGGTCTTAACACCGTTGTTCATGACTGTAAATCAATTGTTATCAATGCGTATAGATTTATTATTACTAAAAAAGAAAAGAACATGAGAACAAAATATGTTGGTGTTATGATTACAACCACAACAGGCTATTATGCTAGTTCATCAGATAGTAGAATGCAATTTAAAAATGTAGGTTTTTAGAGAGTCCTTTAAATAATAATAATATTGGATTATTTTTCTCATTGACGAGTCATGCTGATAAAATGTAAGTTGTTAGATTCGATGATGAGGCAGTGAACATTTATTGATGATTGAGGATTTAGAGTAGTGGATATGAATCACACTCTTGATACCGATGAATCATATGTATTGGCATAAATGGTGAAACAATTTTTTTATGTCAAATACCATCTTCGACCTAAATTTGTTGTTATTATTGAAGTAATTCTAGGACATATTTTTGATAATGGTAATGATGGAATTGACACCATCCCAACTGCTATTGTAAATTATCAATTTATTACTTTGGATTTCTCCAATAGCTCAATTGTCAGAGTTGACTATGAACCTGAAGTTGTGGTGGTAAATATAAAAAATCATCCATTCATGTTCTAAATTCTTTTGTTTTACATCTACTTGGGCTGTCAAGGATGATACTATTCAAATTGATTTAATATTTATTACAAATATGTTGTATCTAACATGACCGTTATGTGAATTTTCAATGTTTATTGGTTGAAATTTTATTTGAAATGCATTTTCTTATTTGGAATTGAACTATATTTAAACCTACGAAACCGACATTTCTAACATAGTGAATATTTCAATGATTCAACTATGATTTGTATAAAATTTTTATGACTATAATACCTCTCTTTAACATTTTACCAGGTAATGAACATGATGGTTTGTATTATTTTGTAAAACATGTATTGAAACCTACATCATATACCTGATCTAATGAAATTAAAATTTTCCTTAATTTTGACAATTGTGTTACCACTTATGAATCTGGTAGAATCAATGTTCCATGATTCTAATAGATTGATGGAACTTAGTAAATAACCATCCCAGTAAAAATTAAATTTCATTATGACATATTTTATGATTTATTGACTTTATTATATATTTTTTAAAGCTCATATAAAACAATGGTTAGTAAAATTATCCATGAATCCCCCTATTCCCTCTCATTTATTTTGTTTTTTGGGTTACACATTAGTTATACTTTTCTATTTACTTCTCTATTTGTTTTCAAAAGCAGGAAATGAAACCAATTGAAGAGAGGCGATGAAAATAAATTATGGACAATAATCGTCGCATGATTGAGCTATACAATCCACCACTAGTGCCTATAGTGAGTATTTTATTTCAAATATATATATATTAAAATAATATATAATGTCATGTGATTAATTTTTTCACAAACAATTTGCAGGATCCATCTATTAGGTGAATGTTATTTGATGAGTAGACTAGTAGTGGTCCCAGTACTCAGGGTGTCCATACAAGGGGGTTGTATGAGAGATAGATGATCTGGTCAACGTACCTGATTAGACCCTTCCCCTCCCACTGACATACAATCTATCCCGCATGCTGATCCCAGTCTGTCATTAGGGACACACAGGATATTTAGGTCTCCCATTTTTCACGACTATTTAGATCTGAGCCTCCTCACACATCTGTACCATATCTAATGATGATTCCCACTACCCATCTAGCATTCGGCCAACCATCCATGTCATCTTCTTTTACTTCTGCTTCCTTCTCATTAGGATTTTATATTCCATCTTCTTCGACTCCTACACAACTAGAGTCTATCTCTATGGAGCATACATTAGGACCCAATCCATTTATACAGGGTGTTCCTTCAGTTTCTATGGATCCAACGGTGCTCATTGATCAGACTAATGTAGGTATACTTATACAACCCTAACAAATATTTACACCATCATTTAATTTCATTATAACATGTAGTGATAAAATATTTGTTTTTCTTTCATAACAGAAAAATCTACTTTTAGGAGGCATGGGTGGGGGCATACACACATGAGTACGGTGTGGAACCACTGTGTGCAGTTGATTGTGGAAAATAATGAAGATATTCAGATGATTGAAAAATCAGGGCAGTAATGTCTGAGTTTTTTGGCGACGCATTCCAAATACTCCGACATCATTCCTGTCAGCCTGCTCTCAGGGCGACAGCAACCAAATGAATTTAATGATAATGCCAGGGAAGAGACATGGGTAAAAAAATCTATTGTATTTAATAAAATATATTAATTTTATTATTGATATGAATTAATATTTTGGAGTTAGCTGCTGTTTAATTTCCCTGATGGTGAGGGTGCACGACTAGCACATCTAACGGATTTAGGAGAGATTTGGAGATCTTATTAGCATGAGTTGTACATTGGATGGCATGCTATATTGGGCATATATTTAGAGGTGGTCCCTATCGTGGATGGTTTTCTATTAGAACAATACCGACAGATGATTACTCATTGTATGACTCGCCTATTTATGGTATTAATAAAATTAGAGGTATTTAAATGAAGATTTTCATATTTTTCATTAATAGTAATTGTTGAATTTTATTTTTGATTCATCTAGAAGAATTAAAAAAAACATTGATGCAAAGAAATACATCCACACATTTGGAAATACTAAAATTCTAGATCATGAGAGGCAGCAAGTATGATGGTTTATAATCTCTCTTTACGAATTGAACATTCTATTACTTCAACAATAATTTATTTGATTACTAAAGTTGTTATATAATTTAAGTTATTTAATTAATGTTTTTTTGGTTTCATATTTTTACTTATGGTTTCCTACATTAAATGTCATTGTAGAGTCATAAATTTATTGTAGAAGGACGTGTGCCTCGGGCAAAACTATTCTGCTTGAGTAGAAAGAAGAAATATGGAAGTGCAGTTAATTAACCGACTCAACAACAGATTGTAATTTTCACTTTGTAGATTTAAAATTTTAATCTCTCCTTTTTAACATAATAATATTTTTATATTTGTAACATGCTGCTTTATAGGCCCTTTATTACCATGAACTTGACAATTTTGGGCCAAACTATAACTTACATCAGGAGTTGGGAGATGAGTAACCTCGTATACTACGCTACCGACCTGGGAAGAGTATAGTTCCGATGAGGTATTAGCCCTCTTCAGGTATGAGTTTTAGTTCCACTGAGTTGCAATAGGTTAAGGTACATGTAGAACAGGCTACAAAAAGGTCCATAGATATAGCATAACAGACTATTAGGGAAAACACTGCATTTATGAAACTGATGGATGTTTTAAGTCCAACACTTCCACTAGAGGCCAGTAATTCTTGTGATGAATATATGTCATTAATTCATTCAATATATAATGAACTAGTTGGAAGTTCTTGTGGTGGTAAAGATGATAGAGAGGAGGAGGCAGAGGCGGAGGAGGAGGAGGGTGAGGAGGAGGCAGAGGCAGAGGAGGATGGTGAGGAGGAGGCCGAGGCAGAGGAGGAGGATGATGAGGAGGCTGAAGCTGGGTATGAGGGTGAGGAGGATGGCAGAGATGATGATGGGGACAACAATGAGGACGAGGGTGAGGGTGATGGGGGACAAATTGATACGTTACATTTTTTATTGATATTACTAACCTTTGATGCTTATTGATTTGTTATGCCTGAATATATGTCTGATTAGGTAAGTCACATTATCTTTATTTTTTATCTATAAATAATACAACTTGACTTGATGATTTTTTGTGACCGATTCACCCCTCACCTAGACAAACACCACCCCCTGGACACCCCGTACCCCCTGGATAGCCCCACCAACCCTGTGGACAGCCCGCCCACCCCCTGGACAGCCCCTCCCCCCTGTGGACATCCCCCTCCCCTAGACACCCCGTACCCCCTTGTACAACCACACCCACCCCTGTGGATAGCCCGCCCACTCCCCCTGACACCCCTACCCACCTGGACAGCCCGACCACCCCTATAAACAGACCGCTCACCGCCCATGGACACCCCCTCCCCCTATGTAAAGTCCCCACCCCCTGGACACCCCGTACCCCCTGGACATCCCCGCCCACCCCTGTGGACATCATGCATACCCCCACAGGATATCCCCTCCCCTTGTGGAAAGCCCCCACCCCCTTGGACACACCGTACCCACTAAACAGCCTCACCCACCCTCGTGGACATCCCGCAAACCCCCTGAACACCCCTACCCCTTGTGACCAGCCCACCCACCCCCACACCCCCACCCCCCTAAACACCACCTACCCCCCTGGACAGGCTGTCCAACCTCATTGAAAGCCCGCACAACCCCGTGGACATCCCGCCCACCCCCTGAACAACCCATACCCCCTGGAAAGACACACCCACCCCTGTGGATATCCCACACAACCCCTGGACACCCCTACCCCCTAGATAGCTCGACCACCCTTTTGGACAGCCCTCCCACCCCCTTGACACACCCACCACCTGGACACCCCCACCCCTAGACACCCCCACCCCTTGGAAAGCCCCCCCCCCCCGACCACCTGGACACCACCTCACCCCAGACACCACCCCACCTCAAACACCACCCACCCCTTGGACACCCCCCAGACACCCCCCCACCGGACACCCCCCCAAACACCACCCCACCCCCTGGACACCCCCATAAACAGCCCCCCGACCACCATGGATAGACCCCCACCCCATGGACACCCCCCAACCCCACCACCATGGATAGCCCCCCCCTCCACCCCACACACATACACCCCCTCTGGACACCCCGTACCCCCTGGATAGCCCCGCCACCCCAATGGATAGTCCGCCTAGCCCCCTGGATAGCCCCTCCCCCTATAGACAACCCCACCCCCTAGACACCCAGCACCCCCCATGGATAGCCTACCCCACCCCCTAGACAACCCATACCCCCTGGAAAGAACCACCCACCCCCTTGTATAGCCCCAACCCCTGGATAGCCCTACCCACCCTCTGGACATCCCCTCCCCCCGTGGACAACCCCCACCCCCGTGGACAACCCTTCCAACCCCTTAGACACCCCTACCTTTTTTGGACACACCACCCACCCCCTGGACACACCATACCCCCCTGGATAGACCCCATCTTCATGGATAGCCTCTCCCACCCCATATACACCCCAACCACTTGGACAACCCCGCCACCCCTGTGGACCACCCCAACCCCCTGGACAGCCCCCACCCCCTTGGACAACCCCCACCCCCGTGGACACCACCCCACCCCCCTTGGACATCCCACCAACTGTAACATACCAAGTAAGTAATGAATAATATATATTTTTATCTATGTCTATTAATGAATTATATAGTGTTTTAGAGGCTTAAAATGAAAATAAATACAATCTTATGCATGGAATATACAAATATTCTTAAAAGATTGTTTTACTGCCTTTTGATGGAAAACCCTTTTTGAATCAAACTTTTGACAATTTTATAATATATATTTGTCAAAATAAACATATTAATTATTATTGGGACATTTAAATTTACATTGGATATATTTTGGCTATTTTTCTGACAATGTTCATTTTTAATGAATAGTGAAAAATACTGCATTTTACATTAAAACTGCTTTTTCATTTAATTTAATTATATGGTTTGATTATCTTTTTAATTGGTCTCAAAGTGTAATATAAATATATGTTTACCATTTAATCCAATGGTGGTCATTAGGATTAATTTCACTTTGGAATTGGTCATAAACTAATGCCAAACTTTTCATAGGTATTGTTTCAAAAAAACCCGCTATTTGATTTGACAATGGGAATTATTTTTAAATCAATTATTGAAATTTATGTGTTTGAAATATGGTAAAATGGATTAAATATTTGTAATCATAAGGTCCAAATTATGTAATCAAGACACTTTTGTTTTTGGACATTATGAATAGTAACGACGGTAATTATCTTTGATTACATTGATTAATGAGTAATCGAGTAGTTAACGATAATAAAATAATATCATAATAATAAAAAATGACCACAAAATGTGTCCAAAGACTACTGGTTGTCTCATGTCCGACCCTGGGATGCCTTGTTCCAAACTTGGGGGCCCCATGAAATCACTTTTGTGAGAAAGTGACTTTTTATCTTTTTATTTTTAAAGAATGTTAAATGTGACAAAGAATGTATCACCTAAGTAAAATATTTTTAATTTTTCCTAAATAAATGATAATTTAGACTATAAATATTCATTAGAAAGGTAAAACTATTTCCTACATCATGATATTTTTTTTTATAATTTTTAGACATTAAATTTATTAAATAATTTATGACATCATGATGATGCATCGATTACCTCATTAATAAAGGATTTAAATAAAATGGAAATATTATGTAAAATATAAGACCTACACATGTCAAAAACCTATTGGAGTTGTGGATTTCGAACCCTTATCACCTTATACTCTAAACACATAAATACAGGACTATTAAAAACCGAAACTCATTCTAAAATAAAGTAACATTTCCTTACTTTCCAAGAGTGCCCCTCCTCTCCTCTTATAAAAGGCCCCCACCTCTACCTCATTACCCACACTCCCAAAGCCTTTGGCTCGGCCAAAACCTGCCCATTTTGTCTCTACACATCCCCCTATAACTCCTTCAAGTCTCAATTTGGGCAGAAGTCTTCCCAAGAAATCCTTTGAGCTCAAACCAAAGGGAGTTACCCGATTTTAAGGTAATGTCTTCACTTGAGTCCTTTTGTTTTATTTTGCATCTCCAACCCCCTAAACTCTTTTTATTCATTTATTTTGTAACAACTAAAGTATCTAAAATATACTAGGATTTTGTTATAAGAAGTATTCGAGCTACACTTACACACACCTATGTCTAATGAATAAAGGACATACTGTTTCCGTGGACGGTGAATTTATGCCTCCCGAAACGATGATTGTTAAACATTCTTTTAACACCTTCAAAGGTGGCCATTAAGATGTCACTATATTTATATATGATATATAATATGTTTAAGTTTTACTTAAGCTTCTGTATTTTTCATTTTGGGGATACCTTTATGGTTTCCATTATGGGTAAACACGATATCTTCATTTAAGGAAGTGCGGACTACCGCCCCCTGAAAGTGATTTGATTCGTTAAATACCATATGTGGGACATATAAAGGATGGAACTATGATATTATATATGATATTATACTGGAATTATAATATACCTTTATATCATTATGATTCCATTCTATAAAATACGAAATAGAAATGAAAGTAGTGTTCATGCGTACGTACGGATTACCGTCTCCATGAACAGTGCATTTCATTTCATACCTCTAACTGATTATGTAATATTATAAATCCATGTATATAATGGATATATAATATATATACATCATGATTATAATTCTGGATATAATGGATACATGAACAACTTGTAATTATTAAGGTTTTATTTTTGACTCAAGTACCAATGATCGTTAAAACGACCGTTATTAACTTAAATAATTACATAGTGTTCATGATATGGAAATAAGTGATATAAAAGGAATAATGAAATTGAAAAAGGTTCTTAAGCAAGTAGAAATTAACTCAAGTATATTATTCAGGACATTAAAGAACGATCGAGTAACGTCGGACCCGAGGTATGGGACTTTGTCTCAATCTCCTTTCGTTGAGGCATATTTTGTTTTATACACGACCTTCTTTTATATAGTGTATAAACCCCTTTGACTTTTATGTTTATTAAAAAGGAATATTTTTTATACGAAGAATTTACTAAACGACAAAAGAGAATGTTTTTGTCGTACGTATGCGGTGACAACGACTTCTCCGCCACCGTGACCATTATTTGAGTTTCGGCTTCCTCTACAAGCCATACCTTTTTTAAAAAATGAAAAATAAATACCATGTTTTACTTTTCTTTTATTTTGGTATTGAAAATGGTTTTCATAATGTTTTTATATCAATGTGCTGTATTGATATCTTGTGATTGAAAGGTGGAAATGTTATGTTTCCTTTATGCATGTTTTATGTGATATGATTATGTTGAGGTTCTTGGGCATTATTATGAAGACGAGTGGTTCCGTGATAAACTAAGGGAGGGTGTGCCCGATATAGCTCTTCAATGCATTGGGTAACGCGAAGGAGTGAAACGTTAAGGTTTCTCCAAAGAGATTTACGGAATATACTGTGATGGGTATTCCAAACGTAACCAAGAGGGTTACTCCCTACGTAAGAATGTTATGAATGCCTCATGTTACTTTTATGTCTTATGATTTCTATGAGTTATTCATGATTTGATGAGGTATGTTAAAGTGCTTATGTTTTATGGGTAAAGTATGATTTCATTCTTATGTATATATGTACCCGTGTTTCCTTTCCATATTTTTATATCCCTTACTGAGCTTTTTATGCTCATCCCAAGTTTTTTGAAATGTTTTTCACAGGTCAAGGGAAAGGTACATGATATGATGATAATGTCAAGGAAGTGTCAAGTAAGAATCCATGTTTTATTTTAAATTTGTTTCTATTGATGGGAATGAAGAATACTATCTTTATGTAACCACTTTGTTTATATGTGGAATGTAATGCAAGTTTTATGATCTAATTCTCTAAAACTCTAAACCCGAAAATATCCTCAATGTGTAATCTTGTAATAACTCAAGATTAAGTAATGTTTAAGGCTGGGGCCTTATAGTTGGTATCAAAGGTCGTTTTAGATAACTTTAGGAGTTATAATTCTATTAAATGATTATCCAAAAATATTTTTTTCATGGTCAAATTGAAGTGATAGAGTATTTGAAGATTACCATGTTGCTTCATCTAAGACATGTTTGTTAAGAATGGTTTTTCATAGAGGAAACATGAAAACTTTTTTGAGAAGGCATACAGAGGGAAATGACCTTTCAAATGAGTATCCTAAGATGGTCAGAATCAGAACTAAACAGTTTGTTGCAGTGATGGCTCAGTTGACTCAGGTGATAAATCATGGTTGTGTTTACAAACGACATATTGGTGTTTTCTAAATGTAAAGAGGAGCATGAAAGACATTTAAGGGTTATTTGGAAAACCATAAAAGAAAAGAAATTGTAAGGGAAATTCAGAAAGTGTGAGTTTTGGTTGCAACAAATTTCTTTCCTTGGTCACATTGTTTCTAAAGATGGGATAATCGTTGATCGTACAAAAACAAAGGTTGTTGAAGAATGGACAAGACCCACATATGTAACAGAGATTCATAGTTTCCTTGGTTTGGAATGCTATTACCGAAGGTTTGTTAGAAATTTTTCACGGTTATCTAGTCCAATGACTAAGCTAACTCGGAAGGGTGTTACGTTTATCTGGATTAAAGAATGTGATGATTTTTTTCGGGAATTGAAAAGAAGATTGGTGAATGCTCCAGTTTTGGAACTACCTTCCAGGAATGGTGAGTTTGTTATATACAGTGATGCTTCATTGAAAGGACTTGGTTGCGTCCTAATGCCGATGATCAGGTAATTGCTTATGCTTCACGACAGTTGAAAACTCATGAGTTAAATTACCCTACACATGATTTGGAATTAACTATTGTTGTTTTCGCTTTAAAAATTTGGAGGCATCATTTGTATGGAGTAAAGTGTGATATATATACTGATCACAAAAGTTTAAAGTTTATATTCACTCAGAAAGAGTTAAACATGAGACAGAGGAGATGGCTAGAATTAATCAAGGATTATGATTGTACAATTCATTACCATCCGAGAAAAGAAAATAAAGTGTTTGATGCTTTGAGTCAAAAAAGTAAAGCTTCATTAGAAATGTTGTGTTTGGAACATGATCCTTTGGTTAAGGATTTGATGAAATTTGGAATAGAAGTTGTTGGTGCAGGAAGTTATTCTGTTTTGTTTCAGGTATCAGTGAGATCATCTCTATCAGATAGAATCAAGCAAGCACAGAAGCAAGACAGTGAGTTTCATAAAAAGGTAGAGTTGGTTCAGAAAGTTAAGTTGCATGAATTCAACATTGATAATGACTGCGTTTTTAGATTTGGGAAGAGATTGTGAGTGCCTTGTGATTCGCAATTGAAGATAGAGTTGTTATGTGAAGCTCATAGTTCTCAATTTTCAGTTCATCCTGGCAGTACTAAGATGTACAAAGATCTGCGAGAGTATTACTGGTGGGATGGAATGAAAAGAGATATTGCTGATTTTACTATGAAGTCTTTGACATGTAAATAGGTTAAAGAAGATAGGCAGTTACCGAAAGGGATGCTTCAGCCTTTAATAGTGCCATAGTGGAAATGGGAGAATATATCCATGGACTTTGTTGTGGGATTACTGAAGAAATCTCGAGGTAATAATGCAATCTGGGTTATTGTTGATCGGTTGACTAAATATGCTCATTTCCTTGCTATATGAGATACTTTTTCCCTAGATCAACTTTCCCGTTTGTATCTTAAAGAGATAGTCAGGTTACATGGAGTTCCCCTCTCCATTGTTTCTGATCGTGATCCCAGGTTCACTTCTAACTTTTGGAAAGTCCTTCAGAAGTCATTGGGTACTGAATTAAATTTTAGTACAACATTTCATCCTCAATAAGATGGGCAGTCAGAATGAACAATTCAGACCTTGGAGGATATGATATGAGCTTGTTCGATGGATTATCAGGGAAGTTGGGACCGACATCTTTCTTTGGTTGAATTTTCATATAATAATAGTTTTCATTCCAGTATACAGATGGCACCATTTGAGGCGTTATATGGGAAGCGGTGTCGAACTCCAGATTTCTGGGATAAAGTGGGTGAAAGGAAGTTGATGGGACTAGAATTGGTAGAAGAGATGGCAGAAAAAGTTCAGCAGATTCAGAAACACATGAGAACAGCTCAGAGTAGGCAGAAGAGTTATGCAGACAACAGGAGGAAGGATATAACTTTTTAGGTAGGTGATCATGTTTTTCTCAAAGTCTCACCATGGAAAAGTGTGATGAGATTTGGTAAGAAAGGAAAGGTGATTCCAAGGTTCATTGGACCATTTGAAATTTTGGAGAGAGTTGGATCAGTTGCGTACCGGGTGGCTTTACCTCAGAGTTTATCTCAGTTACACAATGTTTTTCATGTTTCGATGTTGAGAAAGTATATGCCAGATCCATATCATGTTTTGAGTGCAGAGGTAGTTCAGCTGGAAGAGAACCTATCTTATGAGGAACAACCGGTCCAAATTCTGGACCATAGGGAGAAAGTGTTACGAAATAAGGTGATTAATTAGGTAAAGGTTTTGTGGAAAAACCACATGATGGAAGAGGCAACATGGGAATCTGAAAATGCAATGAGGGATAAATACCCCCATTTATTCGATAAGTAATAAATTGCGGGGATGCAATTTTCTAAAGGGGGGAAGGATGTAACATACCATGTAAGTAATGAATAATAGATATTTTTATCTATGTCTGTTAATGAATTAGATAGTGTTTTAGAGGCTTAAAATGAAAATAAATACAATCTTATGCATGGAATACACTAATATTCTTAAAAGATTGTTTTACTGCCTTTTGATGGAAAACCCTTTTTGAATCAAACTTTTGACAATTTTATAATCTATATTTGTGAAAATAAACATATTCATTATTATTGGGACATTGAAATTTACATTGGATAAATTTTTGGTATTTTTCTGACAATGTTCATTTTTTAATGAATAGTGAAAAATACTGCATTTTGCATTAAAACTGCTTTTTCATTTAATTTAATTATATGGTTAGATTATATTTTTAATTGTTCTTAAAGTGTAATCTGAATATATTTTTACCATTTAATCCAATAGTGGTCATTAGTATTAATGTCACTTTGGAATTGGTCATAAACTAATGCCAAACTTTTCATAGGTATTGTTTCAAAAAAAAACCCGCTATTTGTTTTGACAACGGGAATTATTTTTAAATCAATTATTGCATTTTCTGTGCTTAGAATTTGGTAAAATGGATTAAATATTTGGAATCAGAAGGTCCAAATTATGTAATCAAGACTCTTTTGTTTTTGGAAATTATGAATAGTAACGACGGTAATTATCTTTAATTATCTTGATTAATGAGTAATCGGGTAGTTAAGGATAATAAAATAATATCATAATAATAAAAAATGACCACAACATGTGTCATAAGGCTATTGGTTGTCTCATGTCAGACCATGGGATGCCTTTTTCCAAACTTAGGGGCCCTATGGAATCACGTTTTTGAGAAAGTGACTTTTTATCTTTTTATTTTTAAAGAATGTTAAATGTGACAAAGAATGTATCACCTAAGTAAAATATTTTTAATTTTGTCTACATAAATGATCTTTTGGACTATAAATATTCATTAGAAAGCTAAAAATATTTACTATGTCATGATAGTTTGTTTATAATTTTTAGACATTAAATTTATTAAATTATTTATGACATCATGATGATGCAGCGATTATCTCATTAATAAAGGATTTAAATAAAATGAAAAGATAATGTAAAATCTAAGACCTACACATTTCCAAAACCTGTTGGATGTGGGGATTTCGAACACTTATCACGTTATCCTCGAAATACATCAATGTGGGACCATTAAAATCCGAAACTCATTCTAAAATAAAGTATCATTTCCTTACTTTCCAAGAGTGCCCCTCCTCTCCTCTTATAAAAGGCCCCCACCTCTACCTCCTTACCCACACTCCCAAAGCCTTTGGCTCGGCCAACCACTGCCATTATATCTCTCCACATCCCCCTATTACTCCTTGAATCCTCAATTTTGCAGAAGTCTTTCCAAGGATTCCTTTGAGCTCAAACCAAAGGGAGTTACCCGATTTTAAGGTAATGTCTTCACTTGAGTCCTTTTGTTTTATTTTTCTTCTCCAACCCCATAAACTGTATTTATTCATTTATTTTGTAACAACTACAGTATCTTAAATATACTAGGATGTTTTTATAAGAATTATTCGAGCTACACTTACACACACCTACATCTAATGGTTAAAGGACATACTGTTTCCGTGGATGGTGAATTTATGCCTCCCAAAACGATGATTGTTCAACATTCTTTTAACACTTTCAAAGGTGGACATTAAGATGTCACTATATTTATATATGATATATAATATGTTTAGGTTTTCCTTATGATTCTTTATTTTTCATTTTGGTCATACCTTTATGGTTTCCATTATGGGTAAACGCGATATCTCCATTTATGAAAGTGCGGACTACCACCCCCTCAACGTGATTTGATTCGTTAAATACCATATGTGGGACGCATAAAGGAGGGAACTGTGAAATTATATATGATATTATACTGGAATTATAATATGACTTTATATCATTATGATTCCATTCTATAAAATACAAAATAGAAATGAAAGTAGCGTTCATGCGTACGTACGGCTTACCGTCTCCATGAACGGTGCATTTCATTTCTTACCTCTAAATGATTATGTAATATTATAAATGATTGTATATAATGGATATATATGATATATACATCATGATTATAATTCTGTATATAATGGATACATGAACAACTTGTAATTATAAAGGGTTTATTTTTGACTCAAGTACCAATGATCGTTAAAACGACCGTTATCAACTTATATAATTACATAGTGTTCATGATATGGAAATAAGTGATATAAAAGGAATAATGAACATGAGAAAGGTTCTTAAGCAAGTATAAATTAACTCAAGTTTATTATTCAGGACATTAAAGAATGATCAAGTCATGTCGGACTCGAGGCATGGGACTTCGTCTCAATCTCCTTTCATTGAGGCATATTTTTTTTATACACAACCTTCTTTTATATGGTGTATAAACCCCTTTGACTTTTAAATTTATTCAAAAGGAATCTTTTTTATATGAAGCGTTTACTAAATGACAAAAGGGGATGTTTTTGTCGTACGTATGCGGCGACAACGACTTCTCCGCCACCGTGACCATTATTTGAGTTTCAGCTTCCTCTACAAGCCATACCTTTTTTTAAAAAGAAAAATAAATACCATGTTTTACTTTTCTTTTATTTTGGTGTTGAAAATGGTTTTCATAATGTTTTTTTATCAATGTTCTGAATTGATATCTTGTGATTGAAAGGTGGAAATGTTATGTTTCCTTTATGCATGTTTTTTGTGATACGATTATGTTGAGGTTCTTGGGAATTTTTATGAAGACGAGTGGTTCCGTGATAAACTAAGGGATGGTGAGCCCGATATAGCTCTCCAATGCATTGGGTAACGTGAAGTAGTGAAACGTTAAGGTTTTTCCGAAGAGATTTAGGGAATATACTGTTATGGGTATTCCAAACGTAACCAAGAGGGTTACTCCCTAAGTAAGATTGTTATGAATTCTTCAAGTTACCTTTATGTCTTATGATTTCAATGAGTTATTCATGATTTGATGAGGTATGTTAAAGTGCTTAGGTTTTATGGGTAATGTATGATTTCATTCTTATGTATATATGTACTCATGTTTCCTTTCCATATTTTTATATCCCTTACTGAGCTTTTTATTCTCATCCTATGTTTTTTGAAATGTTTTTCACAGGTCAAGGGAAAGGTACATGATATGATGATAATGTAAAGGAAGTGTCAAGAAATAATCCATGTTTTATTTTAAATATGCTTCCATTGATGGGAAAGAATAATACTATATTTATGTAACCACTTTGTTTATATGTGGAATGTAATGCAAGTTTTATGATCTAATTCTCTAAAACTCTAAACCCGAAAAGATCCTCAATGTGTAATCTTGTAATAACTCATGATTAAGTAAGGTTTAAAGTTGGGGCCTTATACCAACCCATGGACTTATCCTAACACCTAGACACCTCCCCACCCCCTTGACACCCCCATGGACAACCCCCACCCCCAGACACCACCCCACCCCCCTGGACACCCCCTTGGACAACCCCCCACCCTTGACATCCCCCAACACCCTAGATAGCCCCCCCCACCACCACCCTTGACATCCCCCCTGGACACCCAATCCCCTTGGACACCCCTATCCCTCTGGACAACCGTACCCCCTTGGACAACCACCCCAAACCCCTGAACAGCCCCCAAACCCCTAAATTATGAATCAAATTCTTTATATATTTAATTAACATATGAATTTTGTTTTAATGGTGTATGAGTATACTTTTTTTATGTGTTTACTTTCCATAATTACCTTATAAATTATGTGTTAATTTGGTATGTGTGTAGAGGGTAATTAAAAATAGAATTGGAGGTATTCAGATTTATGTTTGAATAATGTGTTGGATGAATTCAACAAAATTCTGAATGTATTATGAATGTATACTTGTTAATTGTGTATTGTGTTACTTTTTGTGTGTGTATGTATTATATTGATATTCTATTGTGTATTCATTTTATAGGCCTTATGGTGAAATTGATGAAGATGCACAGGGGGAGGCCACCAAACCGGCTTTCTGCTGTAGGTATAAAAAAGATATGCCAATGGTTCACAACTGTTGGAATATGTGTAAAACCAGAACTTATACCAATGGTTTTATGTAAACGATTGGTATATGTATATTAAAATGGTTTGTAAACCACTGAAATAGATAATTTTACTTGAGATTTACCAAAGGTTTGTGGAAAACCATTGGTAAAAGTGTATACCAACGGTTTACACAATTGTTGGTATAAAAATATTTCATGCTATTACTCACGGTTTAAAACCATTGGAAAACATTTATCCCAACAGTTTACTAAATTTTTTTGTATATACTAAATTTTTTAGACATATCCCAACGATTATCAAAGAACTTTTGGGATATGTATATCCCTACAAATCAAGACACAACGGGTTGGAGAACTATTAGTATAGTTTATACCAACGGTAATACAGACATTACCAATGGTTTTAAACTATTGGTAAAGCTAAAATTTCTAGTTGTGACTACATTGGAAACAATAATAAACTCTTATATTATCCTTTCAAGTCACTCATAATAAACATCTTTGAATGTTAGGGAGAAATAAAACATAATAAAGGGGTGATCTTATATTCTCATTAAGGGTAAGAAATAAAATGGATGCTATCATAAATAAACATAAACAATATGTAATTGTGAATAACTAAGAATTTATTCCATTAAAAAATAATCTTGACCATAATATGGATGGAAGAAAATATAAATAAATAAATACATATTAATTATCACATGATAATGAAACATAAAATTAAATATTATACTAGATGAATAGTCACAAAAGATATAAATTACTAATATCATAACTAGGGAATGAAAAATTAAAGACATCATAAACATGTCGGCATGGCTTCGATCAAGACACCATATATAAATGGGTAAAAACCTAGTCTGGTTTACCTCATGTGACATAATGGTGAATCAAGGGGGATAAAGTGGTCCACAACCATCACTTACTAAGTAAAATGAATTCCTCATATGAATGGGGTGAAATATAATTAACATTAACATTCATATTGAAAATAGTATACTAAATGTTAATAATATCCCCAATTAGTAAACTATCTAAAGTAATATGGTGAATGGTATCAAGATAGTACACCCCCAGTCAAAATAATAATATATCATTCATTAAAATATGGTATATTATAACATAAGAGATCAATTTCAATAAACCATATTATTCAAAAAAGGGTATATAAATATATGAAAATACTTTAATAAAATAATTAAGGATTTTTAGAGATAAATACCATTTCATACTTTGGAAAGAAGAGTACCTTTGTAAATTCATTTTTATTTTCCATAATACCATATTGTAAACATGTATATACAAGAAAGGAAAGGAAAAGGACAATAAAATTTCATTGAGTAATATTAAATGAATATTAGTACTAAATTTTTTAATCTTAAGTGAAAACATGAAAAAAGAGTGTTTAAGAATGTTTAGAAATGATCAAATTTAGTGCAGTTTAAGGGAAAATATAAATGAGTCTTTAATGCATTAAATGGAATATTTTTTTTCATAAAACAAGAAATGAACTAAGATAGTTTTCCTGATAAATAGGGAAATTTTGAAAAAATATTTTTGGATTAATATATATTATGGAGTGTTCTTGAAAATGGGAATGAAATTGGGAAATTCCCATTAATCGGGCGTTCTTATCGAGAGGAATTAAAAACCGGGCCTTATAAAACATGTAATTCCACATAAAATAAAGAATAATTGATCTATATACACATATTTGGAAAATACACATATAATTTAGGAGGTTCAAATTATTATAATTAATCCTTACATTGGGGTAAGAGAGAGTAAGTGTAACCTGAATAAAAAATGGAGGTTTGGGAAGAAAACCTTACCTTATGTTTGAAAGTGTTATGAAGTTGTACTTAATGTCTTGGATAGTGGAATCAGATTCATTAATAAATTAATTATGAAATTATTAAACATTTATCTGATTTATTATAATTTTATTAAGCTTATTTATTCACTTTTTGATGAGTACTGAGATCAAATTTCATCGTGTGGGAGTGTTCGTTTCATTGGTTTTCATGATTGGTTCACTTTCATACCTGTATGAAAGATCATTTAGAATGGAAATAGTTATCCATAATTGGAATTAGATGTTATTAATGAAATTTATTGAGATTAAATGGTCTTATATATCATTTGTCTAGAAATGATAACAATTCATTAAAAATCGTTAATGATAACCACATAGATTATTTTGGAATTTTCTAAATCATTACAAAATAGTTTGTCCTATGAATTAATATCATGTATATATAATAGTTAAAAAACATTAAATATGTCTTATTATATATATTAAAGTCCTTTTTAACAATAAACATGGTTTAATGTCCACCATTTATTGTGTAAATTAAAAACAAGTACTCATCATCCACGAAGGCAGTAAATCAACACCTCACAGATGTTGTTTTCTCTTTTAGAATAAAAAGGGGAAGAGAAGAGAATTTATGGTTTACATACAATTATCATAATAATATTATAGTCCATAGAATATACTGGTGTTCTTATTCCACTTTGGTATAGGGAGGTGTGGAGTGGATAAAAAATGAAATAAATTAATAGAAAATTAAAACAACAAAAATCAATTTTACCTCTTCAATTCCTCTACTTAAGGACCTCTATAGGGAACTTTGAAATGGTATTTTGGGTGTGACCAGAAAAAACATAATGTGGGGTAGAGTTATTGGAAAGTTTTGGGGAATAAATTACATAATCTTGAAGGCTTTGGAGCTATGAGGATAAAGGGTGGTGAGGGTGGTAATTATAGTGGAGGAGTTGGGTATTTTTTGGTTATTTTATTCATTTGTTTATTATTTTTGATCTAGAATATTATTTTTATTCAAATTACTAAATAAATTAAAGAGAAAAGGATATTTTGATATTAAGTTGACTAAATCATCAATGACTCGAGAAATTGTGCACTTATCTTATAATTCTATATACTGTATATTACAGTATTTCACTATTCAAAAAAATTCAACTCTTATTGAAAAATAAGAAAAAACACCCTATCCATTTTTGGATTTGTAGAATTAAAAAATGGACTTCATTTTAGGAAAATAATTTTCTAAATATGATAAATTTTATTTTTATATAAAATACTCATTTACTCAAAAAATATCGATTTAAATATTATAACATATTTTATGGAATGTTCAAAAATAAATTAATTCCTCATGAAATTTTCTTATAATTATAAAGAAAAAAAATATTAATCTATGAAACTATTTCTTGAAACTAAATTTTCTTTTAATTTTTTATATGTATTATAAAATTGTAAATAAACACTTCATTTCACAATAATAACAACACTAAATTTATAATTTTTAAAACATTAATTTACTTGTTATATGATAAAAATATATTATATATTCACTCTTATGATACAAAAATTGTATGTATTACTTTATAGTAAAGTTTACTATTCTATTAGACGATTTACTATTCATAGTGGTCATGTTACAATTCCAATGGGATTGATAATATTTTATAGTATACTGCGGTTATACACTTGGTGTTGTATGGAACATAATCTATAAAAGAAGTTAAAGATACATAACATAAAATATTTGTGCGATAAACTTACATACTGAAAAAATTGAAATCAAAATACATAGCTAATGTATATTTTTCACGACATACAAAATGTTTGACAGTGGTTTTACTACATGATATTAAACCGCATATTATAATTCAAACACAAGACCTTAAACTATGTACATACAACTATGTGAGATTTTATTATTATTACCAATGATACATCATAATCCTATAATAGGTTTTTTTTAAAACTCCCTTCTATTTTTTGGAATATACATCTTATTATGGCATACTCTCATGTGGAGAGCCATATTCCCTCTGGATAATAATCATATTATCTTTACTTGGGATAAATTTCACTTGGGTCACCAGTAGGATATATAACTACTAAATAATATTACCAAATATATCATTTTTCTATATTCCATATAAATAAAAATAACTCTAGTTGGGTCATATTTCCTTTATGAATAGTCATAAATGGACCCTCATGCATTATCCCCACACTATCCATCACTAGGAAGTTTCCACCAAAAAATCTACTTAGTATGATTCTAAAGTTCTTATAATTGATCTACATTACTTGAACATAAAAGGTGTGATGTGTCATATTGGTGACACTAAACTATGTGTGTTATAATTCCATTCCTAGTTATATATAGCAATCCCCTTTATTGACTTGATCCCAACTCCACATTAACCATTTCCTACCTGAATGAAAATAAACAACATTGTTCCTAGATTTGTGGCTTTAAACCATAACATCCAAAGTTAAACACCACTAAAAAGTAATTTAAATATTTATAACCTCTAATACATAAAAACATTCACATAAACTCATAGTTTTGATCAACTCATGGTTTTGATCAGATCATTAGTTTCCCCAAAATGTGTGAGCTAAGATCACCCTCCCCCCCTGAAAGATATATATTATATTGAATCATAAGTAAGGTATTGTAGCAGCTTCCTACATTTGGAAGGTATTCCCAAAAAGATGTTCATGTTTAATTGTTATGAAGGTAGTAGTAATTGGAGTTTCCATTAGAAATTTTTTTTTAACATAATATGAGTCTTTTAATAACTGAGGATAAATGATTTATAATTTTACCATTAAAGCGATTAGATAACCATGAACTCTTACATGTGATAATGAGTTTATTAATTTTATTATTTTTATTTTTTTACTTTATAATACTTCGTGGACAAGATCCTACGTTGATAAAAAATACAGTACTATGAAAGAAACAAAGAAACACCTTGGCTACTATAGAAGATATGAACCCCATGACTAAGTGGACACTCTCTCTAATATAACACCACTAATGATAAGTTGTGAATGTGATCATAAGTTAATACCAACATATAGTTGATATCACCAAATTGGAGGCTACATGAGAGAGCCTCTAGTTTTTCAAACACGATATTAAACACAATCAATAGAAGTGCAAACAAAATCTAGTGTAACCCATTGTAACGCCCCGACCCTAGTTACCCAGAGTCGGTGCATTATTACATAACATTGGCATGATCATGAGAAAGATCAAGTCTCGAAAGACCGATTAGTTTAGTAGCCTTGGAATAACTAGATACATCCATAAATGTTTACATTAAATCATAAAAAAAAACATTTTGTCTTCATATCCCCTCATACTATCCCTGCAGGTCATTCATAAATTACTTCTTCATAATCCTGGAAAAAAATAAAACATTGAAAGGGGTGAGCTCGGATGCTCAGTAAGGATAACATTATAGCAGAAGCTTTCATAAATAATCATAAACACTTAAGGCAATTTATAACTAAAACAAAAGCCTTTGAAACATGAACTTTCAACATGGTATGGCATAAATAAAATGAAATAATGCCATTTACTTACTCACATGGATATTCTACTAGTCGAATGATCACATGCAATATCAATAACCACTTTCATAATGATGGAATGCATAATGCCAGACTATCATAACCACATAGCCAAGGCCTCGTGCCAAGACTACAAATAAGATTTTGCCAAGGCCTTGTGCCAAGACACTAGTTTGTCTCATGAGACCTACCGATGCATCGAGGAGCTATAGCGGGCTCCACCCGTCACTTATTAAGTCCAATGCATTCCTCATATGAATAGGTTTAAGCATAAAATAAACATTCGTATTAAAACTAGCATACGAAATGTCAATACTTTAACCACAAACCATGAATGGCATAAAAATAGAACATCCACAGTCAAATATAACTCATTTGATACAATATGGAAGATTGTATTGTATCACATTAACCTCAATCATGAATAATGAAGGATGTTGACATAGATGAAAATAATCATCAAAACTATTTGAGAGAAATATCCCCCTTTTCTTGAAAACATTTAAAAGTCACACTATTTGTCAAGAAGCCATTTAAAAGTAGATTTTTGAATCAAAGTGTCCCATACCACTTTGAAACTTTTTAAAAGGAGTTTTGATTTTAAAACTTTAATTTCCATATAAATAAATCCTTAAAACCATTTTTTAAAACATGGACATTAATGAGAAAGATTTAGATGAATAAGTCTTTAAATCATTTTAAAAATGGTATTTTAGTTAGAGATTCCAACCAAAAGAGACACTTGAATACAAATAATTGTGGTAATAAAAACTTTGTAATATCATGAGAATAAAGGGATTCATGATATACTATGTCAAAGTACGTTATATACACCACATAAAAGTGATTTGGTGTATATCAACAAATAAGTCTCAATGGAATGTAAATTGAGATGAAATCTCTTGTAAAGGTTGTATCCTTAGGTTAAGGATAAATCAATGACATAATTATGTGTGACAAATATAAATACACTAAATATGATTGGATATTCAGTGTAAAACAATCAAAGGACATTCACACATATTCTTGTAAAAACAATACAAACGAATTGGATGTTTAACTCAACAAATGGAGAATGAGTTAAAATTACTCTTATCAAATTCATATCAATGACTTGAGAATTAACAATGGAGTGATTATGTGCATCAAACTTCTATCCACAGGAAGGGGAGTGGAAATTATGACATAATCAAATGAATAGTGATTCCACACATAATCTTGGGGTAATATAATCAATGAAATATGTGTAAAGCCAAATGAGTGGAAATTGAAATCTCAAATTCCCTTATCGATTAGGTAACTTTCGAAACATACACCCATGAAAGAAGTATCATACCATGATGATGTAAATACCCATAAATTAAAGTATATTACACAATGAATACAATCATGGGCAGTACACATACACCACATGCAATAATTAAGTGGTGAACAATAGAATTCTCACGAAATTAAAAGTGAGATTAGAAAATCCCTTACCACGTTAATCGACTGAGTCGTATGGCCAAAAGTTAATAACCACCAAATGATTTACAGAATAACATTAATATAAAGATAATCATGATAATATATATCAAATGGTAGTACACAATACACCACTTTCAATAATTTAGTGGCAAACAATGGAAATCTCACGGAATTGAAAGTGAGATAAGAAAATCCCTTACTTTGTACTTTTTCCTTGGTCGATGGTAGGTTTACCTCCTGTATAATGGTGAAATAATTGTTATTGAATAATACAAGAATCATTTACTTTAATATGATATCATATATGATCTTTTAACATTGATTTGTTAATAATATCTTAGTATTAACGCCGTTTCGGGTGTTAACTTACTCATTTTCTTTTATATGTTTTGTTACATAAGTCATGTTTGCTGTATCTTATTCATATCCAGAATGATATCAAGTCCTTAAACATCATTTTTAAATCATTAAATGATAATTATACTTGAATGGATACGATGGATAATGAATCTCATCGCGTTCGTGGAGACGGTAGTCCGTACGTACGCACGAACGCTACTTCCATTTAATTTTTTATTTTAAAAGAATCGAATCCAAATGATACATAGGTATATTACTATTCCAGTATAATATAATATTTTATATATGTTACTTAAGTTCATTAACACCATCCTTTATACGTTCCATGTGTGGTATGAACGAGTAATATCATTTTAAGGGGGCGGTAGTCCGCACTTCCTCAAATGAAATTATCGTATGTATATACGACATGAAACGAATAATGGTATGAAATAAAATGGAATTACAGAAGCTTATATATAAAATATATATCATTAATATCATATTTAATTACAGTGCCATCATAATGGCCACCATGATAGGCGGTAAGATGTTTTTGAACAATCATCGTTTCGTGAGGCGTTAGTTTGCCATCCACAGAAACATTATGTTCATCATCCATTAGATGGAGTTGTGTGTATGTGTAGTTTGAATAATTCTTATAACAACATCCTAGTATATTGAGGATACTGGTGTTGTTACAAAAGAAGGGAAATAAAAAGAGTTTGGGGGTTGAAGAAGCAAAATAAATGAAAATAATTTAAGAGAAATCGTTACCTTTAATTTATGTAACTCACTTTGGTTGGAACCAAAGGACTTGTTGAAATGCTTTCTTCCTAAGGGGAAGCTTCAAGGAGGAGGAGAGGGATGTGGGGAGCTTAGTTGGGCAGAGTTTGGACGAGCCAAGTGGCTTGAGAGGTGTGAGGAAATGAGAAGGAGGAGTGCCCTTTTATAAGAGGGGTGAGGGGCACCTTTGGAAAAGCTAGAAATATTAATTTTTAATAAATTCATATTCGGTTTCCAATGGCTCCAAAGTTGACTATTCAAAGGTTGAGGTGGGGATAGGTCGAAAACAACTCATCCAATAGAATTTAGACAGGTTTGGGTACTTATATTAACCTTATCTTTAAGTATTAACTCTAAGTTAATTAGTTTCACTTTTACAATGTCTCTTTGTATTTTTATATAATATGGTTAATAAACTTACTATATACATCCAAAAGACCCCCAAGTGGTCCATTAATGATTAACCTATCATAATATAAGTCTCTTGGCCGAACCTTATATTTTTAGGAATTTAATATCAATTAATAATATAATATTTGTTTTAAGAACTCTTTTATGTCAATTTTGACACTATTCACTAGTTGATTTTTGTGAAACTCATAACAGATTGATTACTTCGAACAAAGTCAAATAAATCAATCCTAATATATCATATTATCCTAGAAAATTTGTTTAATTCATTAAAAGTTTAATATTATAATTATTTGGGTATTTATAATATCAATTATGTTAATTTTTTACTATTTTAGTAATTACTCCATCATCATTGTGTCATAAATAAAATAAATTATTTAATGTCAAAAAATTATAAATAAAATATAATTATGTAGGAAATATTTTTAGCTTTCTAATGAATATTTATAATCTAAAATCCAGCATATATAACCCTATGTAACAATTGTTTTTCTAAAAGATATATGCTTGTGTCATTTTTGTATTCATTTTAACTTAATTAATATAAAGTGTCATTATCACTTACAAGTGGATCCATGGGGTCCCAAAATTGACCCAAAGATGCCCATGGTCGACCATGTATCAACCA
Organism: Viscum album; assembly: GCA_963277665.1. Classification (NCBI taxonomy): domain Eukaryota; kingdom Viridiplantae; phylum Streptophyta; class Magnoliopsida; order Santalales; family Viscaceae; genus Viscum; species Viscum album. The sequence goes on along the minus strand of OY728133.1, from coordinate 1,754,793,306 downwards.
ATAGGGTTAAGACACATTTTAGGGTAATTTAGTATTATTATAATATTATTTTTTTTAACCCTTATTTACCGGATTTACCCTTAACCATGGTAAATAAAATATTTACCGCAGTAATTATTCAAAATGTCTAAAAATAAAAGTTACCTATTTACACAATTTGGACATCCTGATTCCAAATATGGAATCCATTTTTCTAAATTCAAAACACAGAAGTGGCAGAAATTAATTTAAAATTAATTCCCGCTGTCAAAACAAAAACCGTGTTTTTAAGAGATAATAACTATCAAAAGATTGACACTTGTTTATGTTCGGTTTAATTGTAAAATTATGTCCAATTACCAACATTATATTAAATGGTAAAAATATATTCTAAATATACTTTAAAACCACTCAAATTCACAATTTATCACTATTAATTATTTTGATTAAAAAAGTTGTTTTTAATTAAAATTTAGTAATTTTCACTATTCATCAAAATATGAAAGTTATCCGAAAAGTACCAAAATTTCACCTTAGGATAAATTCGATATTCCGAATCCAAAAATGAAGTCCATTTTGAAATATAAAATATATATAATTTCTAAAAGTAGGTATTACTATTCATAACGGCTAGTTTGATTGGTTGTGGTGTGTTAAAATCTCGAAGTTGCGTACAATGCACGTCATTGCATTATTCCAAAGGAAACATACCGAGGAAGCTTGGGGTGTTACATTCTCCCCTCCTTCAATAAATTGCGTCCTCGCAATTTTTAAATTTTTGCTTGGGAATATAATGGAAAGTCCCACATCGGAAAAAGAGTCAATAAAACTGTCACTTTAAAAGAAAGGAAGAGAGGTATAAGGGTCATCCAAGATAACCCATACTAGGATTCCATGTAAGAAAACATGGATATGGATGATAAACTAAGTGTCAAGTTCTGATGGAGAGGGATAGAAATCATGATCAGGAGAAAGTTAACAATGAGAAAACCACAAACTTGTGTTGGGACAAACGACCATTAGTCTCCTAGTAGGAAAGTAAACGGACAACATTTTTTTTAAGTTACATTACATAAGGAAGAGGAATTCATTTATGATATTGACTAAGAACATTATGAGATATACTTACATTTTAAGTATATTTTCATTCTTTAATAAATTTCCACCACTAACTCATTTTTTTTTAAAACGATGAGTATTCAAGAAGACTTGGTCACATTGGAAGAGATAGAATAAACTTCTATAGAATCACATGATCCATGAAGGATAAACCATATATTTACATTGTCTTTGAAGATTAATCAAAACCAAAATGGTCAGTGAATGATCTAATGATCCCCCAAAAGGATATTCATTGAGATAAATATGCACTAATCTTAATTTCTAAAATTAAACCAACAATACCCCAAAGTTAAATAGATACCATTCAATAACCAATTGTCCTTAAAATCCTTTAATATAATCCAAACTAATATTGAAACCCAAAACATAGAAGAATTTGATTATGTAGTCTCCCATGTTAAATTGTATCTCCAAATGACATCAGATACTCTTAAAGTCACATACTCAAAAGTAATTAAACTAATCACATATTCTCTATTATAGGTTAATCATTTCCATAAATAACCCAAATCACTATAAATCCACAATAAAAACGTACATAAAAATCTATCATTACTCCACAAATGAAACCCCATAGTATTCTATTTTCCTTGGACATATAGTGTTTCCAACAAAGCGAACATCTTCCAAAATAACATTTATCACTTAATCACCAAATCATTTTCCTATACCAAGGGTATTCTTTTGATATGAAATAAGAACCCAAATCAACTTATTATTGATCAATAAAATCATTTAACAAAAAAAAAATCACACTAACCAGGGACTTCACGTAGTCCAGTGGTAGGCGATAAATCCCAATCGCACTTTGGTTGTGGGTTCGATTCCCATAGCTTTGTCCGACGCGACGGGTTGTCACACGGTCTACGTGTTGTCCTTTTTCAAAAACTATATTTTATAATATTGCCAAAATGAGATAACTTCCTCAAAATACTATATCATAAATTTAACCACAAATGTTATATCATACCTTGAATCTTCATCCCAAATTAGAATAACTTATAATTCTCTCAAACCCCAATGATCATATAAATCCAAATGGTTATTTATACCCAAATCCACAAGAGAAGAGACAATTCTTCCTCAAATATCATTCTCACATGGCAAACTGCGGGGTTACAAATACAAGAGAAAATTATTCCATAGTAAACCCATCAACAAGGAGTGCTAATACTTTTTAAACATTTCTCCAACCATTCATTCCCACATAGCTTCTTCTTTGACCAAGAAAATATCCTATAGAATAGGACATTCACTCGGGTAATGGCCAGGTCCCCTACATTTACGGCAAATGACTGTAAATGGACTCTTGGGACCATTTTTATCTTCTTCCATAGTACTCTTCATTTTTCTTCGGCAATTCTTTACTTTATGTCCTTCCTTCCCGCACGTAAAACATTTCGTTGTCCCATTGAGACACTTTCCTGGGTGTCTCTTTCCACATTTCCTGCATGATGAAAATTGAGGGTTCTTTTCTCCATGGTCTCCATTGCTGGAGCTCTTATCATTTATCACCTTTCTCTTCCTTGTTGAGTCTGGGAGTTGGTTAATATATATGTTGTTGATCATATTTTTGGAAAACTGATTTGGCATAAAGACGATATCTTTTACGCCTATCAACATTCCATTTTGTTGCTCATTGCCACCACCGTTCCCATCTTGTACATCATTCTCAAAGTCACTATGACTTCCATGGAATCCAGCCATTGACTAAAACCATAAAGCATTGAGTGAGTAATAGTAGTCGTAAAATCATTTAGAGATTAAAATGTCACCATATTCTCAATTTGAAACATATTAGGATTAACCAAGGTCATTTACTCTCATCTTATATATATATTACTTAAATTGGTTTGTAAAGAAAATGTAAATTATCCTAAGCATATCCCTCGGGAATGTCGTAACCAAGAGTGCAGCAAGGCCCGTTGTCGTGCACCAGTTCCCGTTCGAGTCTAGCTCAAAGCGGTGTTTTCGGGTTTTACCCCTAGGTACATCTGTGCCAGAGCCGCCTCTACTTGCTCGTATCCAGACAGGGATGTATTGCTCGGAAGACTCACAAAATCTCTACAATACCAAAATTCTAGGAAGTTCTTTTATACTAATCCTCAAAGTTCATCTTAGGTCTACGTGCTCTAATCAGAGTTTATCTAAATCTAGCTACCAAGGTTTGTACTAAACTTCCTCTGATACCAACTGTAACGCCCCGACCCTAGTTACCCAGAGTCGGTGCATTATTACATAACATTGGCATGATCATGAGAAAGATCAAGTCTCGAAAGACCGATTAGTTTAGTAGCCTTGGAATAACTAGATACATCCATAAATGTTTACATTACATCCTAAAAAAAACATTTTGTCTTCATATCCCCTCATACTATCCCTGCAGGTCATTCATAAATTACTTCTTCATAATCCTGGAAAAAAATAAAACATTGAAAGGGGTGAGCTCGGATGCTCAGTAAGGATAACATTATAGCAGAAGCTTTCATAAATAATCATAAACACTTAAGGCAATTTATAACTAAAACAAAAGCCTTTGAAACTTGAACTTTCAACATGGTATGGCATAAATAAAATGAAATAATGCCATTTACTTACTCACATGGATATTCTACTAGTCGAATGATCACATGCAATATCAATAACCACTTTCATAATGATGGAATGCATAATGCCAGACTATCATAACCACATAGCCAAGGCCTCGTGCCAAGACTACAAATAAGATTTTGCCAAGGCCTTGTGCCAAGACACTAGTTTGTCTCATGAGACCTACCGATGCATCGAGGAGCTATAGCGGGCTCCACCCGTCACTTATTAAGTCCAATGCATTCCTCATATGAATAGGTTTAAGCATAAAATAATCATTCGTATTAAAACTAGCATACGAAATGTCAATACTTTAACCACAAACCATGAATGGTATAAAAATAGAACATCCACAGTCAAATATAACTCATTTGATACAATATGGAAGATTGTATTGTATCACATTAACCTCAATCATGAATAATGAAGGATGTTGACATAGATGAAAATAATCATCAAAACTAGTTGAGAGAAATATCCCCCTTTTCTTGAAAACATTTAAAAGTCACACTATTTGTCAAGAAGCCATTTAAAAGTAGATTTTTGAATCAAAGTGTCCCATACCACTTTGAAACTTTTTAAAAGGAGTTTTTATTTTAAAACCTTAATGTCCATATAAATAAATCCTTAAAACCATTTTTTAAAACATGGACATTAATGAGAAAGATTTAGATGAATAAGTCTTTAAATCATTTTAAAAATGGTATTTTAGTTAGAGATTCCAACCAAAAGAGACACTTGAATACAAATAATTGTGGTAATAAAAACTTTGTAATATCATGAGAATAAAGGGATTCATGATATACTATGTCAAAGTACGTTATATACACCACATAAAAGTGATTTGGTGTATATCAACAAATAAGTCTCAATGGAATGTAAATTGAGATGAAATCTCTTGTAAAGGTTGTATCCTTAGGTTAAGGATAAATCAATGACATAATTATGTGTGACAAATATAAATACACTAAATATGATTGGATATTCAGTGTAAAACAATCAAAGGACATTCACACATATTCTTGTAAAAACAATACAAACGAATTGGATGTTTAACTCAACAAATGGAGAATGAGTTAAAATTACTCTTATCAAATTCATATCAATGACTTGAGAATTAACAATGGAGTGATTATGTGCATCAAACTTATATCCACAGGAAGGGGAGTGGACATTATGACATAATCAAATGAATAGTGATTCCACACATAATCTCGGGGTAATATAATCAATGAAATATGTGTAAAGCCAAATGAGTGGAAATTGAAATCTCAAATTCCCTTATCGATTAGGTAACTTTCGAAACATACACCCATGAAAGAAGTATCATACCATGATGATGTAAATACCCATAAATTAAAGTATATTACACAATGAATACAATCATGGGCAGTACACATACACCACATGCAATAATTAAGTGGTGAACAATAGAATTCTCACGAAATTAAAAGTGAGATTAGAAAATCCCTTACCACGTTAATCGACTGAGTCGTATGGAAAAAAGTTAATAACCACCAAATGATTTACAGAATAACATTAATATAAAGATAATCATGATAATATATATCAAATGGTAGTACACAATACACCACTTTCAATAATTTAGTGGCAAACAATGGAAATCTCACGGAATTGAAAGTGAGATAAGAAAATCCCTTACTTTGTACTTTTTCCTTGGTCGATGGTAGGTTTACCTCCTGTATAATGGTGAAATAATTGTTATTGAATAATACAAGAATCATTTACTTTAATATGATATCATATATGATCTTTTAACATTGATTTGTTAATAATATCTTAGTATTAACGCCGTTTCGGGTGTTAACTTACTCATTTTCTTTTATATGTTTTGTTACATAAGTCATGTTTGCTGTATCTTATTCATATCCAGAATGATATCAAGTCCTTAAACATCATTTTTGAATAATTAAATGATAATTATACTTGAATGGACACGATGGATAATGAATCTCATCGCGTTCGTGGAGATGGTAGTCCGTACGTACGCACGAACGCTACTTCCATTTAATTTTTTATTTTAAAAGAATCGAATCCAAATGATACATAGGTATATTACTATTCCAGTATAATATAATATTTTATATATGTTACTTAAGTTCATTAACACCATCCTTTATACGTTCCATGTGTGGTATGAACGAGTCATATCATTTTAAGGGGGCGGTAGTCCGCACTTCCTCAAATGAAATTATCGTATGTATATACGACATGAAACGAATAATGGTATGAAATAAAATGGAATTACAGAAGCTTATATATAAAATATATATCATTAATATCATATTTAATTACAGTTCCATCATAATGGCCACCATGAGAGGCGGTAAGATGTTTTTGAACAATCATCGTTTCGTGAGGCGTTAGTTTGCCATCCACAGAAACATTATGTTCATCATCCATTAGATGGAGTTGTGTTTATGTGTAGTTTGAATACTTCTTATAACAAAATCCTAGTATATTGAGGATACTGGTGTTGTTACAAAAGAAGGGAAATAAAAAGATTTTGGGGGTTGAAGAAGCAAAATAAATGAAAATAATTTAAGAGAAATCGTTACCTTTAATTTATGTAACTCACTTTGGTTGGAACCAAAGGACTTGTTGAAATGCTTTATTCCTAAGGGGAAGCTTCAAGGAGGAGGAGAGGGATGTGGGGAGCTTAGTTGGGCAGAGTTTGGACGATCCAAGTGGCTTGAGAGGTGTGAGGAAATGAGAAGGAGGAGTGCCCTTTTATAAGAGGGGTGAGGGGCACCTTTGGAAAAGCTAGAAATATTAATTTTTAATAAATTCATATTCGGTTTCCAATGGCTCCAAAGTTGACTATTCAAAGTTTGAGCTGGGGATAGGTCGAAAAAAACTCATCCAATAGAATTTAGACAGGTTTGGGTACTTATATTAACCTTATCTTTAAGTATTAACTCTAAGTTAATTAGTTTCACTTTTACAATGTCTCTTTGTATTTTTATATAATATGGTTAATAAACTTACTATATACATCCAAAAGACCCCCAAGTGGTCCATTAATGATTAACCTATCATAATATAAGTCTCTTGGCCGATCATTATATTTTTAGGAATTTAATATCAATTAATAATATAATATTTGTTTTAAGAACTCTTTTATGTCAATTTTGACACTATTCACTAGTTGATTTTTGTGAAACTCATAACAGATTTATTACTTCGAACAAAGTCAAATAAATCAATCCTAATATATCATATTATCCTAGAAAATTTGTTTAATTCATTAAAAGTTTAATATTATAATTATTTGGGTATTTATAATATCAATTATGTTAATTTTTTACTATTTTAGTAATTACTAAATCATCATTGTGTCATAAATAAAATAAATTATTTTATGTCAAAAAATTATAAATAAAATATAATTATGTAGGAAATCTTTTTATCTTTCTAATTAATATTTATAATCTAAAATCCAGCATATATAACCCTATGTAACAATTCTTTTTCTAAAAGATATATGCTTGTGTCATTTTTGTATTCATTTTAACTTAATTAATATAAAGTGTCATTATCACTTACAAGTGGATCCATGGGGTCCCAAAATTGAACCAAAGATGCCCATGGTCGACCATGTATCAACCAATAGGGTTAAGACACATTTTAGGGTAATTTAGTATTATTATAATATTATTTTTTTTAACCCTTATTTACCGGATTTACCCTTAACCATGGTAAATAAAATATTTACCGCAGTAATTATTCAAAATGTCTAAAAATAAAAGTTACCTATTTACACAATTTGGACATCCTGATTCCAAATATGGAATCCATTTTTCTATATTCAAAACACAGAAGTGGCAGAAATTAATTTAAAATTAATTCCCGCTGTCAAAACAAAAAGCGTGTTTTTAAGAGATAATAACTATCAAAAGATTGACACTTGTTTATGTTCGGTTTAATTGTAAAATTATGTCCAATGACCAACATTATATTAAATGGTAAAAATATATTCTAAATATACTTTAAAACCACTCAAATTCACAATTTATCACTATTAATTATTTTGATTAAAAAAGTTGTTTTTAATTAAAATTTAGTAATTTTCACTATTCATCAAAATATGAAAGTTATCCGAAAAGTACCAAAATTTCACCTTAGGCTAAATTCGATATTCCGAATCCAAAAATGAAGTCCATTTTGAAATATAAAATATATATAATTTCTAAAAGTAGGTATTACTATTCATAACGGCTAGTTTGATTGGTTGTGGTGTGTTAAAATCTCGAAGTTGCGTACAATGCACGTCATTGCATTATTCGAAAGGAAACATACCGAGGAAGCTTGGGGTGTTACACCCATGAACACCATAAACCACCTCATGAAGCTTTTGATAAATTATGGAAATAAATAGGTCACTATTATTAGGGATAATGGAGATAAATATAATCAAAACCTCTCCCCAATTATATATTCACCATGGAGTACACTTGGTGAATATAATTGTTTCCAATGATATGTGACCAAGAATCCTCAATAACCTACTTAGGGTGCAACAGATGAGGTCTCGACTCAAGTCACTTTGGATTTAAAACCCAAGAGATCTCATTGGGGATGAAGTGATATAGATTATATAGAATGATATCAGATTATTATTCTTGAAGAAGATTTCTATCAACACATATGAGTTAGAAATGATGATTAGGTTTACATCACTACTCACTCTCATCAATTCTACAAATATACCGTAACAAAATCTAGAGGAACAAGCTGACATATCACAACATCCATCAATGGGATGACTCGTATTACCACCATCTCATCTGAATCCCATAGGCATATCCCAGTGGTGAGTAGGGGTTTTGAGGGGACCCATATCTCCACTCTTAATAATGAATAGTCTTATGTCCTCTTTCCTATAATAGATTTCAATTAGTATATCATGAAGGAAATGGAGATATAATATCAAATCACTTTGTTCAAGGTACTTATATACCCTTGTTTTCATGATACATTATTTTCATCTTACATATAGTTTCCAGAGAGAAAATTAAAAATAAATTATGGTTTTCAGTACTGTTCACGGTTGGAACATGGTTAGGGAAAACTGTTTAGTTTGATCCAGTAAATGGTGTGCCCTATATTGAGCCACTCATTGGGTGCACATAGTTTTTTAAATCATGCATCTACCCATCCAAACCATACACCATTAGACAATTTTGGATTTCGTGGTTGTTTTATGGTTAAACTAATATCGTGACCAAGTCATGAAAACCATCTAGAATCCTAGTAAAGTGGCATGGTATGGGTTTATTATTACTATTAACAGTGTAACCCAACTAGGAAACCATTCACACAATATTTTAACACCAACAGTTATTTTAAAAACCTAAAAACCCATAGTTTAACCCCTAATTTCCACCAATAGACTATAATATGATTCCTCAGTCTTTAGAGGCTCTCGAGCAGTAAAATCGACTCCTCTAACCTCTTATCTTTTGGAATCAAAGAACCAGTGATTTATTTTTATATATTTTTAGTAAGTGCTTCTCTTAAAATTTATTTTCTCCCAATCTTCCCTTATCTCATTTTTAAATTCTGATAGATTATAACGTTATATATCGATCTAATCATTGATTTGATAGATCTTAATTTTTGGTTTGATTTCTTATTTTCCTCCACCTTCGTTCTTCATTGGGGTTTCCCATGGTGGGTGTTGTTTTTATCAAGTGATTAAACGTAGGTTGTTCCATAATTATTTATCGTCCAATTGAAACCTTAAATTAATATATTTAATTGAAATTAAATTTCATTTTATTTATTAAACCATGATTTGATATGATTTTATTTATGATTTTAAAAGGACATGAAAATTGTAAAAACCCCCCTTTCCAATGGAATTGAAATTATTTTGTGGATTTTGAAAAAAATGTTTCCATGAATTGAAATTTGATTTGTATAAATTATTTGATTTTTATTCGTTATAAATTTTTTGTGAAATGAATTATTAATTGAAATGAAATTAATTTGATGAAAACCAATGATTTGGATTTGAAATTGAAGAGGCATGTTGAACATGAAACTAGAAAATTAAATAGTGTATAATGAATTGATTTGAAATGAATGGTTTTCTCAAGATTGAATGAATTATTGATTGATTAAAGAGCATATGACTCTGATTATTTAGTAGGTTATTAGGATAATCATTCTAGGACTTTGAATCTATACCAATGAATTGACTATGAAAACACTAACTAAACCATGTTTTGAATGATTTCCTATGATGGTTCCCCTAATGGGGTGTTGATTGATTTTCATGATAGCTTGATCCTTATTTAGTGTTCACACATACGTAAGTCATGATGAAGATTAAGGTGTATGAGGATCATATAGCTAGAAACTAAGGTACCTCAGGGATTATGACCATGGTTCTTTGTTATATTTGACTTGATTTCACATGCCATTTTCTATAAAATGATTTAATTCAAGCTTTATGTTTTATATAAAATGTTCAATTATGTTAGATTTAATATACCTTAAATATACATGATTTTACATAATTATTTCATTTAAAATATTTAAATGTGATTATATGAATTATTTTAATTAAACTTAATAAATAAATTGTATAATAATTATATATTTTATTATGGAACACTTGGTAAGACCCTACTGGGTTGTTTAGCTCACACTCTACCTTTTACTTTAGGAATTTTGAGATATTTTTATGATCAATATAGATAAATAGAACGAATCACTTAGAGGTTGTGGGTGTTCTTTTTATTTGAGAATATGCAGTGATAATGCTGACCAGTGGAGCTATGGTCCACTTATTGCACAGGGTTTGTGAGACATTGTCTGTTGGATGTTTTTTTGTCCTTTATTTTATGATTAACCTTGGGATGTTTATCTATATATATTTGGTAATTTCCTCCATAGGGATTTTTTAGAGTACTTACTATTGTTTGTTTTTATTCCACTATTTTGTGGAAAAACCATTCCCTTTGATGTTTGATATGATGTCAAGTGTTAGTTTATCGATCAAACTTTGGTGTATTCCTCCATAGGGAGTGTTTTGGAATACTGAATGTTGTTTGTTTTATCATCCAATATTTTGTGGAATACAATTACCTTTGATGTTTGATATGATTCCGGGTGTTAGACACCAACCCGTGGGTATTTATAAAGCCCTTTCGGATATGTTAGGGTTGTCTTGGGTATCAGTGTATTGGGGTATCTAGTATAGTTCATGAACAATTTATATTAAAGAATATTGAACTTTTTTTCATCATGTCGTTATACATTTTTACAATTTCCTTATAGACAAGAGGTATTATTTTTGAAAAAAAATGTAGTTTCGAGTGAGTGTCTAGAAAACTCACATCCTAATAAGCCTTAAGTTGGAAATATGCCGAGGTTCTTAAGCACTATGAAATCTCAGAGTGGGACACAGATATTGAAGTGGACATAATCTCTAAATGGGGTGGTGATGAGTATGATTTCTATGATATGTAGTTTTTTTTGACTTGTTGTATCTGCTCAATGCCTTTTATTTTATTAATAAATGGTCAAAGGCTTACCTCTGACTGGGCGTTTCTAGTAATTGGCCTTAAGTCACCATGGGTGTCTTGGAATAAAATCTTGGAGGAACAAATTAATCTAATTCTCTTATTTTTGCATAAAATTGATCGAGGTATTATTAATATCAAAAACACGAATCTATTCATTGAGTTTTGGATCTTATAAGTATTGGTAATATTTTTTTGTTTCTTGTTGACGTTGTTCAACATCTTGTATCTAAGGAGACATTTTAATATTACATTGAAGGAAGACAATGGTCAACTACAACAAGAGAGTCCTTTAGTGTACCGGACTATTATTGGGATAGTAGTGTGTGATGTTCAGGCTCTATGATTGGTAACTACACCTATTCCTATTTAGGAATCTATATTGGTATCCCAAAGTATGAAAATAGAGATCATGTTTAGGAGTTTCTTTGGTAGAAACCACCAGCCTTCGAATGATCAAATGATCCTTAAAAGGATGAGTATTGGTCGAAAAATATTAAGCTAAATTATGAGTTTTTGTAAATTCTTCATTTAATCAAGGTTGAATGTTCTACCTCTAAGCTAGAAGGGAATAAAAGGATATGGGGGATTCTATGTTGACATCTAAGGAACATTAGGTATTGGAGTTGAAATACTGAATATTTATTATCATAGATATGTTATATCTATAATCCATGATATTTGAAAATTCCATTGAGTTTCAAAGCCTCCAATAGGGAGATACAGACTTGACACAGTATATGAACAACTTTGCTAAACTAGATTTGGTTTTTCCTAAGTTTGTATTGAATGAGAATCTAGAGGATTAAATAATTTATATGGATATTATATTTCATATTTGTTCTTATGTTTTTATGCTTAAACTCACAGTCTTATGCAGATGTGCTGGATAGATCATTGTGGATGATCAATAGATGGTTGCTAAGTTAGGGTTAATTTATGTTCATTTTTATCCTAGTGGTAGTTTAGTTTATTAAATTAATGGAAAGAATAATGTGTGATAAATATCATGGTGGTCCTAAATATCTGGCTTCATCCATACCTCATGCATTGTCTTGAAGAGTCCTTATGAAATTTGTTAGCGTAGGATGTTTGGTTATTCAATGAGGGTTTGCACCGTGGAACCTAAGATATGTGGTTCATTTGGATGCTTAGGTCACATTCCTAATTTTTTTTCACGTATATCTATTATTCATAGTGGCAGAGGGTCATCAACACCTAAAAGTACTTAGGTGAAATCATATGCCTCAATAACTAAGGGGTTCCTTGCATATGCATCTAGAACAATGCTTCTTTACATAGTGGAAGAGTCTCTAGAGGAAGCTGATGTGGGTTTAGTTACATTAAGAGGAACCATCACAATAGATTTATCTTTATTAACTACTATTTTTGATATAGGTGAATCTATTTCATTCATATCTAATCATATTGTGAATTTTTTGAATCCTCATATAGATAATTTCAGGATTCATGAAGTTATGTTATTGGGACATGTGGTCGCATAAGATGGTATCTCAATCAATTATTAGAAGGTGATGACTATTATTACATAGGAACAACCATGTAAGGTTTTCAATATTCATAGATTCTTGGTCTTGGTGAGGTATTACGGTAGGCTCAATAAAGATTTATAAAATTTAGCTTCTTCAAAGGCTGCTATCACTCGGAAGTGAGTAATTTTTTTTGATGTGAAATTTTAGTGTCCTTTCTATGAGTGAAAACAACTTTTTACTTTTATGCCATTGTTTTATCTTCCAAAATCTATTACTAACTTTTTGGTCATTTGTGATGCATATAGTTTGCGATTGGATTTTATTCTTATGTAGGTTGGTCAAGTGGTGGTCTATGGTTCCAGATTTCATAAGCAACACGAGAGGAACCATCTAACCCATGATCTCGAGCATGCTACCATGATTCATGCTCTCAAAAGTTGGAGGCATTACTTTTTACAATAAAGGTTTACCATTTATTTAGAATAATAAAGATTGAGTTTTATTTTCTCTAAAAAATATTTGATCCTTTGGAAAAGATAATGTGTGTATTACTTATAGTATTTTGATTTTGACATTGCCTAAAAACCTGGTAAGGGGAATTCCATTATTGACTTTTTGAGTAGGAAAATTCTGATTCAAAACCTGAAATAATTATTTTAATAGTATAATTTTATTTCTCTCTTTTCTTAGTTTTACTTGGGAGTATGGTAGGATGAAACTGATATTATTTTGACAATTTTTTAGTTGACCACATCTCTTCTCAATATGATTCTTCATTAGTAGCATATTGCTGATGAGTTTCATGGAATTACGGACTCCCTTTATAGTGGAGAGACCATTGGTGAGTTGAAATTCTACTCTGAGGTTATTCTATGTTTTTTTATTTTTATGTTGTACCTTTTCCTATGAGAAATGTTGTTATCAAGGATTTCTATTATTCCAAGTGGTTGGGGAACCCTTGTACCAAAAATATGTTATATGATATGAAATAATGATTCTGAAGTATAGGAATGAGGTTGGACATCACTAATTTTGTTTCTCAATATTATACCTTTCGTTAGGTCAAATTTGAGAACTAAAAACCATCATATTTTCATTAAAACCTTCAATTTATGACTTGGGTGTGTGATGCTATTGATTTGAATTTTGTTATGGGGTTTCCACATAACCCTTGAGGTAAGAATGCGATATGGGTTTTGATCAAATGGATAACTAAATCAGATAAGTTCATACCCATTTTAGATACAAAAAAATTTGAGGATTTGGGAAGTCTCTATGTGTAAGTTATTTTTAAATATCATGGAGTTTGGTATATTATAGTATCTGATAGGTATCCCCATTTCACTTCACATTTATGGAGATTCCTCTAGAAGGTGATGGAATCCCATGTTAGATTTAGAATGAAATTTCATTCATAGAAGGATAGAAAGATATAATGAGCTATTCAAATCCTTGAGAACATGATACATTCTTGTGTTATCAACTTTGGTGGAGCTTGGAATGTCCATTTGATAATGGTTGAGTTTATTTACAATAATATTTACAGTTATTCTATTATAATGGCCACATTTGTGTCCTTGTGTGGTTAGACTTTTAGATAACCTCTTTTTTGGATGGATATTTTTTTAGATTCTTGGATTGGATTATGTTTGGTCCAAGAGATGATGAAGAAGATTATATTGGTTCAATAGAGAATCATGATTCCTCTAGTCTAGTATGAATTTTACATTGATCACTAGTGATGAACATTGGAATTTTTTGTTGCTGAAAATTTGTAATTGAGTGTTTCACCTCACTTGGGGCACCCACCTCTTTTGAGATAGGAAAGGCTTACACCGAGGTTTGTGGGTCCTTTTGATATTATTGAGTGGGTGGGGAATGTGGATTACCATTTAGACATTCCACTGCAATTGAAATTTATCAACAAAATCATTAATGTATCTTAGGTTAGGAGGTATCTTTTTTACCATTATCATGTCCGTATCTTGAATGCTGATTATATGGAACATGATTTTTCTATGAATAAGTATCCATTCAGGATTACCGATTCTAAGATAATGGTTCTTAATGGGACATATTTTCCATTTTCTCATGTGCTATTGAAACATGGTTCTAATTACCGTGAGACATGGAATTATGATGAACTATTACGAGAGTGGTGGCCTCATATCTTTGTTATAAGATCTTCATAATAGGGTTTATATGGATATAACTTGTTTATGGTGGGGAGGTTGTAACATCCTTTTACTTGATTCTAGTTACATACAACACCTTTTTTATCTCCCAATTTTTGGAGATTTTATCAAGTTTATTTGGGATAATATTAAAAAATTGTCTAGGTTTTTAGGGATATTAATGGTTCGTCCCTGTTTTTGGAAAATCACGCTGTTTGTCCCGACAAACCATGTACCATTTATTGAGATAATGAAAGGGGCACATGATTTTTACAAACTGTATGGCCAGACCTCCAAACCATACAAACTTTGGCACTGGTAGATTTTATGGTTAGTGTATAGTTAAATAAATTATTTGGAAAAACCATGCACCCCATATTGAGTCCTATTAATTGTGCGTGGTTAGAAAACGCAGTTACTACTAACCATGTAGACCAACCAAGAAACCAGGAACATCATTTTTTAATCCATTAAAAATTCATTAAAAACCCACAAGACCCCTTATATAACATCTAATAACAACCATTCAATGCTAACATGATTCCTAGATTTTTGGAGGCTCTAATGGGGTGAAATTGACTCCTCAAACCTCTTCTCTTTGCGAATCAATGAACTAGTGATTTCATTCGATATTCTTCTAGTAATTGGATATCCGGTCATTTTGTTTCCCTAAATATTCCCTTCTCTATTTATTATAGTGTTTTAGATCATCATATTATTGATAGATCTAAAATTTAATTTCATGGATCTTCATTCTACCTTTGATATCTTGATCTCCATCTCCTTCATTCATCATTGGCATTTCTCATTTTGTGTGTTGTTTAATCACGTGATTAATGGTAGGTCGTTCCACAATGATTTACACTATAATCAAAATCCTAAATTTATTTATTCAATTAGAATGAGTTTTAAATTTATTTAAAAACATAAATTTTATATTTTTTGATATGTTATTTGAAAACAACATAAAAATTGTGAAAACAACATAAAAATTGTGAAAACCCCCGATTTTGATAGAATTGAAATTATTTTATGGACTTTACAAAAACAAAGGATTGAATTTAAAATTGATTTGATAAATTGATTTGATAATGATGCTTTTGAAAATTGGTGTAAAAGAAATGTTGATTTGAAAAGTCATGAACTTAATTAAAACATAAGATTTGGTTTTGTAAGGAAAGGTCAAATTGAACATGAAAATGAGAAACTAAACTATGAATAATGAATTGTTTTAAAATTAATTATTTTCCCAAAAATTAATAAATTAACGAATGATTAATGAAAAACTAGGCTACATTAGTTATTAGGAATCTAGTATAACCATTCTAGGACTCTGACTCCCTAACAATGGATTGGCTATGATAACACCAACTAAACCAAGTTCAACATTATTTCCATGATGGGTCCCTTAATGGGTTGTTGATTGATTATCCTTATGTAATGAGTCTTTGAGAGTTTTCACACTTACATTATCCATGATTATGATTGAGGAGTTTTACCTCCAGGATAATGAATGGGGTGATTTGTTATGTTTGACGTGATTCCACATGCCATTTCCTATAAAACTCTTTTGTTCAAGCTAGTTATTTAATAAAAATTATTTATATAAATCTTCATTTGGGCATGATTTTATAGATCTTCTATCCAATTTATTTGAAATATAGTTTTGATTTAAAATATTTAAAATTGATTCTATTTCTTAGTAAAAAAACTGAACGAATAAATGGAATAATTATTCGTAATTGATTATAGAACACTTGTTGAGACCCTACATAGATGTTTAGGTCGCACCCTAACTTTTACATGGTGAATTTATAGATATTTATATTCTAGGTTAAGGGGAAGGGAAAGAAACCACTAGATTTGGTTGGTGTTCCTGATATATAGGACTTTGGAGTGATAATAGTGACTAGTAGAGATTTGGTCCACTTATTTCACATCATTTGAGAGAATTTTAATTGATGGAAGTTCGATTTTTATTTTTTTTAGGATTTACCACTGTATATTGAATTATCTTCCTCTTATACTTTTATCCTTATGGAGTGTTTGGAATACAGAATTATTTTTTGTATTATCTTCCCTCCTTTTTAAGGGGAAATGGTTCCCTTTTATGTTCAAGATAAGGCTAGTTTTTAGTATCCAACCCTTTGGGATCAGGAACACTATATAGGCTATGTCATGGTTGGATCTAGTATTAATGTATCAGGGTATGTAAGATAGTTCAGGATTATATAGGAAGGATTATATTCATTCTCACACCTATTATAGTATCCCATGTATTCTATATTTAAAAGACCTTATGGAGGACTCTTGCTGCAATATTCTGAAGCCTAATAAAATAACAGCCTATATTCCTACCTCCGCCAATGTTGAATTTGTTCATTTATATATCTTTATAGTTATTGAGAACATATTTTGTATTACCACTCATGTTTAGGAGGACCTTCCACACATTCCTTCAAAGAATTATTATCAATATTATGCTCATATTTACATTCTAAATGATTTTTGTCTACACATTTTGGGAAACACAATAAGAAGGTAAATTTTCCAATCCTAAATATTGAAACTCACTATCATACTCCTTAATATTCCCAAAAATACTCTTATATTTCTATCCCCCCTCAATTCAAGGGGAACCAATGTCATATTCTGGTGGAATCTAAGAGGGAATCCCATACTTATGCACACTCTGATGAGACCCACTTGTATCTTATAATGTCTAAAAAATGAATGATTATATCCATGTATAGCCTCATGAAACTAATATTTATATTCCAATGGAAACCAATGAGTCATATTGGGTGGCCCCTATCTATTAATGCTACTATGTACAATTCCCAACCTCAACTTCATGATAGAGTATGCCCAAAACAAAATATAATAGTGGGAACCCCACAAATCATGAACATGATCATATCCTATCCTCAATTGATGATTTTGTTCATTATGTAACACAACATTTTTCAATCATGGACCTAGAATTTGATACCTCTTCATCAAAAAGGGGAATAAGTTACAATTTCTATGGTCCCCCTTGTAGTTTAACAATTATCTATTATATAGGTCCTCTTCAAAATTCCCACCATGAAGGTCGTCCCCATGGTATTCATGGTGATAGTTCACCCCATAGTGTTAGTGACAATGAAAAGAGGTATCTCCCATTGTTGATGTTGCCCAAAAGACAACATTTTATCGTGGGATTCTGGAAATTTCATGGTCTGTATCATTAGGTACCCCATCATTAACAGATTATACCATATGTTGATCAAGGGATATTCTGAGGCAATGATCATTATCCATGCCACCTTAAAAATTTATACCCCTTGATATAATAGAGTAGATCCGGAATAGTCCCTATAAAACCCCAATATTTTATGATTTTTTTTCTGAATATATATAATTTTGATTGTATGTGTTACATACAACACTGAGTTTTAACGAACCATGTTATAATATAAATTTTTTTTTAAACATGACCATTGTAACCTATCCATTAAAATTTTCATTATGAATTGGGATAAAAACATTTTTAAAATCAAGTACATTGGTTTTATATAAATAATATATATTTATAAATAAGTAGTTAATTATTAGAAAAGTATTTATATACTTCTAAAATACTTATTTTACAAATAATGTTTTTTTTTAAAAAAAATATCATTTTTTACAGTTTTTGAAAATTTAATTGAAAAAACTATTTTTAATTTTTTAGTCTACATGTAAAAGTAAAATTAGGGTTAATTTTTTTTTATTTTTTTTTTAAAAATAATTTTTAATACATAGTGAAAAATACTGATATTTATTTAAAATTACATTTTCATTTAAATCAATTATGAATTTATTTTTTATTCTAAATTTATTTAATATAAAAAATTATTTCAATTATTTTTTTACTAACCAAATTAAGGTCATTGGAATCAATTTTATGTTTATTTTTACATAAAAAAATTTATACTTGTGAAAATATTCTCTTTGGAATGTCACTATTTTGTCTTGTCTAGAGGGTTAATTTTAAATTTAAATATTTCATGTATATGAATTTAATATGTATAAATATATTTCACATTTGGAATAAGAATAGTAAATATTATATATTATATTCAACTTAATTTTTTGTCAAAATGAATATGAAACACAGTAAATATTAATTATCATGGTTAAGGTCAAAAAAAGTTTACCAAGGGATAAAATTAAAAGGTTAAGACTATGTTTTCCAATAAAATTGGTCTAAATTCTATTTTCTATATATATTTAAATGTTATCCTATTAAAGTTTTTATTCTATATTCATTTGGAAAAAAATTTCTTGGGAATCCATTTTTTATTTTTTTTCTTTTGGGAAATTTCCATGTAGTTTCAAAGTGTGTTCATTTCCCCACTTATAAAAGGGCATCTCATATCATCTCCTCATCATACTTCCAAAACGTTTTGGTTCATCCAATATCTTCCAAAATATTTTCCTCAATTCCATATCTATGTCTTAGATCTATAATTTTGATTTTTGGACCCTCATAATATAGATTTAGGTATAAACCTAAACAGGTTCTATAAAGAAGAGGTATAATTCTTATCTATGTGTTATCATTTTATTTCTTCTTCCACATCCATAAAATATTTTTTAAAACAATTATGATATAATAACCTTAGTACATATAATTTTTGATGCTCCTTTTCATCACATTGTCTAAAATATTGGAAAGGGTAATTACTTAGCACAAATTGATTCATCCTTTGAAGAAAATATCAAAAATCGACAAAGGAATGAATAAGGAGAATATTGACCATAAGTTACGCAAGTTCCCTCATAGTTGCGAAAGTCCACTTGCACAACGCATGATGGTTGCGCAAGTGACTTGCGCGACCTAAGTGATAACCGCCCGGGCTCTTCTCTTGCCTATAAATAGACCCTGTGGGCCCCCCATTCGAGGAAGGATTTTTTCCAGAAACTCAGATTTGAGCTCCCGGCGCCCTAGTCTCTTCTCGAAGCTTCCGAAACACTTCTATGCTAATTTCTTACCTAGAACGGAAGATCTAAAGAGGGGGAGGAAGGATTAAGTGTTGAAACTCATCAACACTTGCGCGCCTGAGTGGCCAGCCCTTAAGGGAAAAGGCCACACTTGCGCGTCGCCTTACTCCTTCAATAGAACTTGCACACTCTTTTTTTTGGAAGAACCTCAAGAGGATTCTAAAGGCATTAATCAAGAGTTGCCCAAGTATTACCCTGCAGGTTAACCGTCACGCAAGTACCCCATATGTCGCGCAGGCATACCTGCGCGGCAATGACTTGCGCGCCCACGCAGTACCTGCGCACCTGCCAGGACTTGCGCGCCCCAGCCTTTTTGGGTTCCCTTCTTGCCTATTTCACCCCTCTTAAACCATTCCACCTTTCCTATTCAAGATTCAGTCTTCAGGACACTCTTCAAAGCCATTTATGGCATGAATTATTTATTTGACTTCTTTATCTGAAAGGAATTCTGTGGAAAATCTCTCAAAACCTAGTGATTTACACATCTTTATGTCACTAAAGATTGAGATTTCATTCAACCTCATCCTTTAAGATGAGAGATCCACTAACCTGGGCCTCCTTTTTAGGAGTAAGCCCTAGTCATAATTCTCTTAACATGTGCCTCATTTTCACGAGTAAGCCCTAGTCATAATTCTCTTAACATGGGCCTCCTTTTCAGGAATAAACCACAGTCATAATTCTCAAATTTGGGAATCCTCCTTAGGAGTAAGCCCCAAGTCCTCATTAACTTGGGCTTCCTTTTCAAGAATAAGCCCCAGTCCCCTTATTTGGGCATCCTCTTCAGGAGTAAGCCCCAAATCCATTAATTTTTCAAGTCTCCTAACCTCGGCCTCCTTTTCAGGAGTAATCCCCAGTCTTAATTCCACTTGACTAGTCCTAATTTACCTTTGATCTGGGATTCCTTCTCAGGAGTAAAAAAACCAATCATAAGTCCTCTCCTAATTTGGGCCTCCTTTTTAGAAGTAATTCCCAAGTTAGAGTATTCAAATCTACGTAATGCACATATACCTTTATGAACCCTGTTCCTAGATTTCTTCCCTGATGTAAATCCAAATCTTCATTTATCTGGGCAGTCATACATACCTAATTCCCACCTTATTTCTTATGATTGCATCTTTCAGGGCACAATTGTTTGATTCTTACGAATACCTCTTCTTTCTCACACCGAGCATGACTCACGTGATCTTATAGTGTAAAAGTAATTATGAAATCTTACTTTGAGCCATCAATCATAAACATCATACTCCCTTACTCGAACTACGTGGGTTCAGATTCCTTTTCTCAACAAAGGATACGTAGGTATCCCATCTGAAGGTTCGATCCCAACTCTGAAATAATCCATGTCCTTCTGAATGACAATAAACTTCATGTGCCCCACTGAGTGGCTTTAAAACCAGCATGGTCATCATAATGACAAAGGGACTTCTATATAAATGTTTCTAAGGGTACCATTGACCAAGATTCTCTAATAAATATGTATGATTCTCTATCTATGAAGAACCTCGAATACTTATAAAAGATTCTCTAGAATTGCTACATATAGATCATTGATTGTCAAATCTAAAGGAAAACTCATTTTATACTTGGTAATGTGATAAGGCTTCACGAACATAACTTAAATCTATAAAGAGAGTCCCGGAGTAGACAATAATTCCCCTCAAAAAGCTTTGATGAGTCTGACCTCCCATCCTCTCGACCAATGAAAATTCCTAATCCTCATCTGTTCACACACTAATGAGCACCTAACTTTGGAAAGTAGGTCCGAATGGATGTGGAATCATTGGATGTTTTGGGTTCTACGAACAAACCCGTTAGAAACCGATCAGAACGTTTGATCCTACGATCAAAGGAGATCATCCCCGGAATCTGAGGGAAACAAAAATGGTGAACCCGACATGAATTCTTAACCAAGATAAAATAATGTTTTACCTATTTTGTTAGGCCCCTATTTAAAACTCAATGATAGGGCCAAAAAAACAATCATTGACATATGTGCTCATCCAAAAGATGTAGTGTCTGAATTTATCATGATAACGTCTATTATATCAAACATGCATTTTTTCCAAGATCTTCCGCATTTCTAGAATGGCTGCTCTCAAGTTCACATCTGTGAATACTGCTGCTGCAAATGCCACTGCTGCTACACCTGCTGGATCGTCGTCCGCTCTATGGACGATATCACCTACTCAGCGTCTTCAACGCTGGGTATCCAATGCACTGGATAAGGAGTACCATCAACACGGTACCATCCCAACTCTGGCGGCTTCCCAACAAGCCCTCCTAGTAAATGACTCACATAGTTCGTCCAGACAATGATGACCAGTGATCAAGAAGCAGGCGGTGATGACTACCGTCTCCAACCGTTTCGGGTCGTTATCCCCAGAACGCAATCACCATTCGCTCCGTTATTCTGGGGAGGTGAATGAGCAGGTCCCTCAGGACCTTAATTCAAATAGACAGGAGTCCTTCTTGATGGCTCCCACCATTAATCGCCGCCAGACTCGTGCGGCAGTGCGCCCTCAACATGATGAGGCTACCGACTCGAGGCGTTCGTCTCCGGTTCCTCGAACCCGAGCAAGCAAGATGAACCACCAGAGGCGGAATCCGGTCAACAGTGAGCAGGTTCTCATCTCTGCCATCTTCATAGAAGTCCACCAACCTAACATGGTTGCAAGCAATGAGAAGGCACATAAACCTGCCCGTTTTAATTCTGTTGTCCAGCAGACTCGTCTGGCTGCATCACACCAATCCCACTAGGAAATTCCGACGGAGTACTATAAGCAGGAACATACACCTGTTTATACATCATCAGCTAGTTAGAAGGTTCTTCTGACTACATATGATGGATCTTGTCAACCACATTTGGCTAAGTGCAATCAGCAGGCATATACACCTGCTGGTATTAATCAAGCCTACCAACAGTCTTGCTTGGTAGCATTCAGAGAAGTTAGTCGGAAAGCCCCAACAACAAATTGGAGGCAGACTCAACTCTCTGCCCCCACACTTGAGTACTGTCAGGATTCAATGACAGGAAAAGGAGGACACGAGCAGGCACATACACCTACTCCAAGCCCGAAATGGACGTATATTCCCGTTCCGGTAGCTGAAGTCACCAAGCATATTCTATCAATGGTGAAAGAGAAGAAGAAAATCCCTGCTCATATTCTGGAGGCCTGTCAGGATATTATATCAACTTCAGCGGTATCTCAGGGAAAGACACATAAATCTATCCCTACCAATGGAGTGACACATCAACAATTCACTCCAGAACAGACACACACACATGTTATAGTCCAAGAGGGTTATGGGGCATACTCCCCTATATCATACGAACAACCAAGTCAGGCACATACACCTGATTTGAGTGGAGATCATTAGCCTAACCTGTCCATCTTTCCTGATCAGGCATATACACCTGCTCAGAGCAACCACTTTCGTCAACAAGTGGTTTCCAAGGTGAGTAAGAAGGTGTCTAAGAAAAAGACCTGCCCAGCACAGTCAGGAGATCAAGAGCCAATCAGTAACAAGGCCTTGCTCGATGCTGGAGTTCATGAAGCCCTCAGACAATTATTTGTTGAAATTCAAAATTCTACTCCCTAATTTCCCAATAGTGGGAACATTAATTCTGAAGGTCTTCAATAGACACTTCCTCATGAAGGCTTGCTTCATGAAAATTCTGTCGATCTCGAAGTTTCATCTTCAGATGAGAGCCACAGGAACCCTCTATGTGGTTAGAAGACCAAGGAGCAAGAGATCTCTTCTTTTGTTCTAACCCATTATGGTGGTCCTCCCCATGATGATGAATTTCGCTGTGAAATTACTCTCTCCATTAGTGGTGCACATTGCCCCGAAAATGCTCCAGTGGACAATGTAGTGCCGAGAAAGACCTCTTATCTTGAGGCACATTAAAATGAAAAACCAGTCATGTCTGAAGCTTCATCGCTAGCAGGTGAAATACTTTCTCAATCAGAATATAGCACAGGGTGTAGGTCATTCTCCGAACCACCCCTAAGTCATGCATATTCTATTTTGATCAATGATTTCTCTACCAATCCTATTGAATCCAATGAAGCAACAAGGAAACACCAAATCTGGTCAAATCAGGTAGAAGAATCTTCATCAAATGAAAAAGAGGAAATGATGAACATGAGAAAACAAGTGGAAAAAGGTGAAGCTCCAGTCATGTTATGGACTTTGGATGACTCTCAGTATAATATTCCAGAAATGTTGACAAAAGATGAAATTCATGATATTCGTCTCAACATATGGAAAACAATTTTTCCATTAAAAAATAAAGTATTATCTTATGATGAATATGAAAATCATCTTAAGATAATAGAAGGGTTACAATGTCAGATTAATTTGGCGTTTCTATTAGTCTCTCAATATCCAAAGGCTGAAAAGCAGCAGAAATCCCTTCAACGTTCATTCCTTGGTGAACTAAGAAGATTGCGTCAGTTAATTGCCAATGCCCCATCTGGTATTCGGGTCAGAGGATGGGGTGTTCATGGAGCAATGCATTTCATAGTGCTCTCCAGTCAGCAAATCCCGCCGAAAATGGTCTCATGCAATGTTATTGCCCATGGTCGGCCACAGTCAATGGGATTTGTTTGTAATCAAAAGATTTCCCAAGAACAGGCTTCAACTAGTTCCTCTCAAAATCAAGAATACAGAGAGCATGTTGTTGAATTATTCTTGCATCAAGCAAATGAGAATATTAAACAGGCCTCTCGTTTGGAGCAAGCACGTCACCAAGTGACAGAAGTGTCAGAAATCATCCAACGGTCTTTTGAACAGGGTGATAAAAGCGGATATGGGTTAATGCATCTAGCTAATTTCTGGACTAAGGTTCGCAAGATCAGGAGGACTTTCAAGAAAGTCTCAGACATATCCAGTCAAGAACCACCCCAGCTCGCCAGACTGGGGACTCTTTTAAACCAAACCTCGTAATCAACAAATAGGATTCAAGGAGTTGAGTGAGAATAGCAAGAACAGCCCTAGTCCACTGGACTGGGGACTTCTTCAAATCATCAATCCCCTCCTTATAGAAAGTCGGTCTTTTCTCGATTGGGGAAGAAACCTCAAGAGGAATGAAGGGCCAAATTATCAGGAGATTATTTCCAAATTACGGTTCATCAAGAAGTTCCTGAGGGATCAAATCAACAAAAGTCAATGTCTCATCAAAGACATGGAAGAAGAAAATATCATAGAAATGCTGATAGAAGGGATGCGATGTGTTATGAATCAATCAATGTCATCAATGCAATTGTTTCTGATCCACAAAATGAGGCTCACTCAGGGGACTCAGATGAAGAGGTTCCTTCTCAAGAAGATGTATGCACCAACACAAATGAAGATGGTGTTCATACATGAAGTCAAAGGATTACTCAGAACCAAGGTAATCCTTCGAGTAACCCACTTCCCCCTCTCCGAAAAGGATCTAACAAAGAGAAGGGAAAGAACCAGGTTACATATCCTTCCTCCGGAGAAGGTCAATCACTCTCACTAGAGCAAAGGTTTGCACAACAGGAGGAAGAAATGAAGGAATTAAGAAGGTTGAATGCAGAACTACTTCAGAGTAGTCTTATTCTTAAGCATGCGGGAGTCAGTCAGCCCAAGGTATTTATTACAGCTACTTAGATGGATCAAGAATATCCTCCTCTATCAGTACACCCTCATGAGTCTAATCCTACGGGTCATGTGCAACAACAGTTGGCAGTGATACCATCATTTGCAGCACCAATCGCCACGTCTATCCAAGCTCCAGTCATTGCACCTACCCAAGTCCAAGATCAACCGGATGTTTCTCAAAATTTAATACCTACTATTGAGTCATTAACAGCTCGGCTAGAAACTATGGATGGGAAATGTGCGCAAGTTCAACTAGAAAATAAAGTTTACCCTGAATTGGTAGATTCAATTTCTCCTCCAACCAGTTTTGGGAACCCTGTATTCCCTATTTTCAATGGATCAGGAGATCCTAAGCAGCATTTGACGCATTACGTGTCTTGTTGCGATCCTATGATGGGAATTACGGTGTAGTAAGAAGCAGTGAAACTCAGATGCTTTGTGCGAACTTTGCAAGGACCAGCTTTTGTTTGGTATACAAGCTTGCAATCCCTTTCAATAACCGAATGAGAGGATCTTCCCAAAAAATTCCTCCTTCAGTTCAGCTCAACTTTGACAAAGACAACAGTTTTCGATCTTACAAACTGTAAGCAAAGGGAGAATGAAAGGGTCTCTGATTTCATTGCTCGAGGGAAGGGATTAACATATTCCCTGAGTTTAGCACTCCCTCAAGAAGAATTGTTGCCAATATGTGTGGCAAATCTGCGTGAAAAATTACGTACGCCATTAATCCCTATGAAATACACAGGATGGTTTTGAGACCTTAATTAAATCGGTCAGCAGATTGAAGATTCCCTTATACAGGCTAAGGATAAATCTTGTGTAATTCCATCAACTCCAGGAAGAAGAATGGGTAAATCAGAAACTTCTACAGTTATGCTTAAACAATCACCTGTACCTATTTATACCTCAAAACCTTCATCTTCTCGAAGGGCTCCACCTTTTGAGCACCAACAACAAAGGCCTTTTTTCCAGACGATCAAAAAGATCAAAGAAGAAAACAATTTGAGGATCTGAAAAGAAAAACATACTCTTTACGAAATGAACAAGTTCCTAGTTATTTAATTTCGGCTCTGGAAAAAAATTTGGTTCAATTGAAAATACCCAAGAGGCCAAACAAGAAAGGAGATGAAGACCGTCCTAATTATTTCTCTTTTTATCAAATTTTGGGGAATCCCATCAAGGAGTGTTTCATCTTTAAAGACCTCCTGCAAAAGATGGTCGACTCGGGACAAGTCACATTGAAAGGCTCCTTAGCCCAGGTAGTATGTGTAACTACTACAGTTCCAGAGGAGGAAGGTGAATGGCAAGAAATCAAAAGAAAAAATGCTCAGAAGTATGATGATTGGATGGTCAGAAAGATAATCAATCGATCTCATACTATTTTTTGAACACAATTAATGAAACCAATTGTGTCTTTTTCCATGAATGTTGTGGCAAAACCCTCTTCGTCAGAGGGAAAGTCCATAAAGAAACGGCATGATTCAAAGAAAGAAAAAGAATCAAAAGAAGATGAGTATGTGTCAAAGCCTAAGTTATCTTTGAATTTGGTGGACTTCATGCCATCTACATCAAATCCACAGGAACCACCCCACCAAACGGCATAGCCTAGACATGCTAATCAGGCAGATTCTTCATCAGATGAAGAGTTAATCTTTGGTTCTGTTAATATGATTCAATTAACAGATCCATATGCTAGTCGCAGTTTCGATTTCAATGAGACTGAATTCCCTGTATCAAACAGAGGAATCAGAGGAAGTTCCAGGGGCTCAGGATACAGGGAAAGACATGGATCTTGTAGAAGCCACTATTCTAATTCTACCCCTGCTAGAACTGTGTACGTAGCTAAAACTCGTGGTAGATCCCTTCAGTGAGCTCAACAAGAACAAGAAAGTTCTTCTACCAATAGCAAATTCAGTCCTGGCACAGTTATTTTGGAAGACTGGTTGAAGGTTCCATCTTCTTCCTCTCAGCAATTAAATGGATCTAATCGGTCTAATCTTCCAAAACCAGGAATATTGTTAACTCCTATCCCAATACAAGATGCATCAACTTCCAAAGCATCTGTTTCCAAGGTACCTGCTAAACCACATATTCCTATTGGGAAACGCAGAACTCTAGATCAAAAGTATGATATATTGAAACACTTGGCCCAAGTACCAGCCAAGTTATCAATTATGGATGCTCTGAATCTGTCAAAAGATCTTCGGGAAGCACTCATTGAGGCTTTGTCAAGTCCTCAAGAGTTTGAAACTGAAATTACTGCAGCTAAAGTCTATCATATAGAGAACAATCTTGCAGAATTCCATGCAATAATATCCTTTACTGATGAAGATGAATATGATGTTGTGCATGGCCATATTAGACCATTGTACTTGTCTGGAAAGGTCAATGGTGTGGATGTTCGAAGAGCTTTCATTGACAATGGTTCAGGAGTCAACCTCATGCCCATTCGTACACTTCGTCGATTGGGCCTCACGGAATCTGAATTATCTCCTTCCACCATGATTCTATAGGGATATGATAAATATGAACAAGAACCACTGGGTGAAGTTACACTTAGAACTCAGTTTGGAGATCTTGTATCCAATTCAGATTTCATGGTTGTTGATCAAGACTCAGCCTTCAACATCTTTCTTGGATGACCCTGGCTACATCAATATGCAGCTATCTCTTCATCATACCATCAATGTCTCAAATATTGTTTCTATGGTCAATTTGAGATTGTGTATGGTGATAAGGCCCCATTAAAAACATGTGAGTCTCAATACATTGAGGAGGAATTCTATCACATGAAGAAAAGGAGGAAATCCATAACAAAGGAGATTACCAAAGTTAATGCTCCATATAGTTTGGAAAAAATTCCAGTAAATCCATTTACACATGTGATTACAGATTATGTGTTGCTTATCAGTCAAATTGACAAGATAGACCCAAATCAAAATATTCTTATGGAAAGATCCATAATGTCAATTAAGACAATTGATCCAGATAACATGGGAGAAATTGGTAATCTACCAAGGAGTGATGATAGCACAAATGGTGACATCTTCATTTCATCAGCTAAAATCCAACAAGTCTATGCTTTGCCAATTAGGCCAGAAGAAGTTATAGAAACATCATAGGTGAACAATGATGTCGATTCTCAAACCATCATCCCCTCTTTATTACCCAAAGAAGACCCTTCATCATCAATCAGGTCAGAAATGGAAGCTTCTTCTTCAAGATATGAAAATTTTGACATCTCTTTGGATCATGAGAATTATACTTTATCATATACTATGCAAGTAGAAATGGAAGAAATAACACATGATGAAGAGGAAGATGAAGATCTCAGAGATTATCCTCCAGCATTTGAAGAGGGTATCTCTACCACTGTGGATGAACTCAGAGAAATAAATCAGGGTACAAAAGAAGATACACGTCCCACTTTAATCAGTGTGGCCATGAATCTTGAAGAACAAGAGATGTATATTTCTTTTCTAAAGAAAAATAGAGATATATTTTCTTGGAACTATACAGAAATTCCTGGGCTTGATCCTGATGTTTATACTCATCATTTGGGTTTACCAGAAGAACATCGAGGATTTAAGCAAGCCGTGAGAAGAACACACCCAACCTATGATTCAAAAATTGAAGTTGAAGTGGATAAGCATACCAAATCTAACTTCGTCAGAGAAGTTCAATATCCCAAATGGTTGGCTAATATTGTCCCTATAAAGAAAAAGAACAGACAAATTAGAGTTTGTATCGATTTTAGTGATCTTAATCGGCATTGTCCTAAGGACGATTTCCCAGTTTTGATTACAGACCTTCTAATTGATGCAACAGCTGGCTATGAAGCACTTTCCTTCATGGATAGATATTCTGGATATAATCAGATCTAAATGCCCCTAAAAGACGAGGATTATATAGTCTTTAGAGCCCCTCAGGGTGTGTTTTTTCTACCAGGTAATGCCCTTCGGCTTAAAGAATGCAGGTGCAACATATCAGTGTGCCATGAATCATATCTTCAAACCCTTCTTAGGGAAGTTTGTTGAATGCTATGTAGACTATTTGGTAGTCAAATCCAAACAACGTTCTAATCATTTGGCTGATTTGGAAGTCATATTCTGCAAGATTTG
Source organism: Viscum album (assembly GCA_963277665.1). NCBI lineage: Eukaryota > Viridiplantae > Streptophyta > Magnoliopsida > Santalales > Viscaceae > Viscum > Viscum album. The sequence goes on along the minus strand of OY728133.1, from coordinate 1,754,763,616 downwards.
ACAACATAATTTGAAGATGAACCCCTTAAAATGTGCTTTTGGGGTAACCTCAGGAAAATTTCTCGGCTTTGTTGTACGCCTCGTGGTATTGTAGTCGATCCTGGGAAGACCAAGTCAATCCTTGGTACGTCACCTCCTCAAAATTTGAATGAATTAAGAGTACTTCAAGGACACATAGCCTATATTCAGCATTTCATCGCCAATTTGGCAGGAAAAAGTTTACCCTTCACCAAATTGATGAAGAATGGAGTCAATTACCAGTGGAATGAAGAATGTCAAGAAGAATTCGATATTCTCAAGAAATACATCTTGAGTCCACCGGTACTCATGCCAACTGTTGAAGGAAGACCACTTATCCTCTACGTGACAGCTCTAGAGCGATCATTGGGTGCCTTTCTTGCTCAAAAGAATGATGCTAGGAATGAAAACAATCCCTCCTATCTCAGTCGAACCATGCTTGAAGCAGAAAACTGGTATTCATGTATCGATAAGTGCTGCCTGGCATTAATCTTTGAAGTTCAGAAGTTGAGACACTACCTTCAACATCACAAGGTCCAATTGGTATCTCGAAATAACCTGCTCAAATTTATCCTAAGTCATCCAATGCTTACAGGACGTCTGGAAAGGTGGGCAGTTTTGCAGCAATTCGACATTCAGTATGTGTCTCAAAAGGCGATAAAGGTCCAAGCTCTGGCAGATTTCCAAGCTGAACACCCTTCAGTGGAAGACACATCTTTAGATATTGAACTCCTTGATGAGGAAGTCTTCTCTATTCAAGAAAGTCTTCAGGCATGGTAAATGTATTTTGATGGTGCTTCCAGAAGTCCAACAGGGAGGAAAATGGAAAATCCAAAATTCAACAAAGTTGGCTTAGGAATTGAGTTCATTTCTCCAGAAAAGGAAGTGTTACCTTATTCCTTCTTATTGTGGGAAGGTGGTACCAATAATGAAGCATAATACCAAGCTCTCATCGTAGGCTTGGATTTATCACTTCAAGCACAAGTGAATCACATAAAGGTGAAAGGTGATTCCGACCTGGTAATCAAACAAGTCAATGGGGATTATGCCATCAGAAAAGAAGAACCAATCCCTTTATATGATTACACCAGAGAGTTAATGGAAGAATTCCCTTTGGAACTGACATTTTCTTATGTCCCAAGATCACAAAATGCTCAAGACGATGCATTGGAAAATATAGCCATAGCTCTAGCAGATCCAAATCGGGACGAGACAACCATTAGTATTGCTCACCGTCATGAAATTTCACCTTATGTTCGAATCAGAACAGAGGAAATTAATGAAACTTGTCCCATTCCTGAACCGTATGGTCATACTACAGGACGTATGTCACCTATCAGGGAATACCTTCAAAATGGAACACTTCCACCTGATAGAGCTGAGAAAGAACAAATCTGGTGACGTGTGGTTAATTTTACTCTTTATGATAGCCCAGATCACCTAGATAAAATTCTCTATAAATGTGGTTTTTATGGAGTTCTCCTCAGATTCATTGATGGGGAAGAGAAAATGGCTATCATGAAAGAAGTTCATGCAGGAGTCTGTGGTGCCCACCAGTCTGGACATAGACAGTCTGATCAGATTCGAAGGCTTGGATACTTTTGGCCTTCAATGATACGAGATTGTGTCGATTTTACAAAGAAGTTTCATTCATTCCATGTAAATGAAAACTTCATTCATCAACCTCCGGTGTTGCTTCATACAGCTAAATACTCATGGCCATTTTCCACATGGGGAATGGATCTGGTGGGACCTTACCCTTCGGCTACGACCAAGCAGTTTAAGTACATTCTTACTACTACTGACTTCTTTTCAAAATGGGAAAAGGCAATACCTCTCAAGGAAGTCAGTTCTAAAGGCATTGTTAGCTTCATCAAGTCTATCATAATTACCAGATTTGGTGTCCCTCATACCATATTGACGGATAATGGCACCAATTTCTGTTCATCCGAGGTGAAGAAGTTGTATCAGGAATAAAACATCAAATCCAATCATTCATCTCAGTATCATGCAGCGCCCAACGGCCAGATAGCATCCTTTAACAAGACTCTTTCAAATATACTTCAAAATATGGTGGATAAAGATAAGAGTTCATGTCCTGATAATCTCTTTCATGCTTTATGGGCTTATCGGACTACCACCCGCACTGCAACTCAGTCAACTCCATATTCATTAGTATATGGAACGAAAGATGTCTTGCCCATTGAAGTCCAACTTTCCCCACTCAGAGTTTCCATTTGTGATCAATCATCTACAGATGAACAATCTCAAAAGAGATTGAATGAATTGGAACGGTTAGATGAGAAAAGATTGTGCACTTTGCAACACTTGGAAGTCTATCAGAATCGAATAGCACGAGCTTTTAACAAAAAAGTTCATCTTCGTTCATTCACTCAGGGAGAATTGGTATTAGTTCTCAGAACTCCAATGATACCAGGAAAGAAACCTCCCAAACTTGAGTAAAAATGGGAAGGACCTTATTCAATACATAGGGTCTACTCTAACGGAGCTTATTCATTAATCTCGATGGATGGAGAACTCATCACTACTCCAACCAATGCCAGATTTTTGAAGACGTATTTTGTATAAACTTTAAAGTACGTACATTGTCCTAGCTACATGACACTAAACTGTACAAAAGTACTTCATCCTAGCTACATGACGCTAAACTGTACAAAAGTACTTCGTCCTAGCTACATGACGCTAAACTGTACAAAAGTCTTTTTCATCCTAGCTACATGACGCTAAACTGTACAAAAGTCCCTTACGTCCTACATGACATTAAGCTGTACTTCGTCCTGGCTATATGACGTTAAACTATACAGAAACGGTCCATAAATATGACCTTAAACTATTTGTATTAATTTCGTCCCACATGACGTTAAACTATGAAAACAAAATTCCATAATTTGTCCTCACTGCATGACATTAAACTACAAAGTCCCTACTTTGTCCTAGCTACATGACACTAAACTATACAAAAGTCCTATTCGTCCTAGCTACATGATGCTAAACAGTACAAAAGTCCTATTTGTCCTAGCTACATGACGCTAAACTGTACAAAAGTCCTTTAATACGTCCTACATGACATTAAACTATACTTTGTCCTTGCAATATGACGTTAAACTATACAGCAACGGTCCATACATATGACCTTAAACTATTTGTATTAATTTCATCCCACACGATGTTAAACTATGAAAAAAATTCCCTAATTTGTCCTCACTACATGACATTAAACTGTAAAGTCCCTTCATCGTCCTACATGACATTAAACTGTACTTTTCCCGTGCTATATGACGTTAAACTATACCGCAATGGTCCAGTATGACCTTAAACTGTAACTTCGTCCCACATGACATTAAACTGTGAAAAAGTTCCCTAAATGGTCCAGTAAGACTTTAAACTGCAACTAGGTCCTATATGACCTTAAACTGCATAATCCACAGTCCATGCATATGACCTTAAACTATTCGCACTTTTGTCCAACATGACGCTAAACTGTATCGTCCCTTTGTCCAGTATGACCTTAAACTGCAACTTGGTCCTGTATGACCTTAAACTACATCACCAACGGTCCATGCATATGACCCTAAACTATTTTCATCTCCCTTACCTCCAGCAAGACGTTAAACTGTGACGTCCTAACTACATGACGCTAAACTGTATAAAAGTCCCTTATGTCTGGAAAGACGTTAAACTACATAATCATCAATAGTCCTGTATCACCTTAAACTACTCACACTTTCGTCCAACATGACGCTAAATTGTGGAAAAAATCCCAAATGCGTCCAACATGATGTTAAATGGTGTACTCTTTTGTCCTCACTGCATGACATTAAACTACACAGTCCTCCTTTCGTCCAACATGATGTTAAAAACTATTGTCCCCATCGTCCTTACTACATGACGCTAAACTGTACAGAAAGTCCGTGATACGTCCAACATGACATTAAACTGTGCATCACCAATAGTCTTAACTGCAAGACTCTAAACTTGATAGTCCCTTTGTATGTCCTACATGACATTAAACTATGCATCGTTAAGGTTGTTGTTACCTCTTGTTTCTCACACCGAGTATGACTCAAGTGAGATTAGAGAAAACATCAACCATAACACTCTCTTTGGGCCACTAACCATGTGTAAGTCCCAACATCATTTTTTAGGTCATTGTCCCCAAGAACAACTTGATCATTAATTCATTCTTTAATTGAACTACACAGACTTTGATCCTTGCCTTCTAGGATGGGTTTATAGGCAACCTCCCATGGTTCAAGCCCAAAACCAATCTATTCACATCGGTTCACCTCCATCTCATACGATGTTGATTCGTGAAACCGCCCCTAGAATCAATATCATTACATTGGTTCACTTTCGTCCTTGTTATACGACGTTAAACTATAAAACATTTTTTTCCAGTATGACAATAAACTACAAAATTCTTTGATACCCTCACCTGAGAGGGAACCATTATTTACATTGATTTTTCAATCATGTTTCATTTCAAAGACTACGTGCATACAAGGAATGCCCAAACCTTTTATCTTGGGTTAAACCATCATTATACTAAAGTCCCCTTTCACCCTTCATATGTACGAACCAAATTTGTACAAAGGGTATTTCTAGAACTACGTGGTTTAGATTCCCATCCTTATGGGATATGTAGGAACATTCGAGTGTCCCTCGAATCTCGCCCCAAGTCTTTGGGCCTAACCCAAAATTCCACTTTCAGTCCCTTGGCTAAAAATTTCCCATGAAACACACACTGTGTATTTCTTACAATGGTCCAAGCTCTATGATCCTAAACTAAGATCTATAATCCTTTTGTCCCACACAACGTTAAACTTTAGTTTAAGAATTGCGTATGGCTTGATTCTCATCCTTATGGGATACGTACTGAAGTCCAATATTTCAATTCAGGACCCTGCCACAAAATGATTATGGTTAGCATTGATCTGTGTATCCTTGTATACATTGAAGAATACCCATCTTTATGTGTCATAATCCTAACCTTAAATATTTTCAGATCCTCATAACCCTTTTCATGACATCTAGTCACAAAAATGTTAATCTTCTGAGAGTTCTTTTGCCTGACTATGAAGCACGTGCCCATAGGCGGCCTAGCATAAACAGTCTACATAACAGATTTGTTAGCCAAAAGATACTATTATTTGACTATGCAGCCAATGCCCTTAGGTGGCCCTGCATAATTCAACCCCCTAACGGGTTTGTTGGATAGTGGTAACTTCATTCTTGGGAAGAATGACTCTTTTGTCCTTATTTGTCTTAAATGACAGTATGTAGGGATCCGCAAAAATAGCCATCCTTAACATATTTGTCCCATATCCTTTTTCATTATCTGAAAGTATTCAAGTCTATGGTTTATATTCTCCTTCCCTACGTTTGGGTTATACCTTCTTAGGAGTGATATACATCAAGTTCTTTGATAATCTTGTTTGGAAATATCTTCTCCATATTCAAGTACCTCTTTCCATACAACAAACTCTATACTTTGGAAGATTTGAATCTCCATAATCTTTCACTAGCTTTTAGCACTAGGAAATTTTTTTTCTAAGAGTTCATTTGCCTAACTATGCAGCACGTGCCCATAGGTGGCCTTGCATAGACAGTCTACATAACAGACTTGTTAGCCAAAAGATACTATTTTATTTAACTATGCATCCAATGCCCTTAGGTGGCCCTGCATAATTCAACCCCCTAACAGGTTTGTTAAATAACGGTAACATCATTCTTGGAAACTACTTCTTCTAATGCCTTTTACCTCGTTTTAATATTATTTCTCAGATTCAAATATTCTTAAGTCTTAGTTTACATATTTTCCCTCATACTTGAGTATGGTAATATGTTTTTCAGATGAATTTTCAAGGAATTGAGTCAATTATAATCCATTTCGGTCAAAGCTATTTCGACCTTAAACATTAGCCTTTTTATGTCCGACGTGCGTGACTTTAAACTGCCCACAAAAGACAAGGGAACTCTGAATAAAAATCAAGTTCCCATCTCACTGAACATACATTTTGTATGATTTAGGTAACATTGAGCAATTAAAAGGATTGAAGTTTTTAGGGTTATTTACATTAATGCTAGTAAAAATAAAACTATGCTTACTAGACCCATTGGATTGGGTATAATCAAAAGCATGTAGCAATAGAGAATGCAGGTACAAATGAGTAAAGGTGAAAGTGTTTTTAATTGATGCACATGAGTTAAAAAGACATCCACAGACAGGAGTCTTTTCTCTTTTTCAAGAATTACAAGAGGCTTTCAACATAACTCTTCATTTGATTTACGGCATCCCGAGCTTCATCAGCAACCACTTGAAATTCATTCATTCAACTGAATACAATAAGAGATGCAGTAATATTAGATCTTCTTGGAACAGTTGTAAAAGGATTTTCTTGAGTGTGGTTTGAGAAAATTTTCTACTGATCAAATAGTGACTCTGTTTCTTTCAAAGAGACTTGGAAGTTGGATACATGTATTTGAGAATGGAGCATTGGAAGTAAAGAGCCTTTTGGAGAGAGTAATATTTTCAGATATTTCTCTAATGCCATGTTTGTCTTCTCTCCACCAACTGAAAGCGGAAAACATTTCATCCCTTGGGTTTTACATTTTCATATCTGCAAGAAAATGACATGGAGGAAGAATTTTAAAGTTCACACCATTGTTGTTGCTCTTAATGCACAGCATAACCGAAATAGAGAAGTAGCAGTGCAGTTGCATTTCAAGCGTATAGTTCTTTGAATCTGGAACATTGACTCCTTGAAGATGACCATGACCATATAGATGTAGGCCCAGATACCTTGACAGCAGCACGCCATCAAGGAAACACCGGAAAATAGAGCAACCAGTGTGGTTAAGGTGACCTACGTGGCGAGAGCTCGAAATTTTTGAAGTTCGGAAATCCGGATGCTTTGTACGGAAGGGATGCCCTCTATTTATAGACGCAACCATAACCCTGCACATCGTACCCTGGGTGACTAAAGGCCGTACACCTGTGCGCCGGACTCTGCGCGCCCGAAGCTCATTTTGCACGCCCAAACTTGTGCGCCACCTTTTCATTGGTTTTCTTCTTTTCCTCAGAGTCAAATCCACATTTCATTTGGATCCATCTCTGAGGGGGGACTTTTGTTGACGCTCTTTTTCATCACATTTTCTAAAAGAATGGAAATGGTAATGACTTATCACAAATTGATTCATCCTTTGAAGAAAATATTAAAAATCCACAAAGGAATGAACAAGGAGAAGATTTACCATAAGTCGTGCAAGTTCCCTCATAGTCGCATAAGTCCACTTGCGCGACGCATGATGGTCGCGCAAGTGACTTGAGTGACCTAAGTGATAACTGCCCGGGGTCTTCTCCTCCCTATAAATAGACCCTGTGGGCCCCCCATTCGAGGAAGGATTTTTTTCCAGAAACTCAGATTTGATCTCTCGGTGCCCTAGTCTCTTCTCGAAGCTTCCGAAACACTTCTAAGGAAATTTCTTACCTAGAACGGAAGATATAAAGAGGGGGTGGAAGGCCTAAGTGTTTAAACTCATCAACACTTGTGCGCCTGAGTGGAAATCCCTTAAGGGGAAAGGCCACACTTGCGCACCGCCTTACTCCTTCAATAGAACTTGCCTGCCCCTTTTTTGGATGAACCTCAATAGGATTCTAAAGGATTTAATCAAGAGTTGCTCAAGTATTACCCTGCTGGTTAACCGTCGTGCAAGTACCCCATATATCACGCAGGCATACCTGAGCGACCGTGACTTGCGCGCCCACGCAGTACCTGCGTGCCTTCCAGGACTTGTGCGCCCCTGCCTTTTGGGTTCCCTTCTTGCCCATTTCACCCCTCTCAAACCATTCCACATTTCCTATTCAAGATTAAGTCTTCATGACACTCTTCAAATCCATTTATGGCATGATTTCTTGATTTGACTTCCTTATCTGAAAGGAATTCTGTGGAAAATCTCTCAAAACATATTGATTTACACATCTTTATGTCAATAAATATTGAGATTTCATTCATTCATCCTCATCCTTTAAGATGAGAGATCCCCTAACCTGGGCCTCCTTTTTAGGAGTAAGCCCCCGTCATAATTATCTTAACCTGGGCCTCCTTTTCATGAGTAATCCCCAGTCATAATTCTCTTAACCTGGGCCTCATTTTCAAGAATAATCCCCAGTCATAAATCTCAAATCTAGGCATTCTCCTTAGGAGTAAGCCCCAAGTCCTCATTAACCTGGGCCTCTTTTTTAGGAATAAGCCCTAGTCCCCTAATTTGGGCATCCTCTTCAAGAGTAAGCCCCAAATCCCTTAAATTTTCAAGTCTCTTCACCTAGGCCTCCTTTTCAGGAGTAAGCCCCAGTCTTAATTCCTCTTAACCAGTCCTAATTTACCTTTGATATGGGATTCCTTCTCAGGAGTAAAAAAACCAATCATAAGTCCTCTCCTAATTTGGGCCTCCTTTTCAGAAGTAGGTCACAAGTTAGAGTATTCAAATCTCCGTAAAGCACATATACCTTTATGGACCCTGTTCCTGGATTTCTTCCCTGATGTAAATCCAAATATTCATTTTTATGGGTAGTCATACATACCTAAGTCCCACATTATTTCTTATGATTGCATATTTCATGGCACAATTGTCTGATTCTTACCAATACCTCTTGTTTCTCACACAGAGCATGACTCACGTGAGCTTAGAGTATAAAAGTAATTATGAAATCCTTATTTGTGCCATCAATCATAAACATCATACTCCCTTACTCGAACTATGTGGGTTCTGATTCCTTTTCTCAACAAAGGATACGTAGGTAGCCCATCTGCGGGATCGATCCCAACTCTGAAATAATCTATGTCCTTTTGAATGAAAATAAAGTTCAAGTGCCACACTGAGTGGATTTAAAAACAGCATGGTCATCATAATGACCAAGAGAATTCTATATAAAAGTGTCTAAGGGTACCATTGACCAAGAATCTCTAATAAATACATATGATTCTCTATCGATGAAGAACCTCGAATACATATAAAAGATTCTCTAAATTTCCTACATATAGATCATTGATTGTCAAATCTAAAGGAAAACTCATTTTATACTTGGTAATGTAATAAGGATTCACGAACATAACTTAAATATATAAAGAGAGTCCCGAAGTAGACAATAATTCCCCTCAAAAAGGTGTGATGAGTCCGACCTCCCATCCTCTCAACCAATGCAAATTTCTAAGCCTCATCACTCCACAAACTAATGAGCACCTACCTTTAGAAAGTAGGTCCGAATGGATGTGGAATCATTGGATGTTTCCGGTTCTACGAAAAAACCCGTTAGAAACCGATCTGGATGTTTGAACCTCCCATCAAAGGAGATCATCCCCAGAATCCGAGGGAAACAATAATATAATTATTTTTTTATGTTAATTTCATAACCTATATCTATCTCCTCTTCTATAAAATGGGAAATGAATAGATATAGTGAAGGACTTGAATTATATATATAATATTCAAAATATAATTATAATTATATAATTATTATATCACATATAACTTCTTACTTTTCTTCTGTTGGAATACGATAACATCGCTTTGGTAAATGATAGACTATCATCTCTCGAAATAATGTAATTTATTTTCCATTTTCTCTTTAAATAGAAGATTTTTGGATAAATGTTTTGAATATATATTATATATATGATATAATAATTACCCTTTATATTATATATATTATTTACCTTCCTTTATTTCAATCTATTAAGAAAATGGAAATAGTTTTCAGGTGTATGTACAGCCTATCTTCTCCATGAACGGTGTAATGTATTTTATTCCTCTATATTGTATAAATTAATATTAATATATATAATATATATATATATATGATATTTATAACATGGTTTAAATTCGGGATATGATGTAACCATGAACGATTTTAAATGACTGAAAATACCAAACCAAAACATATATGAAAAAGTGAAGTAGTTATGACCCAAAAAATGATTTTCACAAGGAATTGCTAATAATCGGGTAATAAAAGGTCATAAGTAAATCTAGTTATGGTATGATATATATAGGTATGGTTCTATAATAAATTTTCAATGAGCCTATATTTATTATACAATATTTTGGAATATATGTGAAGGAAGTAAAGATTTACGTTAATGGACTTTCATCCCACTTTTATTTATGTGGGGCACATACCTCATTAAGCACTTATTTATTTTGAGTGGTTAATATATACTAACCCTGAATTAATTTTATAGTTATTCTCATGAAAATTATGTGATATGCATATCTATATTTGGTTCTTTCTTTCATGTGTATTATTATTTAAAAGTTACCCTAGTGGAAAAAGTATTAAGTTACAATCTAATTGATTATAGGGATTGTTTAGGATAAAGTTAACAATGATAAAATATTATGATATACCTATGAAAAAATAATTTATTTTATTCTCATCTAGTTATTTTTCGACAATCCATTTTTCCATTCATTTTTCTCACTTTATGTACTCAATATTCTAAATGAATGATTTTAAGAAAAAACATAATTTATTTCTCTCTTCAGTCATGAATCATTTTTACCCACACCCATGATTTCTAAAAAATTTATATACTATGTTTTAATTATTCTCCAATTATTTTATAAATATATTTTAACACAAATTTTAATTTCTTAAAAAATGGTTTTAAAAAATAATCTTTTCATTTTCCGAACAAGGCCCTTTTTTACTTTTTTCCAAAAACATGAAAGGATTCCTTGTTTTAACATGTATGACATGAATGGAATTTTATTCCATCAGGAATAAAAAATCATTTGAAGCTTCCATTATTTTTTTTCATGGTTATATTAAAAGAAATTTTTTTCCTTATTATTTGGGATGTTTTTATATTTTAATGAATTAATTAAAAATTGAAATGATATTTATTCATGAATGTTTTAATGATAATTTCATGGAATTTATATTCATCAATTACAAAACAATTAGTGTTTTTTATGTTTTACTGGGGATTTTTTCCAATGGTACCATACATATTCTTTATTTTTTTTATAAATGATCATTATGAAAATATTTCAATGAAACCCGTTCCTTTTCCATGGGTTATGATATGATGAATCGATGAAATATTTATGAAACCTGTTTCTTTCAACAGGTTATGCCATAATGCAATTTTTATGATACTCGATTTTTTCATGGGTTATTATTTGATGAATTGAATAAATGTTTATGAAACTAGTTTTTTAGTATAGGTTATGCCCTAATAAAATGTTTGTGATAAATGATTATTTTCCATGGATTATTATATGATGAATTTTTTATTATCTTGTGGGATAAAAATGTGAAGATTATGTTATGTGTTGGACCTATATCTCCTTCCAATGCATTGGATAATGTTTAATATATCATGAGATAATGATACGAAATGGGATGATGTGCTTGATCCACTATGGGAAATATGATGATGTGGTTGACATAATATGGTAGGTTGGTAATGATTTCTAATATGTTATGAAATGGGAAATAAGTGTTTATGCTTGATCCATTATGATTTAATTTCCTTGAATGTTAACACTGAAATAGGAAATTATTTATATACTCAGGCTGGTGCAATACTTATATGAGATGAACATCTGATTCATTATTGATTTATTGTAAATTATCACTCTTTTGGTACATGTCATTTGAAATTATAACTCTTTATTTCATGGATCGTGATTAAAATCCATGATAGATTGGGTATTAAATTTTTATGTTATATTTATAATTTCATACCCTTATACCCATGTTATGGTTTCATATGACCATCAATTGATATATTCTAGGTTTAACCTCACTAAACATCTCAGATCACCTTTTCTTATGATTCATTTCCCTATGTTGTGATGAAAGGTTTAATTTGGGTATGTCTATAATGTTTTATACATAGGGATATCTTTATGGGAAATATTTAAGATCATTCATGAAATAGAGACATTGTGTATCATATATCCAAAGAAACTAAGAATTTATGGTCCTCTGGCATGTATTTATGGAATGTTTTGTATATTCATCTAAAAATATGTAATATTTAGGAATGAAAATCATTGGTTATTATAGATGATATTAGAGAAATGGTTTAGTTAAACTTTTCAATCTAGGATGAGAAAAAAATTTAATGATATCCCTAGGGATATCTATGTGGATTATTCTAAGGATAATTCAAGGTATTATAAAATGTCATGAAATTTTGGTGAATGATAGAGTGAGTTGTTTATATTAAATTAAATTTCTATATGGTTACTAAAAGTGGAAGTGGATTTGTAATATTTGTACCTAGGGGTAATAACTCTAAAAAGGTCACATTGATATGTACTCAATCACCACGTAGTGTGTGCCAATGGGCCTTTGTACATGCATGGATTTACACTCCCAAGGGATATACAAAATAAATTCACAAATAATTCTAAAAACCATTATAAAGGATTTGAATAAGGACCGTGAATGACCTAAGATAAGCCGAAATCATCATATATTGAAAATGAGTTTTCATGTTTTAGACATCATGTGAATGATTTTCCATGCTTGATCAAACTGGTCATAGATTCCTGATAATCACACCAACCATTGGGGTTTTACAAATGGATAGATGAGATAATGATGAAGTTAAGGTGGTAATAGTTTTTCTCAAATATTAAAGTACCATTGTAGTGATTAGGTATATCAATTACCTTATGTCATGAAGGTCTCTAGGAATATTAATTTCTATCCTCAGTAATTAGATGTTGAATTAGTAGTGAAAACCCCTAATGATATTATGAACAAATATTAGGTATATGATGTTTATCCAGTTGAAGTTTGTGGGAATGTGCATCTTGAATAATTTTTATTCTCACTCTAGTTGAATCTTATGTTTTCATAGACTTGGATTGGATTTATCTATATAAATCCCTCATAAATTTCTTAATATGTGAATTTACATTGGATATTCCACAAAAAACTATGATTGTTTATCAGTGTGTTGATAGATATATACTTCTAGTAGAAATTTCACAAATTCTGTAGGTATTAATTCCCATTAAAAAGGTCGTTATATCAAATGGTTGGGGTGAAACACAATATTGACGATTTGCCTATTGTTTGGGAGATTTTTGATGTATTTACAGAATATTTTCCTACTATTCCACTGAAAAGATAAGTTAAATTATCATTATAACTCGTACCTGGTGCTACATCTATTTCAAAGACTCACTATAGAGTTTTTATGGTTGAGTTGCAGGAATTGAAGAAGAAACTCTAGGCAAATCTTAACAAATGATTTATTCATCCAAGTGTGTCATAATGTGGTGCACCTTTTTTTTATAAGTATAAATATGGTTTGATGTGTTCTCTCTTGAATTTCAGGAGATGAACAAGATTACAATCAAGAACAATTGTCCACTACCCTTTATTGACGACTTGTTTGTCCAATTTTTCAGAGCTCAATATTTTTCCAAGAGTGACCATCATTCTATATATCATCAATTAAGAGTTAATATGGATGATATATTCAATGAATCATTCCCAAAAAGTTATGAACACTATGAATATATAGTTATTCAATTTGGTCTTACTAATTTATATTCTATCTTTATGGATCTCATTAATATAGTCTTTAGAGATTACCATGACCAGTTTGTGGTAGTCTTAATAGATGACATTAATATATATTCAAAGAGTAATGAAGAGAATTATGACCACCTAAGTATTGTACTGAATAACCTTTGAATTAATAATATATCTATAAAAAATACTAAGAGTGAATTTTAACTAAAAAAGGTTTCACTTTTGGGTCTTATAATCTGAAGGGAGGGTATATCAATGGATCCCTAAAAGACAGAGGACCATGAACATTGGCTCATACCAACCACTGTGACTAAAATAATTTATTTTATTATATTGGATGGATATTATTGATGCCTTTTGGAAAATTTATCATGGATCTACAATCCACTCACTATATAAACTCATAAGTGAGACAATTTCCTTTCAATAGATGAATGTGAAGAATATTTCATGGATCTTAAGATAAGGTATGTCAGTACACTTATTCTTAAATCACCCTATAGTGGTCAAGGGTTTTTATTCTCGAGTGATGTTTCCAAGAAGGTATTGGGAGGAATTATCATGTGTAAGTCCATGTTTATATCTTATGCCTTAAGAAAATTAATGTTTCATAACAAAAAATTACCTAAATCATGATTTAGAGTTAAATGTGACAATTTTTTCATTAAATATATAGAAGAATTATCTATATGGGGAAATCTGTGATATATATACCTATAACAAAATTTTAAAATATATATTCACATAGAAGGATGTGTATATGCTCCAAAGAAGACAGTTGGAGGAGATTAATGATTATGACTACACAATACATTCCCACCATGGAAAAGTGAACAAGGTGACTAATTCTTTGAGTCGAAAGGATCATTCTAGTTTATCAATGATAATAATGAAAGAAGACCTAACATTAATGGAATTGAAAAGGTTGGATCTTGATATCTTGAAGGGCGGTGAGAAATACTATCTTTCTCATATAAGCGTTCGACAATCGATCCTTGTGAGGATAACATAGGCACATAATAATGATATTGAGTAGAAAAAGAAGGTGATAAGTGATCATGTGATCAAACATGATTAGATTTTAATAATATGGTTTTGGAACTATGTATGGGTTTCATCCATGCTTTATTTGAAGAAGTATTCCTTAGAAGAGGCTCATAGTTCTTCATTCACTATTCAATATAGAAGTACAAAGATATAGTATGGAAATAGTATTTCTTATGGGATAAAATGAAGAGAGATATCCTAGATTTTGTATATTTGTACTTAATATATCAGAATGTTAGGTATGATAGAAAAAATTATAAGAGTATTTTAAAACCGTTAACCATATAAGAGTGGAAATGGGAAAAAATAACCTTGGATTTTATTATCAAACTCTCCAGATCAATAAAATAGAATAATGCTATATGGGTTATAATCGATCAATTTACAAAGTTTTCACACCTCATATCTATTAGAGAATATTTTTATCTAGAAAAAATCTAAAATATATACATTAAATAAGTGTAATGTTTTAATGGAGTACCACATTCTATTGTATCTGAATTGGATCCATGGATTACCTTATTGTTTCGGTGAATTCTTCAATTGGCTTTGGATACAAAGATATGCTTCCTCACATCGTATCATTTGCAGATAGATGGTAAGATTGAGAGATGAAATTAAAACCCTATAGGGTATGCTGAGATTTTATTATTTGTATTTAAATGTTTTTTAATATCAACACCTTCCTCTGGTTGATTTTTCAAACAAAAATATCTTTCACATGAGCATTAAAATTGCTCCTTATGAATACCTCAGTGGAAAGAAGTGTAGAAATATAATTTAGTTGGAAGAAGTTATATAAATAAAGATATTGGGACGTGAGATAGCAGATGAAATGGTATAAAATATTAGATTCATTCGAAAACACATAATTGATTCACAAAATTGATAGAAAAGCTATGCTAAAAATCATCACTATGATCTTTAATTTAAAAGTAGTGATAAGAATATTATAATAATTTATACATGGAAGTTGGTAATGAGATTTATAAATAATGGAAAACTAAACCCTTCATATACATATCCCCTTTAATTTCATGATTTCACTGGGGTGAAATCTTATCAATCAACACTTCCACTAAACCTCTCTCAACTCCATGATGTGTTTCAGGTATCCCTTCTAAAGAAGTACATACCTAATCGTTCACATGTACTGAACTTAGATATCGTACCATCCAAATATGGTATTCATTATAATGAAAAACAATAATATATTCTATAACATAGATATAAACTGATAAAAAACAAGACCAATAACCTAGTCGATGTTTGGAAAAAAACCACATATTTGAAGAAGCTGTGTGGGAACCTAAGTATATGATGAAGCACAAATATCATCATTTTTTTAATCAATTTGGAAAATTTTGAGGCTGAAATTAATTTTATGGGGGTTATAATGATATACACAAATGTTTTATGAATTTCTTCAAATAAATTTAATTTCATTAATATCAATTGTTACACACAATATCGAGTTTTAACATACAATATTATACTATTAAAATTATTATTTAAAAATGAAACACATAACCTTGATTTTAAATTTGGGGGTATTAATAAGAATAATTTTTTTTAAAATTACAAATAATTATTCTAGATAAATAAAATGTATTTATAAACAAGTACTATATCTTTAGTAAAGCCTTTACATGCTTTGAAAATATTTGTTTTCACAAAAAACAAATTTTATTTCATTCGGTGAAATATAAAAAAGTTTATTTTTCATAGAATTATAAAGTTTTTTAAAAAAATAACTTCAATTTTGGTATCTAAAAGTAAAAATAATCTTATGGTGATTTTGTTTTTTTTGGAATTTTTTTAAAAAGATTCATTTTTAATGAATAGTGAAAACTACTGTTTTTTTTGTAAATGCACATTTTTATTAAAATAAATTGAAATTTTATTTTTGTAAGATTAAAAATATAATTATTTAGATTAATTTATTATTAATAAAATTTATATTATTATAGTCATTCTAATTTAATTTTTGATATAATATCTGTTTATACATACGAATCTTTTATCTTTATAAGACCATTTTTTATAGCGTCTATAGGTTTAATTTTAAATCCTAAATTTCCCATACTATGAATGGAATTTGGAAAAATAAATTAAATATTTTGAATTATAATAATTAATATTATATATTATTTTGAAATTAATTTTAGTTCAAAATGAATAATAAACAAAGTAGTAATTATTTACCATTGTTAAGAGTAAAATGGTTTACTGGGGGTTAAACTAAAAAGATGAGGCTATATATGCCAATAAAATTTATATAAATTCTACTTTTTAGAGATATTTAATCATTATAATATTAATATTTCTAATATATGGTCATCTAGAAACATTTTTCTTTTTAACGAAAATCAATTTGGATTTGTCTGGGAAATTTCTAAGTAGTTTCCATGTTGGGTTTTCTCTCCACTTATAAAGGGAACTCTACCCTCCTCTCCCCTTCACACTTAAAAAATATTTTTGTTTAGACAATACCTAACAAAATCTATTACTTAATTCCATCCCCATGTACTAGAGGCCTAATTTTGTATAGAGAACCATCCTACAAAGGGTTTATGTTTAGAACTAAAGTGGTTCTCTAAAAAAGTGGTATAATTCTTAATTATGCATTTTCGTTTTTATTTCATCTTCCACCTCGATAAAATATTCTTAAAATATTATGGTATAATAGAAATAATTATATCTAATATAATAATATGTTATTATATTAATGTAATAAAATATATCACTCTCCTCTTGCATGAAATGAGAAACGAAATGGTTGATTGTGTGTGCAACAGACTACCACCTCACCATCCTATGTAATTATTTCTCTATCATTTAATCTGATAAAAGGATATAATGGAATATTTTAACTATATATATTATATTAATACCAAAATTATAATTATATAATTATATTATGACATAAACTATATTACTTTCCATTCCATTGGAATACGATAACATCGCTTGTGTGTACGACATGCCACCATCTCTCGAAGAAATGTGATTTGTAAATCAAATAAGCTGTACATGAATGGTAATAGGGATAAATTTAATGAATATATATGATATATATAAAATCATAATGACTATATAAATTTTATATATTATCTACCTTCCTTGCAGTCTACCCATCAAGAAAATCGAAACAACGTTCATGCATATGTATGACCAACCATCTTCATGAATGATGTAATTCATTTTCTATCTCTAAATTTTATGGATTACTCTAAATAAATATATAATAAATATATAATATATTTATATCATAGTTAATATTATGAATATAATTTAACCATTATAAACGTAAAATTTCAAAAAATACTCGACCAAAATATACATGAAATAACAATGCAATTTTTACTTAAAACATGATTTTAACAAGGAAATTTAAATAAAAGTACTAAAAGGTCATAAGTGAATAATATATGGTATTATATATATATATATAAGTAAAGTTCCATAATATATTTTTAATAAACTAATATATATAATATAGTAGGTTTGAATGTGTGTGAAGGAAGTTAAAACTTAAGGTAAGGTATTTTTGTCCCAATTTTATTTCTATGGGACACATACATTTTATACCACCTATTAATTTTTTGTATTGTATATATACTATAAATTAATTTATTTTATGATTATTATCATGAAAATTTTGGTACATACATATCCATATAATATTATTTCATTTATGGGTCTTACAATTCAATAGATACCAAATCAGTAAAAGTTTTATGTTATAATTTCATTGATGATCAATATTATTTAAGATTAAGTTTCTGATGATTAAATATTATGATATAATTCTCCATAAACTCATTTATTTTCTTATTGTATTGTTATTTATGTATAATACATTTTTTTTATTTCATTTTACTCTCTTTGGTTACTCAATATTCTAAAAGAATGTTTTTAAGGAAAAATTTATTTTTTTCTCTCATCGAACAAAATACCAATTTATTCATTATCCATGATTTATAAATATAAAATATTTCCCTAGTTTCCAATTAATGTTTAAATAAATTTTTACCTGTGTTTTAATTTTTATAATATTGTTTAAAATTAATCTTCTAGTAGTTTTCTAAATATGGACATTTTCACTTTTTACCTAAAATGTGCAAGTAATTTTTGTTCTTATGGGTATGGTTTGATTGTATTATTATGCCATCCTCAACACTAAAATATTTGAATCATAATTTACATGTTTTCATGTTTATTTTTAGTGAAAATGATTTACCTAATATTTTTGAAATTTTCATATTTTAAAGAAGTGATTTCGAATAGAAATGATATTTTCCATCGGATTATTTAATGGTCCTTTCATATAATATATATAAATTAATGAGAAAACCATTGGTATTGCTTATGTTTAATTAGGTATATGATCTAATGGTACCGTTCTTATTTTTTATTTTGATGGTATATCTTTATGATTATGATGAAAATATGTTTATGAAGTATATTCCTTTTCCAATGGGCATGATAATATGAATTGATAAAATTCCTCTGAAACCCATTTATTTCCATAGGTAATTCCATGATGAAATGATTAATTAAAGTAGATGAGTTCCAGTCCACATTAAGAATCCAACCACATGAAAGCAAGTTGAAGGATGATTAATTGATGAAATATTAATGAACCACATTTCTTTTAAAAGGGTTATGAAATGATTAAATGTTTTTGATAACCTCTCTTTCAATGGTTTATGATATAATAAATGTTTTATGATATTGTGGCACAAAAATGCATGGATTATATAATGGGTGGGACCTATATCACCCATAATTTCATTGGTTAATGTTTTATATTTCATGATATAATGATGGGAAACATGTCAAAGTTCTTTATCTGGTATGGGAAACATACAGATGTGCTTGAACCACTATGGAAATAGGTGATGATGCATGATCTATTATAAAATGGGAAAACTAAGGGGCTGAATCTAATCTGAGGGGATTCCCTCGATCTCCACCATTTTAGGCCTCCCTTGTCCTTAGACACCCTTCTCCACTTGTATTTCCTTCTTAAATAAAAATATAATGATGATGATGATATTTTTTTATTCCATGTATCATGATTACAATACAAGGTATAATAGGTTTGAAAATTATAATTTATATTTATAATATCATACATTTATTC
Source organism: Viscum album (assembly GCA_963277665.1). Taxonomy (NCBI): domain Eukaryota; kingdom Viridiplantae; phylum Streptophyta; class Magnoliopsida; order Santalales; family Viscaceae; genus Viscum; species Viscum album. Next base: position 1,754,743,820 of record OY728133.1, on the reverse strand, counting down.
TTATCTTATGCTTTCATATGATCTTATACTGATATCTTCATTGTTTAACCTTACTAATTATCTGATCTCACCCTTTCATATGTTTCGTTTTCATGAGTTCTAAAAAAAGGTATAATCAGTGTATTTATAGAAAGTATACAAAATAGGAAAATATTTATAGGATATGTTGAAGATATTTTATAAAATAAGAATATTATGTATTTGTTCTCTAAATAAATTCAGAATTTATGGTCCTCAGGAATGTATTTATGGAATGTTTTGGATATTCATTTAAGAAGATGTAATATTTTCAAATGAGAATCCTATGTTGCCAGAGTCCCATTCCACTTGATAATTTAGCCAGGAAATGAAAATTTTGGTCAAATTAGGTGGAAGAATTTCTTTTCAAATATGAGTATAATATTTTTATCATTTAGAAATAACTATTTTAAAAGGACATACCGACTATCTTTTGGACCATGGAAACTCTGGAGTATCGAAATTAATAATATCCAGTAGAATAATGTATACATTATCTTAATCTAAATCTTTGGAAAATTCCTAACCTTTTGAAGGCATGGTATTTGTATAATTCAGAGTTTGACAACCATATTTAGATAATAGGATAACTATATCTTCAAATTAAAATGGTTTTATTTTTGGTTGTATGGCACTCGTAGTTAGGAATACAACATGGAGACCACCATCATTCCTCCCTTAGTTTTTGGAAAAATTTGTGATTAGCTATTTCTAACTCCCATCTAAACATAGATATCATAGGATGGGGTGAATATAATTTATTACATTTCACTTCACTTGTTTTCCATTATAGTCCCCATATAAGAGATTCATGTAATGTTATCTCCTTGTGAAAAGTCTCAGGCTCAGATTCCACATAAACTGATTGGGATCTTTAGAATAATCCCACTACCTTAAAACCTAAAAATGATGTACCAGATGTATGTATAAAATTTATAAGATTTTTTTCTAGGATTTGATAAGTTTGGATAAAGATTTGTGTATGAGGATGGAAAAACATCTATCAATAGATTATCCATCGATACCCAATTATTTATACTCAAAAATATCCATTCATCCAATTAATTCTTGAAAAAAAATACCAGAATATAAAAATAAAAAATATGAAAGTTTCTTCCACGACATCACTAGAGAATACCCATCCCATAGAGATGGGGGAATTTTCAACATTTTTACAACAATAAAAAACCAGAGAGATATAAAAAACCTAATGAATTAAATATATAGTAGATAAATTGTGAATAAAACCCTATATTGTAGGGCTAGGGGAATTTATACTCTCACCCCCTTCTCTGCTAAGGATGTCAAATTCCTCCCTCGTAGTTCCTTCCAATGTGTGATACTCAATATTCATCAGTGACATGTTTAGTGTAGATTATTTGGAATTCCATTTGGGTCACAATTCATATACCACTTCAAGGGATACCTAACCATTCGAGTGATGCATGAATATTTAATGAGGACTTTTTCATAGGATGTGCATGCTTAGTCAAACCATGTAGAGAGCTTATGTGTGGGGGTAACGTTGCTAATATATGCCACAAAATTAGTACATGGTTTGTCTAATCATGAGTCCAAACTGTGGAACACCTAATTAAAAGGAAGAATTACCCTTTTCCATTGAAATGTTTTTAAACCAAAACCCTTATTCAACACCCATATTTCCAATGAACCACATGTTAGGATCATTCTCTTCTCCTATAATCTATGTATTTTGGTATCTTCCTCATATAATATCCATTTTCCATTCCTTCAGGTTCATTGGATTACTCTCAGTACACTTTCTATTCCTATTTATTCCATTATTCATTTGTATTCTTATATCCTATGCTATTTTGGTGTATGAACAATTTCCAAATTTTTAGGGTATTGATCAATTTTTCTAATTTCTATCATTCTAGCTTGATTAATGGGATGATAATGGATGAGGATACTTCTATGAGTCTAAATTTTTTTGTCTATTAATTTTATCTAAAATTTTACATGTTTTATATAATTTTATGCCATTTTTCTCCCATTAGATGTTCAAAAAGTTTTATTAAAACAAGATTTACCTCTTATATTAATTAAAACATGTTATGGAACTCCCTTAGACCCATATTAAATAATTATAGATTTCTAACCTCTTATATAGAACCCCTTTGGGTGTGTTAAATTAATTTTCCTAAATATTTAAATGATTAATGGACCAAAAACATCATAAGTGGTTTTTATTGACATGAAGTGGATTTGGATTGATTATTTAATTAAATATTTTAATTTGAAATGAATGAAAGTGAGTGGAAAGGTCATACCATGTGTTGAATAATTATATAAGAGTTTTATATGAATTTTAAACCCTTGGTTAGATATCATTTAATATTAATGAATTCTAAGAGGTAATCCCTCAAGAAAATAATAATAATATTAATTATTGTTATTATGAGACAATTGATACTGTTTAGTGAAAATGGATCAATGATTCTATTGAGTATTCCCTTTCACAATCCCTTGAGTTGGGTGTGGGAATAATGTCTCAATGTTTTACTTTATTAGGTGATTGGAATGGTGTTTCACATCCCTCTATATCAGGTATTGGAAATGATGCCTCACTATGTGATCATTAGTAACGAGCATAATGTATTGAATTTATTGGGGATTTAGGAATTTTTCCCTTTATTGGAAACTTTGGCATGTTAGACTAGTTATGGACACCTATGTTACACCCTTGGTGTATCTAGAACCTAGTATCTATGTATATTATTCTATATATCCTTTCATATAGAGTGAATATACATATATACATATTATATATATGTTTTTATTTTTATTATATATATGGTATAACGATTAGACATAATCCAGACTATTCTAAAGAAGATAGAGTAGGCTAGGCATCCTGTTGGAACCTGATTCAATCAGTATTTTCTTTATCGCATTTTTTTTATTATTTATACATGAACACTACTATTCTATGTACTCTGATTGGATTATTTAAAAACAAAATTAGTGTTGGCCTATGGGGATTTATCTCACACACTACTTGAGAATTATTGGATACTTGAGTAGACTTCATGACTTCATGTTTAGATAATGATAATATCCATTTCAATGATTCTTGATCTATTTAATTATAACTTGGATCAAGGGAGCATATGGTTGAGAGTATACTCATGATTCATGTGGAGTTTTCTTTTAACATTTTTTATTCTTGTATTAGATGTTGTATACACTTGTTCTTTATTTCTATTTTCTCCCTTTTTGTATATCATTATTTCATTACATCATCATGTATATGAGTCAGTATATGGGTTTTTATTACAGTTTCACTATTTTCTATGCATCCATAGTTGATTATAATACATTTTTCTGTTTTACTGTGAATTATATCATGTTTCTTAAATTTATATTTATTTATTATTACCATTATACTACTCTAATATGAGGGTATAGTATCTTCACCATTACACCTTAAACCCTGTCTAATAGTAGTAAATATTAGGCATTTGGTGAGGTGCACTTGAGGCTATTTGGCCCACTAGATTGGGGAATCAATTTAGTGGCTCTTGGGGCAAGACATTACAAAGTAGTATCAGAACTTGTTTTTCCATTTTTTATTACAAATTTTTTATTATATAAGAGACAGGGATGTAATGGAATTTAATAATGAGCTTGTGACTAATAGTATTTGATCCATGCATTGGGGAAACCTAAATTATATAGGATGGGTATTGATGTTATTTTATTAAGTATATTACAATAAATTGGATTTAACCAATGGGAGATGCACATGTTTTTTATGGTATTATTGTTGGTCTTATTATTATTATGGATTCCATAACAGTTCGCATAGTTTTTTTGGAAGGTATTTTCTCAGGAGTCATTATTGGTACTTTAGGACTTATATATTCTCAGAATTTTTCAATGCCACCTTAATTGACAGTGTGAATTTTTCAATTTAATACAGTTTATTTCCTTGATTATTATATATGGAAATATTCTTGTGTTTATTATAAGGGTTAATAATTGGAATAATTAAAGTGCTTACATTATTCTAAATGTGTATTACCATATAGATCGATGATAACACCATAATTGGACAATTATACCATATTTTGGGTTTTGGACCTTTGAATTATATGGACTAAAATGATTATATTTTATTGGGTTACATATATTCCAATGGTGATTTATGAATAAATTACTTATATAAATCTTGAATGGTGATTCATGATATCAAATCACTTTTTGTAACCTTTATTTCTTCATACCAGATTTAAAGATTAGGTTGCAGTTAAATGATATGTCAATTTTAATTTAAAATAGGAATGAACATTATAAATTGGGAATGGAGAAACATCTAACAAGGATGTGTTATTTATTTATAAGATTAATAACATAACCATAATTAAATATTTAAATGAATTGGTTACCACTAAATTATGATTCCAGTTTCAAAGTATTGGGTGTTTTCCTCTATACCGTACAATTGAAAATCCACATATTGGAGCCTCTGATGTGACATGACACCTTGACCCAAACACGAAATTTATAATGGATATTTTGTAGTTTCACTTACATTATTATACAATGTTTTTTTATTTCTTTACCACCTAGACGTGGCTTTATGAGCAGGAAGATATTTTTAATCTTTTCCATAGGAAGGCTATGTACCTATTCTAATAATTTAACTATGGTTAAATTATTAAATTAATTTTATAAAGAATTAATTTAGCATTGTATAATTGTTCCACCATGATAGAATTGATTAATATGCAAAGAAGGTGGTGGTGACCATTAATCAAAGGTAGTGGTCCCACAGCTGCCAGTGATGCCGCCTCTAGTGCCACCTGAGGTACCACCTACAATTTATAGTAGGGTAACTAATGCCCAATTTAAATAGAGGTTTTTATATATGATACAGTCTATGCAAGGTGTTAATTGACCTACCCCAACTATGGTAGAGTCATCTTGAGACATTCAACAACAATATCCTACCACCTTTTCAGAGTATAATGAACCCCATGTTGCCGAGACCTGGATGAAGCCCATGTTTTTTATATTTCAGCATCTAGATATTCTTCCAGAGCGTAGTTTAAGACTCACTACCTATATTCTATGTTTTTCTACATGTGATGGTTGGATATGATTATCTAGGAAGACTGAAATTGATGTATGACCTTGGCGAATTTATAGAAATTATTCTATGACTAATTCATGCCAAACAAATTGAGGGATGACTAGGCATGATAATTCAGGATTCTATAATAAGGATAAATGTTAGTAATGAAATATTATATCTATTTTACAGTTATGAAATGTTTTACACCTACTCAATTTGATGATGAGCTCCTAATTGTGATATGATTCAGGTATGGGCTGGTATACGCCATCTGATCATAGGTTAATGTCTTCCAGTTGACCAATTTTTCTGATATAGTCAACTAGGCCCTCATTAATGAATGGATTTTTAGTAAGAAGACTATCTAATCCAATGCGGTTTAGAACATATACCTTCTTTTAGTTCTTGTAGTTGAAGCAAGCGGTGTTTTGAGGTTTCTCAAGGGGTTAGTAAAATATAGGAAACTCATGACAATAGCTTACTTATATGTCGTCAATGTGGGAAGGTAGGACAAAAAAACCTAGTGTATGTGAGATCCAGTTGAGTAGAGAGGTTGTAGCAGGATGAGACATATCCAATGCTTTTGTATGAATTTTCCACCAGTACATTTAGAATGTGGATCTAACCTACTCGATGATCTCAAGCGGGGTTAGTAGTATCTTTCCAAGAAGGCAACAAGAATACCTCCAGTTTTATAGGATGAGGAGGCAGTCAAGGTAGAGGAAATCAGACTCAGGATTCACAGTGCTAGTAGAGAAGGCCCAATCAAGGCTATCAAGTTGTGACATATGGCCATTGTATGGGCTAGTTACATGCACTGTAACCTATGCCAGAGGATTAGAGATCCTGACTATCTATATTCCAAGTTACTATTTTAGTAGCCACTGCTTTAGTGTCAACTTTATATGACACAAGTGCATCCTCTACTTTTATATATGGGGAATCTCTAAAGAGTCTAGGCCTTGAGATATAATTATTTCGAGGTTTGATAACAATTGATACGCCTTTTAGTATACGATCATATAGTTTTTACTGATTTAAGAATTTTCAACTTGAGATACGTGGTTATCTATTTTTATGGTTATCTATTTGTATGGAATATTTTTCTTGATGAAATAATAGGTTTTTATGTAATTCTTAAGATGGACTAGTTAGTTCCCTGTTGAGATCAAATCAATTTTTATGACCAGAGAGTGATGTTTACAACACCAGATAGTGGTAGACATGTTCAAAAGGGAGAATGGGATGTCCAAGAATCTCAAAATAGACCTGATCTATAGGGGCTAGGTAGAGAGACAACCCAAACTTCCAGTCTCTTCTTGGATGATTAGGGGATATGACTTATATTTTCCCTTCTGTGGGGTATTAGTTGAGGGATGTATGTCCTAATGAATTTTATGGGATACATATATTGAGAGAGGTATAATTCACCATTGATCTAGTTCGGGGAGTGGAACCAGTATCCATTTATCTTTACATGATAGCCACTACAGTGCTTCTAGAGCTCAAGATAAAATTATAAGACATAGAAGATTTGGGTTTTATATTCCCTAGAACATATCTGTAGTGTTCACTTGATCTTTTTTCCAAAAATTCGGATGGTACCCTTAGGCTTTGTGTGGATTACTGATATTCAAAGTAGTTTATGGTAAAGAACTTGTATCAACTGCCTCAAATAGATGACCACTTTTTTTATCTCTAAGAAGGTAGGGAGTTTTGCAACATTCATTTTAGGTTTCCCTTTCACCAGTTTCATTTTTGGTCTTCAGAAATACCTCATAAATCTTACAGAGTAGGTATTGTCTTAATGAGTACATGTTAATGTCATTCAGTCTCATGTAAATTCATACTATTTTTATGGCTATGCTGAATTTGGTTTTCCACCAGTTTCTAGATTAATTCAGAGTTTTTTTATGGTTGATATCTTTTAGTATTATCACACTCGACATAAAAATTCCCAACATTTTGAGATTGTGCCAAATACACAAAGAGAGAACTAGCTTTATGTAAATCCCAATAAATGCCACTTTTGGATTGACAAAGTCAACCTCTTATGTCATATAATCTTATATATATGACTATTATTAGAACCATAGATGATGAGAGCTATAGTTTACTATGATTAGACCTATAATTTCTTTGACATATATAGTTTTTTTGTTCTAAATGGGTATTACATACACTTCATACATGATTTATCACACCTTGAAGTACATCTTACATACCTAACTAATAAGGATAGGAAATTCAATATGTCCAAATCTTATAAGAAATACTTATAGGAGTTGAAGGTAAGGTTGAATTTATTTCTGATCCTGATTATTTTTTATTTAGGAAGGAGTTATATAGTTTACTACAACACATTGGGTATCGAACTGGGGGTAGTTATGATGTAGGATGACTGGTCGAGTGATGCATGAATTTTTAATGGGTACTTCTGCATGGGTTGTTCATGGTTAGTCAAACCATGTAGAGAGATTATGTGAGGTGGTTCCTTAGGTAGTATATTCCACAAGATTAGTGCATGGTTTGGCCAATCAGATGTCCAAACCGTGGAACCCCTAATTAAAGGGAAAAATTACCATTTTCCCCTGAAATGTTTTTAAACCAAAACCCTTATTCATTACCCTTATTTCTAATAAACCACAAGTCAGGATCACCCTATTTTCCTCTAATCTAGGGATTTTGGTATCGCCTCCTCCAATATTTATTTTCTATTCCGTCAGGTGCATTGGATTCCACTTTGTAAACTTTCTAATCCTATTTATTCCATTATTAATTTTTATAACCATGTCCAATGCTATTTTTCTATATGATCATTTTCAATATTTTTAGGGAATTGATCAATTATTCTAATTTCTATCGTTCAATCTTGATTAATGGGATTAAACTTGATGAGGAGACTGATACAAGTCTAAAATTTGTTGTCTATCAATTTTCCCTGAAATTTTACACGTTTTATATATTGTTTTTTCCATTTTTCATATGTTGGATGTTTATAAAGTTTCCTTGAAATGAGATTCACCTCTTATATTGATTATACCAAGTTATAGAACTCTCTTAGAGGTATATTAAACTATTATAGACTTCCACACTCTTTTATACCACCCCTTTGGGTGTGTTAAATTAATTTTCCTAAATATTTAAATGCTTAATGGACCCAAAACCTCCTAAGTGGTTTATATTGTCATGAAATTAATTGGGATTGATTATTTAATTAAAATATTAATTTGAAATGAATTAAGGTGGGTGGAAATGCCATACCATGTGTTGAATAATTATATAATAGATTTATATAAATTGTGAACCCTTGGTTAAATATCATTTAATTTTTAGGAACTCTAAGAGGTAATCCCTCAGGAAAATAATTATTATTATTATTTTTATTAATATGAGACTATTGATACTATTCAGTGAAAATGGTTAAGGGATTCTATTGAGTATTCCATTTCACAGTCCCTTGAGTTGGGCATGGGAATAATGTTTCAAAGTTTTAACATTATTAGGCGATGGGAATGATGTTTCACTTTCCTCCATATCGGGTTTTGGAAATGATGACTCACTAAGACATCATTAGTATCCAGCATGATGTCTTGAATTTATTGGGGATTCAAGGAATTTTACCTTTATTGGCACCTTTGGTTTGATAGACTAGTTATAGACGCCCGAGTTACACCCTGCTTGTATCTAGAACCTAGTATCTATGTATATTCTTCTAGAAATCCTTACCTACAGATTTAATATACATGTATACCTATTATATATATGTTTGTATGTTTATTATATATATGTTATTATGATTAGACACAACCCAGACGATTCTAAAGTATATTGAGTTGGCAAGGCATCTGGTTGGAAGCTAATTTGACCGGTATTTACTTTATAGAATTGTTTATTATTCATTATACAATATCACTACTGCGCTCTGTACTCTGATTGGATTATTTATAACCATAATTAGTGGTGGCCTATGTGGATTTATCTCACACACAAAATGAGATTAATTTGATACTTGAGTACACTTCATCACTTCATGTTTAAATAATGATAATATCCATTCCATGGATGCTTGATCTGTTTAGTTATAGCTTGGAGCATGAGAGCATTTGACTGAGAGTATACTCCGGATTCTAGTGGAGCTTTCTTTTAATATTTGTGATTCCTGTATTAGATGTTGTATACACTTCTTCCTTGTTTCTATTTCCCCTTTTTTGTATATCAGTATTCCATGACATCAGCATGTATATGAGTCAACATATTGTTTTTTATAGTTTAATGGTTTTATATGCATCCATAGTTGATTATTATACTTTTTTACATTTTAGTATGTATTATATCATGATTTTGAAATTTATATTTATTTATTATTACCATTATGCTACTCTAATATGATGGTATAGTATCTTCTCCATTACACCTTAAACTCTATCTAATAGTAGGAGACCTTGGGCATATGGTGAGGCGCACTTTAGGATATATGGCTCACTAGATTGGGGCATCAATTTAGTGGCTACCATGGCGAGACATTAAAAAGTGGTATCATAACTTATTTTTCCCTTTTTCCCTAATATTTTTTTATTATATAATATATAGGGATGTAATGGAAATTAATAATTATCTTCTTCTTAATAATATATGACCCATTCATAGGGGAATCCTAAATTACTTAGAATGGGTAATGTTGTTATTTTTTAAGCATATTACAATTTATTCAATTTCACCGTTAGGTGATGCACATGTTTTTGATGTTATTATTGTTGGTCTTGTTATTATTATGGATTCCATTATAGTTGGCCTAGTTTGTTAGGGAGGTAGTTTATCAGGAGTCATTATTGGTACTTTAGGACTTATATATTCTAGGCATTTTCAATGCCACTTTTACTTACTCTAGGAATATTCCTATTGCATATAGTTCATTTCCTTGATTATTAAAGATGGAAATGTTCTTATTTTTTCTATAAGGGTGAATAATTGGATTAATTAATGTTCCCATCAAATTCTTAAAGGTTTTTTCCATATATATTGAAGATAACACCATAATTGGAAAATTATACCATATTTTTGGTATTGGACCTATGAGTTCTATAGACCAAAATGATTCTAGTTTAGTGGGTTACTTAAATACCAATGGGGATTTATGAAGAAAGTTCTTCTATAAATACTGAATAGTGATTCATGATATCAAATCATTGTTTGTAACCTTTATATCTTCATACTACATTTAAAGGTTAGGTTGCAGTTAAATGACATTCCAATTGTAATTTATAATAGGAATGAACTTCATAAATTGTGAATGGAGAAACATCTAAATAGGATGTGTTATTTATATATAATATTAAGAACATAAATATAATTAAATATTTAAATGAATTGGTTATCACTAAATTATGATTCCAGTTTCAAAGTATAGGGTGTTTTCCTTTATACCTTACAATTGAAAATCCATATATCAGAGCCTCTGATGTGACATGACACCTTGATCCAAACAATAAATTTATAGTGGATATTTGGTAGTTTCTCTTAAATTCTTATTGCATGTTATGTTCTTCCTTCACCACCTAGATGTGTCTTTATTAGTAGGTAGATATTTGTAATATTTTCCATAGGAAGGCTATGTACCTATCTGAATAATTTATCTATGGTTAAATTATTAAAATCATTTTATAATGAATTCATTTAGCATTGTACAATTGTTCCACCATGGTAGAATTGATTAGTGTGAAAAGAAGGTTGTGGTGACCATTAATCAAAGGTAGAGGTCCCAGAGCCACCATTGACGCCTCCTCTAGTGCCACATGAGGCACCACCTACCATTTCTGGTAGGGGGACTAATGCCCAATTTCAAGAGAGGTTTTTATATATGATACAATATATACAAGGAGTTACTTGACCTACCCCAACTATGGTAGAGTCATATTGAGAAATTCAACAACATCCTACCACCTTTTTAAGGTATAATGAACCTCATGTTGTCCAGACCTGGATGAAGTCTTTGTTTTTTATATTTGAGCATCAGGATATTCCTCCTGAGCCCAAGTTCAAACTCACTACCTATATACTAAGTTGTTCTAAATGTGATGGGTGGATATCATTATATAAGAATAATGACATCGATTTATGATTTTGACTAATTTCTAGATATTATTATATGACTAATTCATTCCATAGACATTGAGGGATGACTAGGCATGATAATTCATGAACCTATAGTATGGAAACATGTTGGTATTGGAATATTCTATCCATTTTACATAGATGAAATGATTTAAACCTACTATATCTGATGTTGAGCATATAAATGTTAGATGATTCAGGGATGGGCAGGTATATGCCATCTGATCATAGCTTAGTGTCTTTCATTTGATAAAATTTTCTGAGATAGTCAACTAGGCTCTGATTAATGAATGGATTTTGAGGTAACAAGACTTTATAATCCAAGGTTGTTTAGTACCTATACCTTATATTAGTTCTTATAGTGTAAGAAAGTTGTGTTTTGAGGTTTCCCAAGTGGTTTTTAAAATATAGGAAACTCATGGTGGTGGATTACTTATATATCACCAAAGTGGGAAGTTATGACACAAAAAACATAGAGTATGTGAGATCTAGTTGAGTGAAGAGGTTGTAACCGGAAGGGATATATCCAGTGCTTCTGTAGTAATTTTTCAACAGTACCTTTAGAGAGTCGATGTAACCTACTCCATGATCTAAAGTGGGGTCAGTAGTATCTTTCCAAAAAGGAATCTAGAATACCTATAGTTGTATAGGTTGAGGAGGCAGTCAAGGTAGAGGAAATCAGACTCCGGATTCACAGTGTTAGTAGAGAAAGACCAATCAAGGCTGCCAGGTTGTGACATAGGTCCATGTTATTGGCTAGTTACATGCACTGTAAACTATTCCAGAGGATTTTAGATCCTAACATTCAATAGTTGAAGTCACTATTTTTGTAGGCACTACTTTATTTCGTACTTTATAAGACACAAGTGCATCATAAAATTTTATATATGGGGAAATTCTGGAGAATCTAGGACTTGAGATAGAATTGTTCGGTTGTTTGATAACACTTGATACCCGTTTGGGTATTTGATTCGGGAGTTTTCACTAATGTAAGTATTTCAACTTGAGATACCCGGTTATCTATTTGTATGGTTATCTACTTGTATGGAATATTTTCATCGATGAAATTATAGGTTTTTATATAATTCTTAAGATGGACTACTTAGTTCCCTATTGAGAACAGATCAATTTTTATCACTGGAGAGTGATGTTTAAATCACTAGATGGTGGTAGACATGTTCAAAAGGGAGAATGGGATTTCCATGCATCACAAAATAGACCTAAGCTGTAGGGGCTAGGTAGAAAGACAACCCAAACTTCTAGTCTCTTATTGGATGATTAGGGGATACGACCTTCTATTTCCCCTTCAGTGGGGCATCATTTCAAAGATGTATTTCCTAATGAATTTAATGGGATACATCTATTGAGAGAAGTATAATACACCAATGATCGAGTTCGGGGAGTGTCACCGGTGTCCATTTATCCTTAAATGATATCCACTATAGTGCTTATGGAGCTCAAGATACAATTATAAGACGAAGAGGATAAGGGTTTTATATTCCCTAGAACATCTCCATAGAGTTCACTGGTCCTTTTTTCCAAAAAGTTTGATGGTACCATTAGGCATTGTGTGGATTACTGGTAGTCGAAGTAGATTATGGTAAATAACATGTATCCACTGCATAAAATTGATGACAACATTTTTTTATCTCTAAGAAGATAGGGTGTTTTTCAAGATTCATTTGAGGTTGGCCTATCATATGGTTCATTTATGGTCTTCAGAAATACCTCATAAATCATTCTAGAGTAAATATTGTCTTTCTGAGCATATGTTAATGTTATTCAGTCTCATGGAAATGCCTATTGTTTTTATGGCTCTGCTGAATTGGGGTATCCACTAGTTTCTAAATTAATTCATAGTAGTTTTTTGGTTGATATCTTTTTGTATTATCACACTCGACATAAACATTCCCAACATCTTGAGATCTTGCTAAATACACAGAGATAGAACTAGCTTTATGTAAATCCAACTAAATTCCACATTTAGATTGACAAAGTCAACATCTTATTCCATATAATCTTAGATATATGAGTATTAGTAGAACAAGAGATGATGAGACCAGTAGTTTCCTAGGATTAAACCAAGAATTTCTTTTACATACAAAGTGTTTTGGTTCTATATGGGTATTACCGACACTTCATACCTGATTTATTACACCTTGAAGTGCGTCTTATATACCTCACTAAGATGGGTGTGAAATTCAGAATGTCTGAATCTTATTATAAATACTTACATGATTTGAAGTTAAGGATGGGTTTAGTTCTGATCCTGATTCTTCTTGAGTCATGAAGGATTTATATTGTTTACTAAAACACATTGGGTATTGAGTCAGGGGTAGTTATGATGTGGGATAACTAAATCGTATCATATAATTGTTATCAGTTGATGCATCAAGATCATAAATACCAAAAACATAACCTTTAACTAGATTATGATATTCACTCTTTACATTTTCAGAGGAATTATTTACATATGTGGCATTTTTTGGTTTCCAATGATCACAAATTCCTCATGTATATCTATATAAAGCATGATCTGAATCTCAGGTACCACAGATGGGTTGAGTACCAAAAATCCTTTGATGCCAAGCTTTCTTATATGCCTTGAAAAAGAAATAAAGTACCTAATGATATGTTCTAGAAGACTCATAAAAAAGCAGTTCGTGAGGCTAGTGGTGATTGGAAACTAATGTCCTTGTTTAAAAAGATGCATATTGAGGTTCACGAGTATCATTGTTAAAATTTCCTCACAGACTTACTTGTGACTTCTACCCATTTGGAACAAGTAATGATGAGGTAGATTTCCAAACATAAAGAATTTATTATATGGGAAAGTATCTTAGATGTGGATGCATCACCTAGATAGACTATGAGTGAGGATGAAATATTATGCATATAGAATAATTTATGAGTTACATCAGACATCTGAGAGAAGCTGATGATGGATTTTCATGCCTCGTCATGGGAAGTAAATATTGGTGTCACCAAGGTGAATAAATTTTTACATACCCAGTATTGGTAGATTGGTCTAATGAGGAAGATAACCATTTTTATTAATAGGTATTCCACTTGTTAGTAGGTGAAGGTAGAACACCAATGGAGAAATGAATTTTACCATCATTATCCTTTATCTAGTGAAAATCGGTTGATGTTTCTATGGAATTTGTAATATGATTACTGAGATCCCCTCAAGGAAGAGATGTAGTGTGGGTGATTGTTGATATTTTGACCAATGTATTATAGTTTCTACCTATTTGAGAGACATTCTCAACTGATGATATCAGGAGGATTTATATTTTGGAGATAATATTCCTTCATGGTGTTCCCCATTCTATAATATCATACCAGGATTTCTGGTTATGTGATAGTTCATCCATGGTTTATAATAAGAAATATTTTTAAAGGTTCTCTGGAGTATAACATATCTCCCTTAGAGCATCGTTCCAAGAGGAAGATACATGTATTAGAGGATATGGTCAAAGAATGTGTCCTTTATTTTGGATGTTCATGGGAAAAACATATACCTCTCATAGATTTTTTATACAATAATATCTTTCAATAAATGATTTAGAAGACTCTCTATAAAGCCCTTTATGTTAGGTCGCGTTGTTTACCCATGTGTTGGTAAGAGGTAGGTGAGGTTTCACTACTATTTCTAAGTCTTTTTCAGTATAATTTAGAGCAAGTAAAAATTATTTAGAAAAGTTTGTATACAACTTTTTCCAAAATTAATTCTTATATTGATCATCTCCACCAACCTATTGAGTTCAAGGTGGGACATCAGTACATTTTATGAGTTTATACTATATTGGTTCATAGAGAGATTAAGAGATAGATAATGTTATCACCTTGTTTCGTCATGCATTTTATGATCCTGGAGAGAGACTGGGTGGAATCCTATCAGTTTGAATTACCACAGAGGTATCAAGAAATTAATTATGTATTCCATGTATTTCAGTTTCACCATTATTATTCTAACCCATATAATTTGTTTAATCCTAAGGTTATAGTCATAACGCATCCCCCGAGGCCTACGTCATGCCTACCCTAAGCCAGCCTCCCTTAGGCCATGGGCTGTTGACTAGCGTTGATTAGACTTATCCCAAAGAAATGGGAGGCATTTGACAAGTTCATGTACACATGCACACAACTCCATGAAACTGATGATGGAAGGTGAATACACTACGTAATGAAAATGAATGAATACCACTACAACCCAATAACATACTATGAAAGAAAGTATGGTATTAAAGTAAAACCATACTAGAATATAAGCCCACTGAAAGAAAGACATCTAAAAATCCCGACCGTAAACAGGAGTACTAAAGCTACTATATGAAGCTGCCAGAAATACCTTGGCTCGTCTGATCTTACGAGGAACCACCTGTTCCTAGTTTTAGTCCTCCTCTGTCTAATACCGCACGAAGGTGTCAGTCGTCTTCACAAGACACAACACGTGTGGGAAAATCTCGTGCATGGTTCAGTAAAACCATACTCAGTAGGGGACCCCAAAAAACAAAAAGAAAAATACCACAAATGAAATAACATGCATGAAGGTACAGTCAACTGAACATAGTCATATGTCATCATCACATATAACAAGAGAATTCTGGTATACTCATAAAGTTTTCCCATACACAATGCCTCTTTTTCTTCCATTTATATAGTTCCATGTGTACCAAACTTGATTCCAGGAGTTCCCACTCCTCAAGATATCTTATAGTATCTAGGTAGATAAAGTCTACCAAAATTACCCAAGATAACATCTGGTATCGATAAATCATGAATTTTTTCAAAGACATCTACTCTCCTAGAGATAAGAAGTCTTAATATCATAGCCAATCCTTCATCATAGGATTCTGCTCAAGGTATGATCATTATGGGAGGATTCTATCCTTGGTCAATCAAGTCATTAGAGACCTATGTAATGAGGTCCCACTTCTTTGGGACCCACCCAAAGAGAACCCACTGAGAACTACCTAAAGCATACTATTTTATTTGTAATGTTGAATATCTTTTACTGATGACGAACTTATCCCATATGAGTCACTAATATCTGATCATATGTCAACCCCTGAGGTCTACTCAACTACTACTCGTCTACCACGAGAGTAAGGTCCGCTCGACACTTCCTTCTCATGACATCTAGTCACAGGATTCCCGCTCATAGCACGCTTGATTCTAGTAGAATATACTCATCAAGAAATTGGTCATATAACAACCTTCACAAAAACTCTCTTTAATTATATCCAAAGGACTCTATTTTCATGAGGGTCCCAATGCCACAAACATCTCATCAATCAAATGTTTAGTTTTCATGTTATGAACATTTTACTGAAAATGGGTTAGTGGGGTCTGGGTCCTGTTCGACCCCATAAAACTAACCCAACCTGAACCAATTCATCCGACCCTACTGGACCATGTCCAACCTATCCCAGTGGAAAGAGCCATTGGACTTACTAGACCCATACTATTGGGTTGTGGGTCTGGCCCAACAGACTACCCAGCAGCCCAGTTCCTTTTCTCTGGCCCGACCCACATCGGTGGCTAACTTCTACCCAACTGGGTTTCCCAGGATCCCGGTTCTCCACTAGACTGGCCCGCACTAGAAAGATGGTGTGGTCCATCCTAGATGTGGTAGGTACCGCATCCTCCCTACATCATACGACCAACTGAGCCGACTGCCTCTCCCATACACATGATCCTACAGACCGTGTGGCCACACCAATGGGCAACCCAGCCGTAGGTCTGCTGACCAGACACAATGTCGTAGTCCTGCACCGCCACAGCCTCCCATCCTAACAGAACGCCCTATTAGTGCCACAGTTCTTCATCACCGTGATCATCGAGACACATCCCCATGTGCGACACCCGCGACCTCATGTCGCGGGCCTTGTCAACCACTACGGTGCACCGCTAGCGCGTGTCGGCTCCTATGCCGCTACATGCCATCGTTGGGCATCTCCATTGTTCCACCATGTTGCGATCATTGGATTATTTTTGATTTGTTGCAGCAATAATGATTTAGGAAACAAAGAGTGGGGGGGAAGATTTTTACATGAACACACAAGGTGCACGTGTCAGTCCTTGTTCATATTGGCCTTAATACGTCCATGTTATAATTTAACAAAGTATCAACAATTCCAAATCTATTCATAGGTTCAACATGGATCCACTTTCCTGATGATTATCCCATAATCAAACCCGTCCTTCATTTAGCACACATTATCTGTGAATCATTCCATTCATTGAATTATTCACGCTCGTTGTGGAGATTTAGAAGTGGGTAAAGAAAATTAATTAAAAAAACACCCTAAATCGAGGTTGGATCATTCGATGGGGAGACCGGTGTTGCACCGCTGATGTTTTCCATTGATAGATATGAAATCCATCTTCATAGGAGATTTGATGTTCATCATCATTCTTCATTCACCAATGTAAAGGATTTGTCAGTGTTCACTTATCCTCCTAATATAACTCAGAAAAACCATCATCATCTCAAATACCAATGATTTATGTTTCCTTTCAACGAAAAATGTTTTTTAGTGTTTTTGTTTAATTTTGAAACACCATCACCACCTTGATTCATTATTACATTGAATTAATGTGTTTCTGTATCGTCGGTTCACCTAATTGAAAAGATATTGTGTCACTGGAAAAAATTTAAAATAAATAAAATAATATTTTTATATGATTATTTTATTTTCCTTTAAAACATCCAATAATTAACTTTCACCCTCAACCTGTTCCAGTAAAGGTAAGGCTCAGCTTAAAGATAAGACCTCATTATTAAATCAACGATGGTCTCAGATTTTTTATACGAGTTAGCATTTTTGAGTTATGAGGATTCAAAAAATAAAATAGAATTATTTTATTTATTTTATTTATGATTAAATTCCAAAAACTAACTTTCACAAACGGCCCACACCGGCCGATGTAAGGCTCCACCTAGAGAAAGTATGCACTCACGAGCACAATGGTGGTCCTATATTTTAAATATGAGTTACCGTTCATGAATTTTAAGGAGTTAGAAATAAAATAACTTTATTTAAATATTTTATTTATGGTCAAAAACTACTTTCCACTATTTTCCAGGCCAGAATTACCCACAAACCAGTAGCCAGACTGGTCACCACATGACCTCAAGAGCATCTCCCCATATGACAGAGGTTGCCGACTAGTATCGAGGGTCTATGGATCGTCAATGGGGAGACTATAACCTCATATTATGAGCTCACAAAAAAAGGTAATAAACTCAATCAATAACATAAGTAGATGTAAAACAATAATCAACTATATAATAAAAATGGCCAATATCAGTTTATAAAATGCATCTATTCCATAATGATACATATCAGAAGGTATTAAACAAAACAAGATGTTTTACATTCCAATACAGAAATAAAGAAAGGACTCAAATCCCCAAGGGTGATATCCACGAGCATCTCAAGCTCCTTCTCGTTTCTTTTCTCTTAACTCCTAAGCACAAGTAATTTCTATAAGAAAAGTTCCATAGCCCTGTAAATAAGAATGTCTACTCAGGTACCTATTGAAATGGTGGCCTGAATATGGTGTGAGATATACATCTTAGTAGGCTGGGACCACTGGTTGTCTAGCTCGATAAAGAAAATGCAATATAAAAATAATGTATAGATATAACTAGGTAATAACAGAACTGAATAAATAACCATCAACCTATCCTGGCTCCAAAGGGACACAGGCCGGCAATACCTACTTAAGCCCATAACCTGAATTAGAGTCTATAAAAGAATCATACAAGAATATTTATCAAGTATGAATACCTTTCAACACTTTACCAATTATTTTCTATTTATTTATTTATTATATCCAAGGTTCCCATGATTTCCAGAACGTCAATACTAACTTCGACTCATGCCAGAATTGCAATCATTCTCAACCTTTCTTTACTTAATCACATTTAACTATGGTTTGATCCAAATTTCTTATTTGTTTACTAACTCATTATTTTCATTCATTTAGTGCTTGAATTCCATGTCAAACAAACCAATTCACATTTGGTGTAGATATCCATGTCAAACACCAAAATTCTCATCTGGTGTAGATCACTATGTGTAACACCATACATCTAAGAACATAGATAACTTTTGGGAAGGAACACTCTTTCCAATTCTCAAATTCTCCATTGGTCTAAAATGATATTTCTAGCACCCACATTCCCAATAATTTACATCATTTTGTAACTACTGGGGAAGAACGCCATGTCCAAGTCCCAAATTCTCCATTGGTCAAAAACACCATGTCTAGCACCCAGTTATCATTCATTAATTAATTCACAAATTAATTTATCCAAGTACAATAATTAATTCCCGAAGAATTTTTCACATCCATTACCTTTCTAATCCAATGATTAGTGAAACATATAAAAACCCATTAATTAACCCCACAATTAACTAAGTCAACAATTACATTAATTAATTCATTAATTAACTAATCTATTAAAAATTTCTCATTCCATAATCAATTATCCGAAATTAATTATCCTAAACATTATTTAAAGATAACGTAATTAATACATTGTTAATTATCTCAATTTATCCAAAGCAACGTATCCCAATTATTCCATTGATTAATCATCTCAATTATCCAATTCCATATCTTATAATTAATTCTTTAGTTAATTATCTATATTTCATTCAAAAAGAACATAATTAATTCACAACATAATTATCTCAAATTTTCCTTTTGAAAACTCATAATTAATCTCTTGATTAATTGTCTATATTTCAATCTCAAGGCATGTAATTAATCCACCATTAATTATATTTACTTATCCAATTAAAATATCATAACCAATTACCCAATTAATTATCTCTACTTATCCTGCCCAATACTCATAATTACCGCTTAGCCTATGTGTGTCAACATATAATGGGAAGAAATAGAAAAATCACATAATAATAATATAAATGAACATATCAATCTAAACATTATTTTTTTAGCTTGAAGGTAGTGCACCTCTATTTGAGCGGTTTCACTACAAAAACATGATTCTATAATCTATCAAATCATTTTATACCTATAAACCATTCATTCAACATTTTTAGTCAAATTTATCCACAATAGTAATTCAACAATACTAAGTTTTATTAATTAAGAAAAGTTGAGGACCCTAAATCAAGAAATTGGTAGAGCCAATACTTTATAACTTAAACCCTCATCTTCTCACATACCTACAACTCAACAACAGTATGTGAACACTCAGAATTCACCGCATCACCCAACAATGATAACTAACGCCCACAATTAGTTATGCGGGAAACAATGCTCCCCTAATTAATTATCTGAAACCCAAAATACACCATAATAACCTAATTCAAGTGGTGTGAAACCAATTATCATGTATATAGGATTGCCTGATAATGATAGCGGTGAACCAATTCAATCCAAACCACCATGAATTTGGTGATATTAGTTGAAATACTGACCAATAGGTCCCAAGACATCCTCCAGACAACCTAGAATCAGAATAAAGGAAGAAACTAACTTAGTCTCGAGCCTTAGGGTTTCAGCCTAATAGAGACCAGGTGAAGGAGAGTTGAGATGGCCAATGAGAAAAAAAACATGGGGAGAGAGACTTACCACAATAACATGGAAACCTTATTTGAAGGAACCACCATTATGTGATGCGTAGAGAGGAGCTTGGAAGATGGGGTGGTGTGCCTTCACCATGGGAGAGGTGGGGGTTGCGCTTCACGTAGGAGGAGGAGATGGGGTGCACCTCCCTCTTATTTTCTCCCTCAAATAACCCCAATTAGATTTATTAGAATTAATATAATAATAATAATAATAACAATAATAACAATATTGTTATTATTATGATTTAATTTAAATGAATCTTTGATAAACCCCATAACTCCCCCATTACACATCATTTAATTAAATTATCCTCCAATAAATTTAATTAAATAAATTATCCAACTCATCATTATTTAATTAAATTATCCCAATAAAATTTAATTAAATAAAACCCCCATTTTCATCAAATAATCAGCTTCATCCTAACCTTGATTTTAAGTATATAAAACCCAAACTCCACATTTTTTCCTCATTTAATTAAATTTCATTCACTTGGATTTAATTAAATAAAACTCCCACTCATTATCAGTTAACTAAATTCTCTAAACATTATTTTAATTTAATAAAAACCCATTTTACATCTATTAATTAAATTCTTCTTATCAAATTGTTTAATTAAATTAAACCCCCAATATCACAATATTTAATAAAATCCATCATCCAGGAATTTAATTAAATAAATTAACCCGAACCCTAAAACTGGGTAAGTTGCATAGTTTGGCTTGCATGGTCTCAAAAACTGTGTGCCTACTATGTAGAACCTTCTTACCAAGGAACCCACTTTACACAGTCTGTCCCACACAGTTTTCCTAACCATGCGCAGACCGTGCAAGCATCTTTGTTTAAGACACTCACATTGTATGATTTCTCCCGCATAGTTTTCATAACCATGCATAGACCGTGCATGTGCTTATTTCTCCAAAAATTAAGATACACGGTTTCCTATAGTAGGCCTAACAATTTAATAGGTCGTACACCAACCATTCACTCTCTACAGTTCCTTAAAAACCCAACTTTTCCCAATCCGATGCTCAAGAATTCCAATCAACCATCCAGGATACTCCTCGAGCCTTTACCCATGCCCGATATAAACACGATTAAATGATCCCACATAAAAAATCTTTGTCCCAGTGCTTGGTTTTAAGACCGACCCATACAAATAACAAAATAGTGCAAAAACATTCATATTTTAACCTGGTTAAAAAATAAGGGACTTTACAATCAACCCACCATTAAAAACTTCTCGTCCTAGAGAAGCTATCGGGAATTACTACAATAATAAAAAACCCCAAATGGTTATAAATTATGATTCGAATAAATACATTGGGTTTTTGAACACCAAACCCACCATTAACAAAATTATAATCCCAATGGCCTAAACCTTTTATAACTGAGCCAAAGATTCAAATATAACCCAAAACATCAATAATAGCACATAACCGAGCCCACATAACTAGAGAAATGATCCTGTCAATGTCTTCTCAACACTCGCTCATTGGTTATTTTCATAAATGGTCTTAGCATCTATCGATCAATTTCCAAACCACAACAGTTTCCTCAAAAGTCATCACCAACCCTAAAAACCCACACTCTCCCTTGAACTGGTGATGTGACTTTAAAACGATTTCATCACCAACTACATGTAAGACAATGTCCTCACTATAATTTTGGTGACCAATCCAAGTTAATCCATCATAAGGGCTACCTTAAATTATATCGTTCCCCAGCACAAATAACGGTGTAACCCAATGAACCATGCATCCCATGTACAACCCAACTAAGAACCATTTATCAAGTCCAAAAACTCTTAAAACATTAACACAATGTATTGTCGACACTATATTATTACCTCTAGGATGAGATCAATATAGGGGAAATACTCATCTAATTTACAGGAGAACAGTAATAGTAAACTCAGGTCACCAAAATATGAATTGAAGTATCATTGGTCGAGTCATTACAAAAAGGGTCATCTTCTCCTGTTGACGCATCATCAACCAAACCACAATGCGTGTATCACCCAAGGAATCCTTGTCACTCCAATTTTTCCCATTGAAACTCTTCCAAAAACATACCTATGCGACACTACCCACCTTAGGGGTGTCTATTTCAACGTTGAAAAAATCAATTTCTCATAAGATAACTAGTTTAGAAACACCTTAAATGAAAATGTCAAATTCCACGAACCACGATCACCACGTCCACATCCTTCATGAAAGTTGAAACATAATCCTATCGGCGTGTCAAAACACCCATGTCTAAAAATTATTCTATAGTAGTGGGATTTTAACACCCTAATCTTCCATGGTACATTTACCTTTGAATAATGCAGTAGCTTGCCTTGTACGCAACTTGGAGTTTTAACACAGCACGACAAATAAAACTAACCATTATGAATAGTAATATCCACTTTTTTAAATTTTTTAAATTTTATTTTTAAATATGGACTTCATTTTTGAATTCAGAATATTGAAATTATCTTAGGGTGAATTTTTGGTATTTTTCAAAAAACATTCAATTTTTTATGAATAGTGAAAAACACTACATTATTATTTAAAACTGACTTTTTATTTAATTAATTAGTAATTTTATTTTAATTTGTTTTAGATCAAAATAGATTCATAATACCTATATTTGTTAAATTTAATTCATTTGAGTCATTTTATAATTAGTTTAGATATAAAAAATTTTATTGAACTTTTTACCGTCTTTTACCCACCTTCTTGGTGCATTTGCAAATTTTCATAAAACAGAATTTTACCACTTCTATGAGTTGAATTTAAAAAATCATAGAGACAGGGTTGAAATCAGTAAGTAAAATTTGGTTCAATAATATGAAAATAATTTTGGTGAATAGTACCTTTTGACTTTTATTTACCATGGTTAAAAGTAAATAAGGTAATTAAGGGTAGAAATGATATTATAATTACCCTAACACATGTTATAATTCTATTGGATAAGTGTAGTTATACCAAAAAAAACCATAGTAATAAAATATGATCCTCGTTGGACCACTTGGAGTAGATTAGGGAATTTATTATAATTTTATTTAAAGTAGAGTTAAAAGAGTTAAATTCAAAGTTTAATAACTAAACCATTTTTAATATAAGGTTACAGAAAATATAAATTAGACTATAAATATTCATTATAAAGATAAAAATATTTCCTACATAGTCATATTTTATTTATAATTTGTAGACATTATATAATTTAATTTATTTATGACACAATGTTGATGCAGTAATTACCTTAATAATGAAATATTAAAATAATTGATATTATAAATATCGAAATAAATGTAAATTGAGACTTATGATAAGTTGAACTAATTTTAAGGTTAATATGACATTTTAGGGTTTATTAAATAAATCTTATTTTAAGTGATAAATTTTTTATGGATTTCAAAAAAATTAAATACTAAATACTGTCTAAATTGACATAATTGACTTTTAAAAAAAATACTTTATTATTAATTGATATAATATTCCTAAAATTATAATCATAGTCCAAAAGACTTATATAATGTTATATATATCAATAATTAACCTCTTGGGGTTCTCTTGACAGTTTATTGTATGTTTATTAACCATATAATAAAAAAATACAATGAGACATGGTTAATGTCAAACTAAATATCTAAGAGTTAAATATAAAAGATAATGTTAATATGGTGACCTAAACTGGTCTAAAACATATGGGTTGAGATTTTTAGACCCATCTCCACCTTATAATCGAAATAAATCATTTTTGAGCTATTTGAAAATTATTTTATTATAAAATAATATTTCATGTTTTTTCTAAAGTGACCCTCACCTCTCTTATAAAAGGGTACTTCCCCTTCTCTTAATTTCACACCTCCAAATCAATTTAGCTCTACCAACCCCTACCCAAATATCCTCTAAACATTACAAACATAAACATATAGGCCTTAATTTGGTCAGAAATCCAACCTAAAGAGCCATTTTGATCAACTCAAAAGGAAACACCTGAAGAAGTGGTAATAATTTCACAACCCTCTTTCACGTTCTCTTCTTCTTCCAATTCCTCTTTATTTTTGGTCTCCATACAAAAATAAAAACTCCAGTACCTTTTACATACTATTCTTTTTTTATAAATATGGTACAACCACATTTTTTATTCTATCTATCCTATAAATGAAAAAGTCACCATACTTCCATACGAACGGCTTACTGTCTCCACGTCATGGTGTAGTTTATTATTCAAACACTTCATTGTTTGGATGGGTATAATATTGAGTATAATTAATTTAAATAATAAATATAAAATTTTAATGAATCTTTATATATGATATACCATCCAATTACATATGATTTCACAACTAACATAATGATATTGTCACTCGTGTGTATGTATGGATTACCATCTCCATGAATGTCATGATATTCATTCCCCATCATAATCATTCAAGAATAATTTTCATTTTATGATTAAAAATAATGTTTATGAACATAATATCATTCTATATATAAATAAAATACATCTTATCCATAATAAACATGGCTTATGTAACCAAACATATAAAGGAAAACGAATCAGTTAACACCCTAAACGATGATAATACTAAAATATTATTAACACAGAAATACTATCGAATCATATATGATATAATATTTATGTATAAAGTTCTTTTATAAATTAATAAAGATCTTTTAATTATTATACAAGAGGTTAAAATATCATAGACTAAGGAAAATTACAAGGTAAGGGTTAATTATACAATCTCTTTACTTATCCGAGGTTGTTAATATGTAAGTATCTACTGATACATCTTTATCATCCACATCCACCGTTTCTTAAAAATTTAATTCAAATTTTTTCTATTTACTATACAATGGGTTAAATTCATTTAATCCTTTATTTGACCACATATGTTTTGAAAGGAATCCTTCCATCGTTTTCCGAAAAGGGTACTTTATGATATTCTCGACAAAATTAAGGTAATATTGTATTTTTTAAATTTATACGAAAGATGTGGCTATTTTCTTCCTTTATAACACCAAAAAAGCTTCCCATACAAGATTATAAGAATATTTTCAGAATAAATGTTTTCATTAATAATTATATGACTTTTATATTATTTCAAAATATAAGGAGATGTTTCTCAACAAAATTTTTTGATTTCATCTATGTCAACATCCTTTGATGAATTTTAAGCTTGTTTGAAGTTGATTTATTATGATACAAATATTCCATATTTTATTGAAGGTTTTGTGATATTTTTAACTATGGATGTATTATTTTTACACCATTCATGGTTTATGGATAATGTATTGATATTTCTTTTGCTAGTTTTAATATAAATGTGTTTTTTATGCTTAAACCTTTTTATATGGGGAATGAATTGGACTTAGTAAGTGATGAGTGGAGCTCGCAATAGATTCTCGATGCATCGGTAGGTCTCATGAGACAAACTAGTGCCTTGGAAAAAGGCCTTGTAAAAATCTAATTTGTAGTCTTGGCACAAGGCCTTGACTATGTGGTTATGAAGTCTGGCGTTATGCATTGAAACATTATGAAATTAGATGTTGATATTACATGTGATTATTAGACTAGTTAAATATCAATGTGAATTAGTAAATGGAATTATTTGATTTATATATTCCGTTTTATGATGATGTTTAAGTTTAAAAGGCTTGTGTTTTAGTCTTATTCATTACATTAAATGTTTATGCTTATTCTTAAAAGTTTTTGTTATATTGTTATCCTTATTTAGAATTTGAGGTCACCCCTTTCTATGTTTTTTTTCCAGGATGAGAATAAGTATACTATGACTAACCTATAGGGATAGTCTAAGAGATGAATGTGGTCAATAGAGAAAATGTTGTTGTTTTTTCAATTTATAATGTAATGTAAAACTTATTAATGTATCTAGTACTTCCAAGGATACTAAATTGATCGGTCCTTCATGATTTTGATCCCTTAGGATCATTCCAATGTTATGTAATAATGCACCGACTCTAAGTAACTGGGGTCAGGGCATTACAGTTTGTATCATAGGATGTTTAGTACAAACCTTGGAAACAGTATTTAGATAAACTTTGATTATAGCACATTACCCTAAGATAGACTTTGAGGATTGGTATAGAAGAACTTATTAGAATTTTGGTGATGTAGAGATTCTGTGTATTTTCGAAGCAATACATCCCTGTCTAGATACGAGCAGGTAGAGGTGGCTCTGGAACAGATCTACCTAGGAGTGAAAACTCCAACAAGGAGTTTCGAACTTGACTCGGGGTATCCTAATACACGACAATGGGCCTTTCTCCACTCTTGGTTATGACACTCCTGAGGGATATGCTAAAGATAATTCACATTTTCTTTACAAACCATTATGAAGGATTTACGAGTATATACCTCCTCAAAGAAAACATGTTTTTTATGATTATTGTTATATCCATAAATTGTTCAATTTATGTTAAGTGTTTTACAAGTTTAGAATTATGTTTTGTGATTAATAAACTAATCTAGTGGATTCCATTGTTTAGAAATAACACCTAGTGGAAGGAATAGAAACCATATCAACGCATGTAATCAATGTAGGGATTTCCCTCATACTAAAAATAATTATAGTGGAGTTGGTGATGTAACTGGTGATGATCAAATTATCACCATACTTGGAAAACTCACTCAGGTTATGAATAATAACCTTACCCATATGGAGAACCCAGATCCACAATGTGGAGGATCAACATTAGACCACTTCATGAGGCAAAAACCACCAACATTCAATGGTAGTACAAATCCATTAGTAGTTAATCAATGGAAAATTTCCATAGAAAAGATATTTCATTATTTGGGGAGTAGAGAAAGGGAAAAAGTTGTCATCGCTATTTACCAACTCACAGGATATGCAGATCAATGGTGGTCATTAATCCAATACACAAAGAAAGATGAGGCTGTGTCGAACCAGGAATAGAGGGAGCTTAAAGATATTTTCTTATAAAAATACATTCTTCGGTACCATCAAGCGTATATGGAAAGACAATTTCTGAGTCTGAGGCAAAAGGAAGATGACAATGTCACAAAGTATGAGTCTAAATTTTCATGGTTATAAAGGAATGTGGAAAATTATATACATAACCCAAGGAGTAAGATTGATCGATTATTTGAGTGGTTAAAACAATTTCTTCATTGAGCATTAGTCTCAAAGTATTTCTCATCGTATGAAGATATTTTCTCATGCGCTATCTAGATAGAAAAGGAATTCTATAAGTCTTATGACTTCAAAGAAAAGAAAGATAAGAAGAGATCTGCTGACCACTCTGGAAATGGAAATAAGGGTAAGAAGGGAAATGTTGAATATCCATCATACGGTAAATTAAGGAAGAGATACCCTAGTACTTTCCTGAAGGGAATATGAGTCTGTTACAAGTGTGGTGAAAAAATCCACCAAGCACGTGACTGCAAGGGAAAGAAATAGGTTGTCAATGTTGAATGCTACAATTGTAGAGAAAAGGGAGATTGTGCAAATGAATGTCCTAATCTCCAAAGGAAGTTACCTCAGAAAAGTCCAAGGGAGCGATGTCAAGCTTATGCGATCACTACTGCTGAGGTTGAAGCTCTAAAGGATGTGGTTGTAGGTAATTTAATGGTTTTATCAAGTTTAGACAATGCTTTATTTGATTCTGGTTCATTTCATTGTTTCATATCTTCCCAGTTCTCTATGAAAATTTGATTATTTCAATTCGAAATAACAAGGTATTTTTCAGTCAAAACTCCTAAGGGAAGTATCATCACAATAAGGTTTTGTGAATCAACTCCCATTAGGGCATATAAATGTTCTTTATCTGCTTATCTCACCATCATACCCATGAATGAATTTGGTATAATCCTCGCAATGGATTGGCTTTCGGACCATGATGCGAAAATTTATTGTAAGAATAAAGAGGTTACAATTTTTTGTGATGATAAGGAGTACCTTATCTTTAGATCAGAAATGTCCCAATCTGAATCTTATCTAGATCCACCCCCATTAGCTCTAATAAATTCAATTATTGGGGAAGAAGAGAATAAAATAATTATGGGTGAGGAAAAGAATGTTCGAATAGAGTACGTACCTATTATGCAATATTATGTTGATATGTTTCCAGAGGATTTACCTGGACAACATCCAGAATGAGAAATTGAGTTTTCCATTGATTTAATTCCTAGTTCATGGCCCATATCGAAGACCCCTTATAAAATGGAAACTATAGAACTAGTGGAAGTAAAGTAAAAACTAGAGGAATTGAGTAATAATGGATTTATTTTCCCTAGTGTATCTCAATGGGGAGCCCCTGTCCTTTTTGTTATGAAGAAAGAAGGATCTATGAGGTGGTGCATTGACTACAGGGGGATCAATGCTATAACAGTAAAGAACCAGTATCCACTACCTCACATTGATGATTTATTCAACCAACTTCATGGAGATCAATATTTTTCAAATATTGACCTTCGATCTGGATATCATCAGTTGTGTGTGAAGAAGGAAGACATTCCGAAAATGGAATTTCGAACCAGGTAAGCGAATTACGAGTTTAAAATAATGCATTTTGATTTGACTATTATACCCTCTCTCTTCATGGATTTAATGAATAGAGTTTTCAATGAATATCTTGATGACTTTGAATTGGTTTTATCGATGATATCTTGGTATACTGAACAAGCTACAAAGACCATGAAAATCACTTGTGCACTATTCTAAAAACCCTCATAAGAAATGAATGATATGGGATGTTTAGAATGTCTGATTTCTGACATCAAGAAATTTCTTTTCAAGGCCATATTTTCTCTAAGGATGGAATCTGTGTTGATCCTTCAAAGACCAAGGAAATCCAAGAATGGCAAGCACTGACGAGAATAACTGAGGTACACAGTTTTTTAGGTTTAGAAGGTTATTATCGACGTTTCATCCAGAATTTTTACTGGTTGGATAACCCATTAAAAAATCTCAAACGTAATGGGGATAAATTTGTTTGGACAAAAGAGTGTGAAGATTTTTTTGAAGAACTGAAGAGAATATTATTCAACGCCCCTATCTTGACTTTACCGTCAAGTAATGATGGGTTGTTATTTATAGTGATTCTTCAAATAATGTACTTTATTTTGTCCTTATGAATAATTATAGAGTTATTTTTTATGCATCAAAATAGAAAATAATTCATGAGAAAATCTAAACCACTCATGATTTTGAGTTAGTAGCTGTAATATTTCCTCTAAAGATACGGAGACACTATCTCTATAGTAAAAAATGTGAGATTTATACTGATCAAAATAGTTTGAAGTATATTTTCTCACAAAAAATAACTCAACATGAGGCAAAGGAGATGGATTTAACTACTCAAGGATTATGATTTCACAATACACTACCACCTAGGGAAGGAAAATAAGGTGGCAGATGCTTTGAGGAGAAGGGATCATGGAGTTTTGAACAAGATGAGAGTTGAAAGGGGTCCTATTTTCATGGATATAGTAAAAATGGATATGAGGATAACCATTGAAGGTGAAACATCAATAATTATTCAAATGGTTCCCAAAACATATTTACTAGAAAGGATAAAAATTTCTTTGACTAATGATGACGAGTTTCAAAAGTGGATTAAAGCCATAAATGATGGGATATTGAGTGACTTTGTTTATGAAGATGTAATTATGAAATTTGGGAAGAGACTTTCTGTTCCTGATATACCTGATCTAAAAAGGGAATTGTTGGATGATTATCATATCTCCAATTAATCTATATACCCTAGGATCACCAAGAAGTATATAGATTTGAAGGAACATTTTTGGTGGGACAACATGAAGAGGGAGATTACTGATTTTGTGTAAAGATGTATGGTTTGTCAACCCGTGAAAGCTGGAAGGAAACAACCTGTAGAAATCTTTCAACCTCTACCCAAACCCCAGTTTAAATGGGAAAATATTAGGATAGACTTTTTCATGGGGCTACCAAAGAATCCTTGAAGGAATGATGAAATATGGGTCATTATAGATCATCTTACAAAGTCAGCACATTTTATTTCTATAAGAGAAGATTCACCACTTGAACTTCATGAAAGACTATATATTAATGAAGGTTCAAGACTCCATGGTTTACCTCTATCGATTGTTTCTGATCACAATCCCCATTTTACATCAAGATTTTGGAAAAGTATTTGGAAGGCCTTGGATACACAACTTCATTTGACCACTGCCTACCACCCTCAAATGGATGGAAAATCATAACGGACTATTCAAACCTTAAAAGACACATTGAGATCTTTCTCATTTGACTTTCAAGGTATGTGGGATCAATATTTACATCTGGTAGAATTTTCTATAACAATAGATTCCATTCAATTATTCGGATGGCACCATATGAAGAGTTATATGGAAAGAGATGTCGTACACCAACTTTTTGGGAAGATATTGGTAAAAGAAAACTCATAGGCTCAAAACTTGTTGAGGAAACAATGAAAAAGGTGAATATTATCCAAACCCACATCAAATCTTCTCAAAGTAGGAAAAACATCTATACCAATAATTGGAGGATGGATTTGGAATTTCAAGAAGAAGATCAAGCATTCTTGAAGGTATATCAGTGGAAGGGTGTTATACGATTTGGTAAGTAGGTTAAATTGAGTCCTAGGTACATAGGACCTTTCGAAATTCTATACTGAATTGGAGTTGGGGCTTATCGTTTGGAAATTCCTCAAAGTCTCTCCAAAGTTCATGATTTGTTCCACATATAACTATTGATAAAATATATGCTTGACCCAACACATGTACTCACCTATGAGGAAATTGAACTGGAACCTGATCTGTCTTATTATAAAGAGCCAATAAAGATTCTTGATACCAGAGAACAAGTACTGAGAAACCGGAGACTCGTCTGGTAAAATCTCTATGGAGAAACCATAAGATGGAAGAGGCAACGTGGGAACTTGAGAAACTTATGATGAAGAACCACCCAAATATTTATATGTCGTAATATTCTAGAAATTTCAAGGAAGAGATTATATTAAGGAGGGGAGAATGTAACACCCCAGGATTCCACAATACATTTCCCTTTGAATAATGTAGTAGCTTGCTTTGTACGCAACTTGGAGTTTTAACACACCACGACCATTCAAACTAGTCTTTATGAATAGTAATACTCACTTTTGGAAATTTTATAAATTATATTTTTCAAAATGGACTTCGTTTTTGAATTCGGAATATCAAACTTAGCTTATGGTGAATTTTTGGTATTTTTCTAAAAACATTCAATTTTTGATGAATAGTGAAAACACTAGGTTATTGTTTAAAACCAACTTTTTATTTATGTAATTAGTTATTTTATTATAATTTATTTTAGGTCAAAATATATGCAAAATAACTATATATGTTCAATTTAATTTTATTGGAGTCATTTGATAATAAGTTTAGATATATAAAATTTTATTGAACATTTTACCGCCTTTTATCCACCTTCTTAGAGAATTTACAAATTAGCTTAAAACATAATTTTACCGAAACTATGAGTTGAATTTCAAAATCATGAGTGAAATGGTTGACATCAGTAAGTAAAATGTGGTTCAATAAGATTAAAGTAATTTTTGGTGAATTGTAACTTTTGAATTTTATTTACCAATGTTAAAAGTAAATAGGGTAATTAACGGTAAAAATGATAATATAATTACCCTAACAAATGTCCTAATTCTATTGGATAAATGTAATTCGACCAAAAACAAGCTTAGGAATAATATATGATCCTCTTTAGTCAACATGGATTATATTAGGACATTTATTAATATTTTATTTAAAGAAGAGTTAAAAGAGTTAAATTCAATGTAGTTGGGGTTTTGCTTAGTGGTAAGCACCCCATAAATCTACAGAAAAATGGGGGTTCAAAACCCATGGGGTGCAGGGTATTGTAGAATCACTGTAGCAATTCTATAGAAGTCACAATACTATTGCAATGGTGGAATTTTAGCGGTAGCAGGGGAACTGTAGCGGTGGCAGGTACTGTGCGGTACTGTAGCTGCGCGGGTATTGTAGCAGTATTATTCACAGAACGGGTCTTGGCCCTAAAATTTGAGCCTACGTGCTATGTAATGTGCTAAATGCCCATTGGTCCTACAGTCTATGTAATGGATCTCCCACTACCCAATTAAAGTGGTCTTTTCTTTGCTTTAAAAATAAAAATGAGGCTTCGACCCCAACCTTTTAAAAGTGTTAAATTCAATGTTTAATAACGAAACCATTTTTAATACATGGTTACACACAATATAAATTCGACTATAGATATTCATTAGAAAAAAAAGATTTCCTAAATAATGGTATTTTAATTATAATTTTTATACATTAAATAATTTATTTTATTTAAGACATAATGATTATGCTGTAATTAACATAATAATAAAATATTAAAATAATTGATATTATAAATATCCAAATAAATATAAATTGAAACTTCTGATAAATTACACTAATTTTATAGGATAATATAATATTTTAGGGTTGATTAAATAAATTTTATTCAAGTGATAATGTTTTTGTGTATTTCAAAAAAAATAAAATACCAAATAGTGTCAAAATTAACATAATTGAGTTTTTAAAACAAATACTATATTATTAATTGATATAATATTCATAAAAATCTAAGGTTCAGCCAAAGGAATTAGATAGGGATGGATATATCAAGAACGAATCACTTTGGGTTATCTTGTCAATTTATAGAATGTTTATTAACCATAAAACATATAAATACAAAGAGACATGGTAAATGTCAAACTATTTAACTAAGAGTTATGTCTAAAATATAAGGTTAATATGGTGACCTAAAACTATATAAAACCTATTGGTTGAGAGTTTTGAGACCCATACCCACCTTATACACTAAATAAATCAATTTTGAGCCATTAGAAACCGAAAATAATTTTATAATATAATTATATTTCATGCTTTTCCTAATGTGACCCTCACCTCTCCTATAAAAGGGTACATCCCCTTCTCTTAATTTCACACAACCATATCCATTTGTCTTTCCCAAAACCTACACCAATATCCTATAAAATATCATACCTTTAAGCTAGAGGCCTTACATTGATAAAAAATCCAACCTATGGAGTCCTTTTGATCAACTCAAAAGGAAACACATGAAGAAGAGATAATAATTTCACCGCCCTCTTTCATGTTCTTTTCTTCTTCCTCTTCCTCTTTCTTTGTTGTTTCCATACTAAAATAATAAATCCAGTACCTTCTACATAATATGATGATATTATAAATATTTTACATCCATATTCATTATTCTATCCATCCTATAAATGACAATGTCACCATACCTGTGTAAGAACGATTTACGGTCCCCACGTTGTGGTGTAGTTCGTTATTCAAACACTTCATTATTTGGATAGGTATAATAATTAGTATAACTAATGTAAATAATAAATATAACATTTTAATGATTCTTTATATATGATATATCATCCAATTATATACTATTTCACTAACAATACAATTATATTGTCACTCATACGTACGTATGGATTACCGTCTCCACGAACGTGGTTAGATTCATTTCCCATCATAAGCATTCAAGAATAATTTTCATTTTATGATTAAAAATAATGATTATGAACATAATATCATTATATATATAAATCAAATACATCATATCCATAACAAACATGGCTTATGTACCCAATCATATAAATGAAAAGGAATCAGTTAACACCATAAACGATGATACAACTGAAATATTATTGACAAAGAAATATTAGAGAATCATATATGATATCATATTTAAGTATATAGTTCTTGGATAATTTAATTAAAAAACTTTAATTATTATACAGGAGGTTAACATAACATCAACTAAATAAAATTACAATGTAGGTGTCAATTATATAATCTCTTTACTTATTCGAGGATGTTAATACATAAGTATCTACTAAGACCTCTTTATAATCCACATCTGTGTTTTCTTAAAAATGCAATTCAAACCAATTTTAACATTTACTAGAATATGCTTTAAAGTAATTTAAACCCTTATTTGACCATATATGTATTGAAGGTAATCTTTCCATCAATTTCCAAACAAGGTACTTTATGAAATTCTCAACAAAATTAAGGTAAGAATGTATTTTTTAACTTATACGACGAGTGCGGCTATTTTCTGCCATTATAACATTGTCAAAGCTTCCCATACAAGCTTACTTGAATTTTATCAAAATAAATGTTTTCTTTTATAATTATATTACTTTAAATTATTTAAAAATAGTAAGAGATATTTCTCAGCAAAATGTTTTTATTTCATCACTGTAAACATCCTTTGATTGATTTTAAGCTTGTTTGGAGTTGATTTATTATGATACAAATCTTCCATATTGTATTGAAAGTTTTGTGATATGTTTCAATATGGATGTATTATTTCTACACCACTCTTAGTTTATGGATAAAGTATTGACATTTTTTATTCTAGTTTTAATACAAGTTTTTATGTTATATTTAATCCTTTTCATATGAGGAATGCATCAGACTTTGTAGGTGACGGGTGGAGCCCACTATAGATCATCAATGCATTGGTAGATCTCATTAGAAAAACTAGTGTCTTGGAAATAGGCCTTGACAAAATCTTATTTGTAGTCTTGGAACAAGGCCTTGAATATGTGGTTATGAAGTCTAGCGTTAAGCATTCCAACATTACGAAATTGGCTATTGATATGACATGTGATTATTCGATTACTAGAATATCCATGTGAATATGTAAATGGAATTATTTGATTTATCTTTTTCATATTATGATAAAGATTATGTTTAAAAGTCGTGTGTTTTAGTCTTATACATTTCCTTTAAGGTTTATGAAAATTCTAGATAGTTTATGCTGTATTGTTATCCTTACTGAGCTTCTAAGCTCACCCCTTTCTATGTTTTATTTTTCCCAAGATGTGAAGAAGTATATTATGACTGACCTAAAGGGATATTCTAAGGGATTAATGTGGTTAATGGGGACAATGTTTTTGTTGTTTTTCATTTTATAATGTAATTTAAAACTTTTGAAGGTATCTATTACATCCAAGGAAACAAAATTGACTTCTCCTTCGAGATTTTAATCCCTTGTGATCATGATAATGTTATGTAATAATTCACCTACTCTGGGTAACTGGGGTTGGGGAATTATAGGGATGAACTAACCTTAATTCCCCAAACTCTCTACTCCATAGTTAAACCAATGACTTATTTAACAGCTAACCATAATAGAGGTATGTATAACCTGCTGAACCGGGAATTTCCAAATACTTATTCCCCTGTCAAGAGTCAAGATACAATGACCACCTCTCAAAATAAGGGTGTCATTATTTAAAACCAAAAGACCTACTTTGGAAAACTGAACATTAACAGTACCAACATCAAAAATATCATACCAGAAACAAAGTATCACAAGATATACAGGTGCAAAAAACTACGGGCTAGTCCCTTATGAATCATATGCATCAACCCTATCTCTTTGTCACACAAACCAGAGCCCACTTGGCACAGAATCCCCAATTTCATTTTTATACATTTGATTAATTAATTTGAACCTATAAACATTTGATAGAATTTCAAAAAAACTAAAAAGTACTATTCCCAAACAAGAAATTGGTTTTCAAACAATGCTCCTCAACCAAAATAGGCAAGCTATAACAATACTCCTATTAAACATTTAACATTTAGCATCAATTCATTTTAAACAGGCAATTTAGCCTCTAAATTTATTTTAATCTGAAGGCAGCGTTTGAGAGTCCAATTTATTTAAAACACCTAGGTTCTTCAAAAAAATAACCCTATAATAGTTCATTTTATAAAAATCAATATATTTATAATTATATCCATTTTCAAACACATTATTATAATACAATGCTCAGTCACATGGTTGGCCATCTACCAATCGATAAGATGCTCATAAACCTTACCATTGGTATTTTGTTCCCATATATCCTATTCAATTTACATTAAAAAATTTAACATTAAAATCCATTTTTTCGAATATTCTTATAAACGAGTTACCATTTTTCCAGTTATAAGGCACCCAAACACCTTATAACTGAAATTGGATCCTGTTGTAAACACAATCAATCAATTTTCTACTCATTCAACCATTTACACATTAAAACATCTATAGAATGTTATCATAAGTAGTAACACAAAAACATTATATAACATAGAAGCATGTATATACATCAAAACATGGAAACAATAGAGGAAACATGGAATATAAACACCCAAGCATGTTATACCAATCACTTAAACATGCTATCTATAGGGGAATGATAATGCAAATCAAAACATGACATTCCACCCAAGGCACACAATCAAAATTTGCAGGCATCCTATAAATGCAACTACATGGAATGTTATATGCATGCTATGTGAATCATTAAG
The DNA here is from genome assembly GCA_963277665.1 of Viscum album. Taxonomy (NCBI): domain Eukaryota; kingdom Viridiplantae; phylum Streptophyta; class Magnoliopsida; order Santalales; family Viscaceae; genus Viscum; species Viscum album. The sequence goes on along the minus strand of OY728133.1, from coordinate 1,754,706,583 downwards.
TTCCTAAGATTATGCATGTAATGAAATTTCCATAATTTTCAAAATTCTCAAAACTAATAAGCTGGGGAAAATACACTAGTAACTCAAGGTGAAATCATATCAACTGTAATCTCAAGTAGTATAAACATTAATTACCATCCATGGACACTTGGTCATTTCTCATACATGGGGTGATACATCCCATGAATGAATATTAAAAGAGTGTTGAAACCTTCCTAGTACCCTATATACCCACCCAAAACAGAAAGGAAAAGGAAAAAAAGAATGAAAACATGAACCTATTATACCAATTTTTAACTTCTCGTCCCATCTTACCCTCGAACCAATAGCTAGGCTAGTCACCACATTACCTCAAGCACATCTCCTCATATTCCAGAGGATACCGACTAGCTGGGATGTGATATGGATAGTTTTTGGGGTGTTCATACCCTCATATTCAAATTTCACAATGGTAGTAGATAATAAACTCAAATAACAGTGGAAGTATTTGTAAAAATATATTCAACTGTATAATGAAAATGGCCAATTCTAGTTTTTACAATGCATGTATTTCATGGTGATACATATCGTAATGAAATAAACATAACAACTTGCATTATATTCCAGTATAGAAATAAAGAAAATACTCAAAGCCCCAAGGGTGATATCTATTAGTATCTCATGCTCCCACCCAGTCCTTTTCTCCTAACTCGCAATTATAAGTTATAGCCACATGAAAAGTTCCACAACCCTGTAAATAATAAAGTATACTCAGGTACCCTAGGGCAATGGCAGCTCGAATAGGGTGTGAGATATACATATGAATGATTCGCTCTGTCTGACCATCCATCTGAGGATGAAAGGCGATGCTCAAACATAGCTAGGTCTTAAACGCCTCCTTCAATCACTTTCACAATTGGGAAGTAAATCATGAATCATGATTAGAGACAATCATTGATGGAACCGCATGGAAACGCACAATCTCCTATACATAGAGGCATCCCAAGCCCTCTACATATCCCTACTGTCAAATAGGTAGGATGTTGGCTGACTTGGTGATCGGTCAACGATCACCAAGATAAAATCATGTCCCATGGATGTACATGGAAGTCCTTTCACAAAGTCCATGGTGATTTAATCCCACTTCTACTCCAAAACCTCTAGTGATGGTGCTAAACCTCTTAGAACTTAATGCTCAAACTTTACTTGCGGACTGATGAGGCATCGAGTAAAAAACTCTACCACTGCCTTATTTAACGCTGGCCACTATTGCTGACACAAAAGGTCCTGGAATATATTTTCCACACAAGGATGTACTTCTAGAGGGGATTATAGAACTCCCTCAACACCTCTTCACGTAGAACCCCCCATACAATGGTATGTCCTTTAAAGAGGATGACTTGATCACTACCTTTAGAAAATCATTCATGTTCGTATCTTGAGGATATTTGAGCATGTCAATCCTCAATGTCAATGTCTACAAGATTCACCTCCCTAACTCGCTAAAGGAGTGGGGCAGTGACTGTCACAGACTGGAGGTAAGTTGTTCCATCTCTATTCAAAAAGGACCTCCGCAATGCGACTAGCTGCTATGTCTCCTCACTTAGTAGTTGTAAACCAAACCTCCTTCTATGTGCGTCTTCCACCATGTTCCCCTTCACAAGAGTATAGACTATCCCAAATTCATAGTCCGGGAGGAACTCCTGCCATTTCCATTGTCTCTGGTTTAGTTCCATCTATGAGAATATATATCTGAGACTCTTGTGATCTGAGTAGAATGTAAAATGTTTTCCCATCAAGTAATGTCACCAAATATTTTGGGCAAATACCACTCCTCCTAACTCTTGGTTGTGGGTGGCATAGTTATTCTTGTGTTGCCTCAGCTATCATGACCTCTAGGTGATAACTGCTAGATCCTGCATTTGGACACACCCTTGTCCGGTCCCGGATGCATCACAGTGGACTACATACCAAATCCCTCTTCTGGTAGCCTCAAGATGGGGGCACTCGTCAGTCTCCACCTCGACTCATAAAGATTATATTATCATCTCTTCATCCATATGAAATGTTATTCCATATTTTCTAACAATGAATATAGTTCCAAAACTCTGGAAAAGTCTGGAATGAATCTCCAGTAGTATCCAACCAACCATAGGAAACTCCACACATCGGGAACACTCCTAGGTGGCTTCCAAGAAAGAAAAATATCTATCTTTGAAAAATCCAGGACAACTCTAGCCTCAGAGATAACGTGTCCCATAAAGTGGACCTCTGATATCTAGAACTAGCACTTTGAGAGAATACCATAAAGATGGTTCTATCAAAGTGTATCCATAACTATCTGTAGATGATAGGAATGCTTCTCCTCCATCGCTGGGTATATCAAGATGTCATCAATGAAGACCACCACAAAGTGATCAAGGTATGGATGCAAGATCCTATTCATGAGTCTCATTAAAACTACCAGGGCATTGGTCATGCCAAATGTCATAACCAAGAACTCATAGTGGTCATACCAACATCTGAAGGCCATCTTATTCACACCCTTATCTTGTACTCTGAGCTGATGATAGCAAGATATTAGGTCTAGCTTCGAAAACCAACGAGCTCCCTTTAAGTAATCAGAGAGATAATAAATCCTCAAAAGTGGACAATTGTTCTTCATGGTCACCTGGTTTGGGCACCGATAGTCCACACAGGGTCTCAAACTCCCATCTGCCTTCTTGGCGAACAAAATAAGGGTTTCCCATGGAGAAACATTGAGCCTTATGAACCTCTTCCACTACAAGACCTCGAACTGTACCTGTAACTCAAAAAGCTCTGCAGAAGCCATCTGATATGCTGGTGTAGATATCAGTGACGTACTAGGGTACTGGTCGATGTAAAATTCTACCTCTCTACACATAGGTAGTCCCTGAAAATCATCATGAAAGACATCGGCATACTGGTCCACCACTATAGGATAGCTCAGAATCTCAACATAAACTGTCCCTAGGGTAAGGCTAGCCAATTGATCTGTGATCGGCTGCACCCTCCTCTGGGTTAGTCCATCTTGTGCTGAAAAGGATCCCTTCTCACCAGTGAAGGAAAATATATTCCAATCCTCATGGACACACCGTACTTTGCGCCTAATATAGTCAATCTAAGCATGGACTGTGGATAACCAGTACATACCCCAGATGACTTCATAAGGCCTCAACACCACTACTAAAAGATCCTAGATGAAGTTATCACCTCTTAGAATAATCTCACACTACCATAACTAGTGTTTAATCATCAAATCCCATCTCGTAAGAGTCTCTAGCCATAAGGATCGGGACAACGACTCCACTGGAATCTCAGAGCTCCGAATAAGGGTTGTGGCAATAAAAGATTGACTAGAACATGTTTCTATAAGTATTTGTAAATAAGGTGGAGTAGACAAAGATCATAACTCAAATCATATATTGAGATCCATGGTCATAGGCCTCTGCTGCTTTGAGCTAAGCTCATCCTTGACCACCTGCTCCTTGTGGTCATGCTGGACCACCGGGAGGTGGTGGTGGTATAACTTCAAATCGCCACCCACCACCTACTGCACGACCAGCTCCTCTGCCACATCTACCTGCCACCAATGAACCTCCTCGATTGAATCTTCACCTCTGCCTCGACGGTCCCTCTATCGTCGACAAGTTGTTTGTATGGAGGGTCGGGAAGTCGTGAGCCATGTGACCCTACACACCTCATGAGTATCACTACCTGCTCCTAATATGTCGGCCTCTGTCCTGTGAGCCCCACACCACTGACCCTATATCCTGAGGTCATCCACCTGAAGGTCTGGCCCACTTGGGCCACTTCTTCATCCATATACTGCCTGATACAGATGACTCTACTACCTGGCGTCTTCTGGTGGCTCTCGCTTTCGGTGGTTTCTCAGCTTGGATACTCTCCACCAAAAGTGCTCGCTCTAGAACCTCATCCTATGTCAGAATGATGAGGAATATCATCAGTTCTATGATCTCCCTTCGGATACCACAATCAAAGGTACGAGCCTTGATGAAAGGGTCCCGCACCATATTGGGTGAGTAGCAAGAGAGATCAGTGAACCTTGACATGTATTGGGCCACGGTCATGCTGCCCTGATATAAGTGTTGCAGCTCTTGTATACATACGGAGTGTAAATTCGTTGGGATGAACTCTACCATGAAAAGTCTCTCTATGTCCGCTCAGATGATGGTCACCAAATCGTGGATCTAGAGCATTAAGCTCCACCATCTCCCTACTACTCCCTGAAAAAAACAGGCTGCTAGGATCACCATCAAATCATCTAGTGTCCCTATGAAGCAGAAAAATCTGGCCACAGCCTCCATCCAGTCCTTAGCCACATGCGGGTACTTCTCACCTTGGATCCTCTAAGGCCTCTACCGCTAAAACTCATTCAACGTGCTCAGTCGATGTGCACCATTTGCTGGAGGGGCTCATGGAAACAACTTACCAATGGGTGGTGGTGATTCTAGTACACCACCTCATGGTCCTAATGCCAAAAGAGGGCCCTACACCGAGGGATCATCACTCGGTGGGTCATCATCACGTACTCTCTCAGGAATCCTTGCTAGTTGTCCATGTGGAAACATTGTTTTCGATGCTTCCGTCATGGCACACACGTCCGTCTTGTTTTGGGGGATGGTTGCACAGTTTTTTGCCCTGCATTCCATCTTTCCAAAGGCAGGTGGAATTCGTCGCTTGATTAGGGATGTTTTCTCCTTGATCAAAATGAGATAATTGGACGTCGGTTCTTCTTTCTATGGATTCCTCCTCATAACTCGTCACCATGTCTGGGTCTCCCTTATAGACTTAAGATGTTTTTCCGGAAACTCTTCCTAGCACCATATCATCACGGACCCTAGTTAATTACACTACTTCTCTAGGGTACTTCCAAAGGGTACGGTCAGGGAAGCAACCTTCGGTCCGTGGAGTAGTCATGGTGGACATCACTGGCATGTTTGGACACTGGAACACTGGTGCGACTGGGTTTCTTCCCATTATTATAGGGCTTCTCTAGGGCGTGGAAGCCCGATGAATCCCATGTCTAATGCGAGGAATTATATGCCATAGGAATGTCTCTGAGGTTTTCCCCAGCTTCCCATATTTAACACAGGGTATGCTACAAGCTAAACGTCCAACAGAGATAGATCAAACTAATCAGAACACTGACTAGAGTGGATCAGATGAGTGTAACCCATGGAGGACACACTGATATAGGTTTGTTGACATGACCTCACTGGGATATGGCGGCTCGTGTAAGAATCAAGATTGATGATGGGTGTTGAGTGAAATGTGTGGTGAATGGGATGGAACCACCATGATGATGACGATAATGTTGGGCTTGAGTCTCAGGGAGAATTCCTATGTATCCCCGTGATAGGGAATCAAAGTTTACGTAGTTCATGAGGGTGATGGGACGCCTGAGGAGGTGACCTGTGAGAATAGATGCATGGATGGGACCCGGAGGAAGTGGAACCTCTAGGTTGGGATATGATCTTCTCGAGACACATAGGCTCGAGGGAAAGGTCAGGTGATGAGCTTGAATTAGGGGGGTACTCATAGTACACCAACCTGATGATGTGTATGGGGATTATGCATGGTTAGCAACTTGGGTTGGTCTGACGCCACTAGGACGAACCAAATATGTGGGACCCGTCAAAGGGGATTACAATGGATTTCCACTAAATGGGGGATGCAGTGGCTTACCACTGATCGTGATACAATATATTACCGTTGATTGAGGGACATAACAACTTACCACTGACTGGGGGATACAATGAATTACTACTGAATGGGGGACATAATATTTTACAACTAACTGGGGGACACAATGGCTTATCGCTGACTGGGGGACAAAACGTCTTAGCATTGACTAGGGGACACAATGGCTTTCCACTGACTAGGGGACATAATAGCTTTCCGCTGACTGGGGACACAACAACTTACTGCTACATGGGGTTTACAGTTTAACATCATGTGGGACGAAGGTGAAATGATATGAATAAGGACCTGGGGTCCATATGGATGTTGTGGGGGAACCTAATTGAAGGGGGGTTGGAACGACCGGTTGTGGGGCTTGAACCTGATGGAGTATTCCTACATACCCTTCCGTGGCAAGGATCAAAGTCCTCGTAGTTCACGTGGTGGAGTGGGAACTGACGTGAAGATGGTCGGGACTACTGGGTGTTGGGATTGAACCTCAGGGTGGCTTCCTATGTACCTTGCCATGGAAAGGATCAATGTACACGTAGTTCAGGATGGTGTATTGGGCTTACAATCTAGGATTCCCAATGTGTTGGTGAACCGACGTGAAGGAGGTCGGAACGACTGGGGGGTGGTCTTGAACCTCGTGGAGGCTTTCTACGTACCCTGCCTTGGCAAGGATCAATGTCCTTATAGTTCAGGATGGTGTTTGGGGATTACACTCTAGGCTTCCCATGGTGTTGGGGAACCGACGTGAAGATGGTCGAAATAACCAATGGGTGGTCGGATTGAACCATAAGGAGGATTTCGACGTACATCACCTGGGCAAGGATCAAAGTCTTCATAGTTCAGGTATGAGTGTGGGGATTACACTCTAGGCTACCTGAGGTGTTATGGTCGATGCTTACTCAAAGACCACATGAGTCATGCTCGGTGTGAGAAACAAGAGGTAGGAAAGACCTAACAATCACATCGCAAATGGTGTGTCTGCAGGAAGTGAAGTGGGGCTCACACGTGGTTATCAGACCAAAGATGAAACAGGGGCTTACGCGTGGTTAGCGGACCATGGGAGATGGAGATCGGGACTTACTTCTGGGTGGAGGCTCGGGTGGTGACATAGCCCAATAGGGGAGGGGTTTGGAATCAAATAAAGGAGGCATAGGGATGTTTCCTCCTACAAGAAAATCTAGGGGATCACACCAAGGTGGTCTCCTTTTCTGCACGGATGGATTTCGCTCTAATGAAAACGACCTCATTCCATGTGAGGAATGATCTCACTCCCGTGGAGACCGATGGGTGTAAGGAATGTCTAAGACAGGGCACCCCACATGCGAGGCATGGGGTGAGAGCATAGCTTAACGTCATGTGTTGAGGATGATGGTTCTTGGCAATATAACATCCTGTAGCTTGGACAAGGGAGGGTTCAATTCGCACCCCTAGGACTTACATAACCGGTACCCTCTTCACCTTGGTTAAGAGAAGGGATAAGCAACATCTTGTTGAGGGGTTTCTCTGGAGAAAACCATTGGGGGGTCTATGTTAGCATGGATATGTGAAGAAACAATAGTTGTTATTGTGCCTATGCGAAGAAGCATGAGGTGAAGCAACACAACGAGAAGTATCCTCCAAGGGACATTGAAATTGCTTCAAGAAAACCTGAATGGCCATAAGGGAAAAGGAGTTGCGGAACAAAGGGGTTAACAGGTAGAAGCCTTTTGAAGATCTGGTTCCCCATGAAGTATAGGGACTCCATGAAGGGATGTGCTTCACAAAGTATAGTCTCCTAGGCCAGGGATAGGGTGTAGGTTCATATGGGAGGATCCTCACAAAGTGGAAGTGTATTCGCGAATAAATACCTTGAAAAGCAAGGTTTCCTTGCATAGCATAGCATTATGATGCAATGTTCTTCATGATTCAAAGTGACCAGGCCTTAGTACTTTGGTTACATGTGCATGGAGGGTGCTTCGCAAAGCATAAGTGCTCCACAAAGACCTGAGTCTCCTTGGGGATCTCCTTCCACTTCGAAGACCCGTGGGCTTCGTGAAATGAATACCTCTCGAAAGTGGGGATCAATTAAGGCCAAAGTGGAGGTACTTCGAGGATAAAAAGTACCTTGAGGAGATCACGGTTCGCAGAGTAGGAGGTGCTTTGCGATACAAGAGTTAGGAAGGTGAATGGTCGGAGAGTCCGTCCACCGGGCTCGAGGGGAGCTGGAAATATATAGGCAAGAGGCACTGCGAAACAAGGTTCTCTTGGAACGAAGATGAAATTTTCTTCACGGAGGGTCGCGAAAATCAAATGGGCTTGCGGAGATGTCCCAGCTTCTTACTTCACGGAGGGTCTTCATGGTGGGTTTCGAACATCAAAGGGGATCGTGGAGCTTTCCCGCATCCTTGTTTTGTAGTGGGTCTTCGTGGCGGGTCGCAAACGTCAAAGGGGCTCGCGGAGCTGTACATCCTACTTGATTCAGGACAGGTCTTTTTGGTGGGTCGCAAATGAAAATGGGGCTTGCAAAGATGTACTGCCTCTTTTCTCCACGGTGGGTCTTCATGGAAGGTCACAAACGTCAAAGGGGCTCACGAAGCTAGCCCACCTACTTGCTTCACGGTGCATCGCGGAAGAGATATTTTGCACCGACCGCAGGGCTCTGGGAGCTTCGTGATACGTCTTCGCAAGACAGTCCCCAATGATTTTAGTATGTTTTGTTCCCCTCCAATTTTGGCGTCAACAAATGCCCCCACTCAAACTGGGAGTCGAGGAGAAAATTAGAATCCAAGTCTAAGGGTATATCGCTAAAATTCCTTGATTAACCATGAAGCAGCCTCGTAAAGGAAGCTCGCAAAGCGGCCTCGTGAAAAAGGATCGCGAAGCCGAGCAGCGATGTGCGGGCTGGGCGGGATGTGGAGGCCATTGTGGCTGGATGAATCTTGAAGCACTCTGGGACATCGCTTATAAATAGTGGGGATGACTTCTCTTTTTTCCTTTTTTCTCCTCTGTGATTTCAACTTTCAACGCTCTCGTTTCACGAAGCTCCGTGTACTCCATGATCGCTCTCTACGAATCAGGAATTTTGCTTTGCGGCACACAATGAATCTTCAACTTCGCGTTTTTGTGCTCCATGACTAGTGCCAGAGGGACATCACAAGGCTCTGCGATTCCATTTTTTGGATCGAGCTCTGTGATTGATCTCCACGATCGAGCTTCGTGATCAGTCTCCGCGGTCGAGCTTCACAATCGAGCTTCTCAATCCTGTTCAAAATTTATCTAAATGTTAAGGACAAGATGGATCACCAATAGGTCTTCAGGGGGTTGTTGATGCTCCTTTACATCACAGAGTGTAAAGGAATGAAAAGGGAAATACCTTGAGCTCAAAGTGATTCATCCTTTGAAGAAATATCAGAAATTGACAAACGCATGCACAAATGTTCATTTTCACCTGGGTCGCGCAAGTTATACCAAGGTCGCGGAAGTATACTTGCGTGCCACCCAGTGGTCACAAAGGTGACTTGCGCGCACTATCTGAATTTTTTCTTAGGGTCTTCACCAGCATATAAATACCCCTTGTGGGCCCCCCATTAAATGAATGGAAAAATTCCAAAAACACATATTTGAGCTCCAAGTGCCCTAGTCTCTTCTCAAAGCTTCCAAACACTTATAAGGTAATTTCTTACCAAGAACAGAATGTCTAAAGAGAGGGAGTAAGGCCTAAGTGTTGAAACTCATCAACACTTGCGCGGCTAAGTGGCCAGTCCTTAAGGGAAATGGCCACACTTGCTCGCCACCTTAACTCTTCAATAGAACTTGTGAACCCCTCTTCTGGAAGCCTCTATGGATAGTACTAAGGGATTGAGGCAAGTCTCTCCCAAGTATTACCCTAAGGGTTGACGGTCGTGCAAGTACCCCTGTGTCGCACAAGTATACTTGCGCGTCCAAGACTTGCGAGCCCATACAGGACTTGCGCGCCACCTTCTTTTTGGGTACTCCTCCTGCCTACTTCACCTCTCTTATGCCTATTCACCAATCCTCTTCAAGATTAAGCCTTAAGAACTCTCTCCAAATCCATTTCATGGCATTATTTCCTTGTTGGATTCCTTATCTGAAAGGAATTATATGGAACATCTCTTAAAATATAGTGATTTACGCATATTTATGTCACTCAGTTTAGGGATTTCATTCATTCAACCTCATCCTTTAAGATGAGAGAATCATTAAACCGGGCCTCCTTTTCAGGATTAAGCCCCAGTCTAAGTCCCATAACCTGGTCATCCTCCTTAGGAGTAATCCCCAATCATAATTTCCAAATCTGGGCATCCTCCTTAGGAGTAAGCCCCAAGTTCTCAAATATGGACATCCTCCTCAGGAGTAAGCCCCAACCACAGTTCTTTTAACATGGGATTCCTTTTTCAAGAGTAATCCCTAGTCTCAAAGTCTAAAAATATAAGCATCCTCCTTAAGAGTAAGCCCCAAGTCCCTTAAACTGGGCCTCTTCCTTAGGAGTAAGCCCTAGTTTTCAAATTTCTTTAACCCGGGCCTCCTCCTTAGGAGTAAGCCCCAGTTCCCAAATCCTTTAAACTGGGCCTCCTTTGCAGTAATAATCCCCAGTCCCAATTTCTCTCAACCAGCCTTAATTTACTTTTGATTTGGGATTTCTTATCAGGAGTAAAACCCAATCATATGTCCCCTCCTAATTTGGGAATTTTCCTCAAGAGTAAGCCCCAAGTTAGAGTATCCAAATCTCCATAAAGTACATATACCATTATGGACCTTGTTCCCAGGTTTCCTCCCTGAAGTAAATCCTAATCTTCATCTATTTAGGAAGTCATACATACATAAGACCCACATCATTTCTTACGATGGCACAATTGTCTGGTTTTACCAATACCTCTTGTTTCTCACACCGAGCATGACTCACGTGAGATTAGAGTGTAAAATTAATTATGAAAACTTTCTTTGAGCCATCAATCATGCATAAACATCATACTACCTTACTCGTAATACGTGGGTTCTGATTTATTTTCTAAACAAAGGATACGTAGGTTGCCCATCTATGGGTATGATCCCAACTCTGAAATAATCCATGTCCTTCTGAATGACAATAAACTTCAAGTGCCCCAATGAGTGGCTTTCAAACCAGTATGGTGATCATAATGACCAAGATACATTTATGTATTGAAGGATACCATTGACTAACAATCACTAACAAATACAGATGATTCTCTATCGATGACGAACCTCGAATACATATAAACAATTCTCTAAATTTCCTACATATCAAATCATTGATTGTCAGATCTAAATGAAATCTCATTTTATACTTGGTAATTTAATAAGGATTCACAAACATAACTTAAATCTATAAAGAGAGTCCTGAAGTAGACAATAATTCACCTCAAAAAGGTGTGATGAGTCCGACCTCCCATCCTCTCGACCAATGAAAATTCTTAAGTCTCATCGGTCCATAAATAATGAGCACCTACCTTTGGAAAGTAAGTCCAAATGGATATAGAATCATTGGATGTTTACAGTTCTATGAACAAACCCGTTAGAAACTGATTGGAATGTTTGAACCTTACAATAATGAGGTCATCCCCAATTCTAGAGGAAACAAAAAATGGTGAACCTGATGTGAATCCTTAACCATGTTAAAGTGATGTTTTACCTATTTGTTAGGCCCCTATTTAAACTCAATGGGAGGTCCAACAAGATAATCAATAATATATGTGCTTATCCAAAAGATTTAGTGTCCAGACATATCTTGATTATGTCTGTTATATCAAAAAAGCACTCTTTTCCAAGATCTTTTGCGTTACAGAAATGGCTTCTCTTATGTTCACACCTGTGAATACTTCTGTTGTGAATTCCTCTGCTACTACTCTTGTTGGATCATCGTCCTCTCTGAGGATGACATCACCTACTCATCATCTTGAACGATGGGTATCAAATATGCTGGTTAAGGAGTACCATCAAAATGGTACTATTCCGACTCTGGATGCCGCTCCATAAGCCCTTCAAGTCAATAATTCAACTTGGTCGTCCGGACAGTGATGACCAGCGATCAAGAAGCAGGTGGTCCCAACCACCGTCTCCAACCGTTTCGGGTTGTTATCCCTAGAACATAATCACCATTCACTCTCGTATTCTGGGAAGGAGAATGAGAAGGTCCCTCAGGTCCTTAATTCATGGAGACATTAGTCCTTCCTGAGGGCTCCCACCCACAATCACCGCCAGACTCGTGCGGTAGTGCGTCCCCAACATGATGAGAGTATCATCTCAAGGAATTAAGATCAGGTTCCTCGAACCCGAGTAGGAAAGACGAACCGACAGATGTGAAATCCGGTCAACAGTGAGAAAGTTCTCATCTCTGCCATCTCCGGAGAAATCCACCAACCTAACTTGGTGGAAATCAACAAACGGGAACACACACACATCTGTTTTAATTCCACTATCCAGCAGACTCGTCTAGCAGCAGCACGCCAATCCCGCTAGGCAATTCCTACAGAGTATTATAGAAAATAACATACACTTGTTTATAAATCATCAGCTAGTCAGCAGGCCTGTCTGATTACATATGATGGATCCCACCAACTTAATGCATTGACAATTGGTAAACAGTCACATACACTTTCTTACACTCATCAATCCTTCCAGCAGCCTCCTCTATTAGTATTAAAGGAAGTTCATCAACCACGTTCAGCGGAGTGCAATCCGTAGGCACATACACCTTCCAGTATTGATCAGGCCTACCAACTATCTCGTTTGGTAGCATTCGGATAAGTCCGTCGGAAAGCTCCAGTGACAAACAGGAGGCAGAATCAACTCTCTTCCCCCACACATGAGAACAGTCAGAATTCACTGATAGGAAAAGGAGGACAGGAGCAGGCACATACACCTACTCCAAGCATGGAATGGATGTATATCCATGTTCTGGCCGCTAAAGTCACCAAGCATATTCTGTCAATGGTGAATGAGCAGAAGCAAATCCCTACTCATATTCTGGATGTCTTCCAGGATATTATAATAGGTTCAGCAGCATCTCAGGGAATGACACATAAATCTATCCCTACCAGTGGAGTGACACATCAATAGTTCACTCCAGAAGAGATACACGCATCTGTTCCAGTCCAAGAGATTTGTGGGGCGTACTCCCCCATATCATACGGACAACCAAGTCAAACACATAGACCTGATTTGAGTGGATATAATCAGCCTAACCTGATCATTTCTCCTAAGCAGGCACATACACCTTCCCATAATGACCACTTTTATCAACAAGTGGTTCCCAAATTGGGTAATAAGGCATCTAAGAAGAAGACCCACCTAGCACAGTCAAGATATCAAGGGCCAATCTGTAACAAGGCCGTACTCGATGCTCGAGTTCTTGAAGCCCTCAGACATTTATCTGTTATAATTCAAGATTATACTCCTTCAGTTCTCAATAGTGGGAACATTAATTCCGATGGTCTGCATCAGATACTTCCTCATGAAGGCTTTCTTCATGACAATTCGATCGATCTCGAAGTTTTACCTTCATATGAGACCCACAGGAAACCTCTGTGTGGTCAGAAGACCAAGGAGAAAAATGTTTCATCTTTTGCTGTAACCCACCATGGTGGTCCTCCCTATGATGATGAATTTAGCTGTGAAATTCATCTTCGCATTAGTAATTCGCATTTCCTGGATAATTCTTCAGAATACAATGCAGTGACGAGAAAAACCTATTATCTTGAGGCACTTTCAAATGTGAAGATAGTCATTTCCAATGCTTTACCACTAGCATGTGAAATACTTTCTCAATCAGAAGATAGTCTGAGGTGTAGGTCATTCTCCGAACCACCCCTGGGTCGTTTATCTTCTAGTTTGATCAGTGAATTCTCTACCAATCTTATTAAATCCGATAAAACAACAAAGAAGAACCAACTATGGTCCAATCATGTAGAAGAATCTTCATCAAATGATAAAGAGGAAGTGCTAAATATGATAAAACAACTGGCGAAAGGTGAATTTCTAGTCATGTTTTGGCCTTTGGCTAACTCTTAGTATGACATTCCAATGATGTTAGCGGAAGATGGAATTCATGATATTCATCTTAACATATAGAAAACTCTTTGTCAGTTGAAAAAGAAAATATTGTCTTATAATTAATAAGAAAATCATGTCAAGATAATAGAAGGGTTACAATGCCAAATTGACTTGGCATCTCTCTCAGTTTCTCGATACCCGAAGGCTGAAAAGCAATAGAGAGCCCTTCAGTGTTCATGTCTTGGTTCACTAAGAAGATTGCGCCAGTTAATTGAAAATTCCCCATTTGGTATTCATATCAGGGGATGGGGTATTCATGGAGAACTACATTTCAATGTGATCTCTAGTAAGCAAAGCCCACCAAAAATGGTCTCATGCAATGTTATTGCCCATTGCCAGCCACAACCAATGGGATTTGTTTGTAATCAAAGGCTTTCTCAAGAATAGGCTTCAACTAGTTCTTCTCAAAATCATGTATATAGAAAAAAAGTTGTTTAATTACTCCTGCATCAAGAAAACAAGAATATTGAATAGGCCTCTCTTTTGGAGAAAGCACATCATCAAGTGACAGGACTGTCAGAAATCATCCAATGGTCTTTTGAGCCGGGTGATAAAAGTGGATGCATGTTGATGCATCCAGCCAATTTCCAGACTAATGTCTGTAAAGATCAAGAGAGCATTCAAGAAAGTCTTAGATATAGAAACTCAAGAACCACCCTAGCTTTCCAAACTCGGGACTTTTTTAACCCAACCCTCGGTATCAAAAAATAGGATTTGAGGAGTTTAGCAAGAACAACCCTAGACCACCGGACTGGGGACTTTTTTAAATCATCAATCTTTTCTTCAGAGAAAGTTAGTCTTCTCTCGATTAGGGAAGAATCCTAAAGAGGAACGAAGAGCCAAATTATCAAGAGATTCCCTCCAAATTATGGTTCGTCCAGAAGTTCCTAAGGGATCAAATCGAAAAAAGGCAATGTCTCGTCAGGGATATGGAAGAAGACAATATCGGAAAAATTCCGATAGAAGTGATGCAGTGCATTATGCATCAATTAATGTTATCAATTCCATTGTTTATGATCCCCTAGATGAGACTCACTCAGAGGGATATGATGAAGAGGTTCCTGCTCAAGAAGTTGTACGCACAGACACAAATGAAGAAGGTGTGCGTACACGAAATCAAAGGCTTACCCAGAATCTGGGTTTTCCTTCAAGTAACCCACTTCCCACTCTCCGAAAGGGATAAAACAAGGGGAAAGGAAAGAATCAGGTTACATAACCTTCCTCTGGATAAGGCTAATCGCTCTCACTAGAGTAAATATTTGCGCAACAGGAGTAAGAAATGAAGGAATTGAGGAGGTTGAATGCAAAACTACTTCAGGGTAGTCTTCCTCCTAAGTGTGCTGGAGTCAGTCAGCCAAGGGAATTTGTCACGGATACTGAGATGGATCAAGAATATCTTCCTCTATCAGTACACCCTCATAGTTCTAATCCTATGAGTCAAATGAAACAACAATCAGTGGTGCTACCATCAGTTGTAGTACCAGCCACCACATCTGTCCAAGCTCCAGTCATTGCACCTGTTCTGGTTCAAGATCAACCAGATGTTTCTCAAATGTTAATAACTACTATTGAGTCATTAACAGCTCGGTTGAAAGATATGGAGGGAAAGCATGCTCAAATTCAACCAGAAAAGAGAGCTTACCCTGAATGGGTTGATGCAATTCCTCCCCCATAAAATTTTGAAAGTACCACATTCCCAATATTTAATGGTTCGGGAGACCCAGAGAAACACTTAACACATTTTATTTCTCGTTGTGATCCTATGATGGGAACCCCTTAGCAACAGGAAGCAGTTAAGCTCAGGTGTTTTGTACAGTCATTACAAGGGCCTGCTTTTGTCTGGTACACAAGCTTGAAATCCTGGTCAATTACCGAATGGGAGGATCTCTACCAAAGATTCCTTCTTCAATTCAGTTCAACGTTGCCAAAGACAATAGTTTTTTATCTTACAAATTGTAAGAAAATGGAAAATGAAAGGGTTTCAGATTTCATTGCTCGTTGTAAGGGATTAACATATTCTATGAGCTTAGCACTCCCTCAAGAAGAATTGTTTCCAGTCTATGTGGCAAATCTACGTGATGAATTACACATGCCGTTGATCCCTGTGAAATACATAGGAGGGTTTTGAGACCTTACTTTGATCGCTCAATAGATTTAATATTCTCTTATGAAAAATAAGGATAAAACTTGTGTAATTCCATCAGCTCAAGGAAGGAGAATGGGTAGAGCAGAGACTACTGCAATTATGCTTAAACAAGCACATGTAGCTGCTTCTACTTCAAAACCTTCATCTTCCCAAAGGGCTCCACCGCCTGAGCGTCAACAACATAGGACATTTTGTGAAGATGATCAACGAGATCAAAGACGAAAAAAATTTGAGTATTTGAAAAGAAAATTTTACTCTTTCTGAAATGAACAAGTTTCTAGCTACTTCATTTCGGCTCTAGAAAATAATTTGGTTCAATTGACAAGGCCAAAAAGGCCAAACAAAGAATGAGATGAAGAGCGTCCGAATTATTGACCGTTTCATCAGATGTTGGGGCATCCCATTCATGAGTGTTTTTTCTTCTCGGACCTCTTGTAAAAAATGGTCGACTCAGGACAATTCAAACTGAAAGGTTCTTTAGCTCAGGTAGCATGTGTTACTGCTACAGATATAGAGGAGGAAGGAAAGTGACAAGAATTCAAGAAAAAAAATGCAAAAAAATATGATGATTGGATGGTCAGAAAATTGATCAACCAAACTCAGGCTATTTTGCGAACAGAATTGAAGAATCTAATTGTGTATTCTTCCACGAATGCCGCAGAAAAACCCTCTTCATCAGAGGGAAACTCCTTAAATAAACGACATAACTCAAAGAAAGAGTAAGAGTCATAAGAAGATGAGTATGTGTCAAAGCCCATGTTGTCTTTGACTCTGGCAGATTTTATGCCATCTACTTCGAAGTAATGTGCACCATCCCACCAAACGACACAACCTAAATTGGTTAATTAAGAAGATTCCTCATCGAATGTAGAGTTGATCTTCAGCTCTATTAATATGATTCAATTAATAGATCCATATGCCAGTCACCATTTCGATTCTGATGAGCCCGAGTTCCCTGTATCAAACAGGGGAATCATCGGAAGTTCCAGAGGCTTAGGATACAGGGGAAGGCATGGATCTTTCAGTGTGCACTATTCCAATTCTACCCTTACTAGAACTATGTATGCAGCAGAAAATCGTGGTAGAGCCCTTTAACGGGCTCAACAAGAACAATAAAATTCTTCCACAAATAGCATAATCAGTCCTGGCACAATTATTCTGGAAGATCGGTTGATGTTTCCAACTTCTTCCTCTCAGCAAGTAAATAGACCTATTTGGTCTAATCTTCCATATCCAGGAATATTACTAACTCCTACCCTGATACAAGATGCATTTACTTCCAAAGCATCAACTTCTAAGGCACCTATGAAACCACTTCTTCGTGTTGGGAAACACAGAACTTTGGATCAAAAGTATGATGTATTGAAACACTTGGCCCAAATACTGGCCATGTTATCAATTCTAGATGCTTTTAATTTATCAAAGGATCTTCGGGAGGCATTCATCGAGGCATTGTCGGGTCCTCAAGAGTTTGAAACTGAAATTGATGCAGCTGAAGTCTACCATGTAGAGAATAATCCTGCAAAATTCCATGCAGAGATATCTTTCACAGATGAAGATGAATATATAGACCCGAAGCTTGACGTACATTAACATTACATTACTTTTGCGTAATACATAGTACATAACAAAAACACACACACAAGGATCGTAATAGTTTAGTGTCTTTGGAAACTGAGAATATAATCTTCTAATCCTGGTGAAAGATCTTCAATATCTCCCATAAAGATCTTCCTTTTTTTATACCTAAAACCTTTCTTTATATCCTGGGGAAAAGAAAACATAAAAGGGTGAGCTCAAATGCTCAGTAAGGGTAAACAAAAGAAATATCAACCACATCATATACATAAGCACATAACTTTTAGAAATCTTAACCTGAAAAAGAGATCATAATTTCATAACATGGGATAAATCATGGCAGTGAAATGTAATCACAATAATCATAACATAAAACATGAAACTTTGTGGCATACACACATAATCATTGAGAATCATTTCTTGTTAGTCAAGAATCATTTCCAAGACTATCTTAGTGGACAAAGTCCCTTTCTGAGCTGAGTCACCCTCGTTTCCGTCCTGTTTCACTGAACCGGTATAACCTACCGTTCCAGCCATGTCTATCTCATGGGATATAAAATCTTTACCCAATGCATTGGAGGGAGATATAGGTCCCACCCATATCATAATAATACCATTATTATGTGTGCTACAAAATAATAAACCATACATCATTGCATAACCCATGTAATAAAAATGGGAAGCTTAAACATCATGACATCATAAAACAATTCATATACGATAAAGGAATTCATAAAATTAATTCCATCACAACATAATCAAATCAATGTAATAATAGGGATAGAAACAGAACCCTTTATTATCTTAGATGGAAAATAATTTTGATAAAACACTTGAACTTCATTCTTGAGGAAAATATCCCTTCTACTTCAAAAACACTTTTCCTTTCATAACATATCGTAAAATTATAAACTAAAAGAAGTTGATTAAAAATAAACATGAAAACTTGTAAAGGATGCTTCTTGGAAATAATGTTTTAAAAATCCATTCATTCCGTATAAGTTAAAAAAACATTCTTCGTACTTTTTTCGGAAAAGTCAAAAAGTACCTCGTACGAAAAACGACAAAAGATTCCTTTCATATCTTTTACTAAAAACTCACCAAAGGGTAAATTTGTATTTAAACAATTTTAGGTGGATGGAAATAACATTACATATTGAGGAAACATGGATGTGGATGATAAAATACACCCCAGTAAATACCAAAGTATAAACAATCTCGGATAAAAATGAGATTGTGATATTTCCCATACCTTAGGTCTTATTTGCTTCGTAAGTGTCCGAACCTCCTGTATAATGATTTAAATAATGTAATTGACTTATTACAAAATCATATTCATTGTTATTATATCATATATGGTTCACTTATGACTTTATATTACCCGTTCTTTTGTAAATTCATGTTAAAGTAGCATTTTGGGTAAAATCGTCTCATTTGTTGTTCGTGTTTTAACTTGTAATTATTCATATGATTACTTAGATCACTATTACTTAATTATAGAGTATAAAACATGATTTATATATAATATATATTCAGAATATACATATATATAATGGATCGATAAATGGAAAGAAATACACCGTTCATGGAGACGGTAGGCCGTACGTACGCATGAACGCTATTTTCGTTTCCTTATTGAATTGAGTGGAATTAAGTAGATGACATACATATATATACACATAAGTCAAGTAGCTTTATAATGTCATATATTTCATTATTATTGCTTATATATTCTTTATAATCATTTTTAAATGGTTAACATTGAGAATGAATCTCATCGCGTCGTGGAGACGGTAGTCCGTACGTACGCACGAGCGATGATATCATTTCCATAATTATTGAATTGAATTGGAGTGGATGATACAATATATCAGAATCAGTATGATGTTATAATAACTATTTATAGTTATTCTTTACACCATAATACCCATCCATGTAAGGTGTTGGTGGAAAAACAGATTACAGCACGGCGTGGAGACGGTATTCCGTACGTACGCACGCACGGTGATTTCATTTTCTGTAGGATGGATAGATGGTGAATTAGGATTGTTTAATACTTATAATAACATATCAGTATATGAGTGATACTGATGTTATTAATTCATAATGAAACAACCTAAGAATAATAAGTGGAAGAACAAATAAAGGTGAAAGAATTGATAACGGAAATTACCTCTTCTTTGAAGCGCCTCTTTGAGACCTCCTCTTAGGGAATTAAAATTGGTCTTTGAGGAAGACCAGAACCTATAGGATGTTGATAGGGAAGTGGAGAAGAGATTTTGGCAGGGGTGGGCCTAGCTTGATGGCTCAAAGTTGTGTGAGGAAGAGAGGGAGGAGGTGCCCTTTTATAAGGGAGGAGAGGGGCACCTTTGGAATTCTTAAAAATATTAATTTATAATAAATCTAACCCCACATAAAAACCTCCAAAAATGACTCATATTCGAATATTAGATAAGATAAGGTTGTAATATTATCAACCAATAGAATTTAGACATGTTAATAATTTGTTTTAAACATTATCAACATGATTTATCCTTATTTAATCAATTTAATTTTATTTGTGGTAATAACATTCTAAATTTAAAATTATTACAAATAATTACTTATTTGTTGTGAATTGTCCATAATTGGATTCTTAATAACATTTTAGATCATATAAATTTAAATTTATAATTTTTAAATATTTTTGTGATATTTAAACAATTTTATAATATGTTATTTTTATAAAATAACAATAGTGTCAATTTTGACACTATTCATTTATTTTAATTTAAATAAAATAAATAAATAAGATATGTTCGAACTAAAAGCTTTAATAAATTCATAAAATGTCATATGTATCTAGAAAATTAGTGGAGCACATTAAATAGTTCATATAATATTTATTTTATTATTTTTAAAACCATTTATTTGGTTTATCTCTTAATAAAATAAATACTACAACATTTTTGGATAATTATTTCATATACTTATTTGTGGCATAAAAATTAGAAATAAAATAATATGATTAAATTAAATCTATTAAATTTCACAATAATACTTTTACTCGAATTTATCATCTTAAAATCACAATATTTAAATTGTTATATTTATTAAATTATGAAGGTGACAACTTTGGCATCATTTAAAATAAAATAATATAAGTGTCATAATCGATTTTATAAGGCTCCAAATGGTCCTATATTCGACCATTGGATGCTTATGGTTTACATTTACATGGAAAATAAGTTTTGGATAGGTTTTTGTTCATTTTATGGTCACTATTAGTTTAATAAAAACTATATTCTTGATTTTTCACTAGATAAACAATTTCTGCATCACTATTGTGTCATAATTAATGATAATTATTTAATCCCTAAAAATTATAAATAAATTTATATGATGTATATAATTTCATTATCTTTTTGGAGACTATTCATGTTTGATGTTTCATGAAGTTTTTCACTAAAGTATAATTAATATACTTATAAGATTTAAGAGAGTGACAAGTTGTCACTTTCTTTGGTTTTAATAATAATTAAGTTATTTTCATGGACAAATGACCATTAAATGATTCTAATCCGACCCTTAGGTGATATGGGTCGACCTTTAGTCATCCAATATGATTTTGACATTTGTTAGTGTAATTTTAAAATATTATATTTACCCTTAATTACCCGATTTACCTTTAACTATGGTAAATAAAATTTACCGTAGTTACTATTCATAATTCCCAAAAATAAAAAGTAGATTATTAACATAATTTGGATCCACTGATTCCAAATATGGAATCCATTTTTCAAAATTAAATACACAAAAGTTGCAGAAATTAAATTAAAATTAATCCCGTTGTCGAAAGAAAACGTGTTTTTCTTTAAAACATTGCAAAAAATTGAATTGATTTAACCAACGAATTCAAGGTAAAATCAATGCTAATGACATAAATTATATTAAGTGGTAAAAATATATTCTATTTGTACTTTAAAACCATTCAATATTATAATTTAACCACATAAGATATTACGATGAAAAAATTTGTTTTTAATTAAAATATAGCGTGTTTTTACTATTCATTAAAATATGAAAGTTATCGGAAAAATACCAAAACTTTATCTAATTTAAATTTTCATATCCTGATTAAAAAGAAGAATTTTATTTTGTCAAGTTGAACTTATAAACATGTTAAAATCTAGATTTAATGTGGGTGCACCATCAAAAGGTGGCAAAACTGCATTTTTTTAAAAATACTTATTTTACCCGAAAAATTTATTTTGTTCTTATACCATGTTCTAGAAATGTGTAAGATAAATAATAATGTTATAAAATTCAAAATTTAGTTAAAACTATTCATAATGGCTAGTTCATAACAATATTATAATAATATATCGTTGTTTAGTGAAACCCGGTATTGCGTACAAGACACGCTATCGAGGAAGGTCGCGATTGCGTGTAATGCAAGCCAAGTCAGGGTTGCGTGTAGTGCACAACTCCTTTGTTGTTGCGTATAATAGAATCCAACCATATTTTATTTATACATTGAATATATATATATATATATACACTCAATATTGCGTAGAATTCAAACGAACTTGAAATTGTGTGTAACAAGAGCCAAGAAAAGTGTTGCGTATACTGCAAGATAATATGGTGTTGCGTATAGCGCAAGATAATCTCGGTGTGTCGTACAATAGAATATATGAATTAAATTAAAAAGAATGTATCTTATAAAATCTCAGGTTGTTACATTTTACCCCCCTTAAAATGAATTTCGCCCACGAAATTCGTCGGGGTTATAAATGGTTTACTATTCGAAAGTTTCTTTAAGGGAAACCCACATCGTAAAACGGAATATCAAAACCAATCTTTAAAAACAAATGTATGAAACGTAACGGTTACCCAAATAAACTAATCACTGGGTTTCCACATAGGTGAAAATATGGATATAGAAGAGAAATATAACCATCATGTTCTGATGGAGAGTGGTAGAGAACATGGCTATGAAAGAGCCAACAATCACAACGTCATAGATTTGTGATTATCTAAGGTACCATCTGATTCATTGGATATAATGGCAGTAGGAAAACATTTTTGGTTTTCAAGATCATTTCCCTAAATTTGAAGAATTTGAATTAGAATAAATACTTACTTTATTTTGGTACAATCTCACTGTTGTTCTTGAATTGAACAATTTCCACTTCATTCCTTTATGAAATGAAGTTGAATTTGTTATTCGTGATGTGTTAGCAAATCATGTGATAGAATTATGGGTCATTCCATCTCTTTCAAACAAAAGGTTAGAAAAAGTTATAAGTCCATCTTATGGTTAGACTAATCGTATATGGTTCTAGAAATGAACTTATACTTCAAATATCATACCGCTTAATAAAATAAAACTAGTTTACACTAAACAGGGACATCCTGTAGGGCAGTGGTAGGTGATAAAGGCCAGTCGCACTTCGGTTCTGGGTTCGATTCCTACAACCTTGTCCGACGCGATGGGCTGTCACCCGTCCTGCAGGTTGTCCTTTTTCTAAAACTATATTACTATAACATCCCATCAATAATATCGGAAAAAAATCTTCTATCCTTAAACAATACTAACTTATGTCCAACATAATCCATTCCAATCTTTAGGCTTATCCATAATACTACAGTCCATTATCATAATATAGTGAAAACGATTACCAGATATATAATACCATCGTTGATCCCCATATATCATAAGATATATCTTATTGGTCACAAACATTCAAAGACCTTAATTATGTACTCTCTTGAATACCCATTGAACCTTATTGAAAACATGAGTGCTGTTAAAAGATAACTCTTCCACATACCAAAATCCTCAAAATTCTATATACTCAAACCATGATATCACTTAGTCCTTATATAAATCATGAGCTCCTGAATACTGTCAAACATTTCATTTTCTCCTTATCCCTTCATTATGCGCATATCATCTACTTTCCAAAACATTTTAATCACTTTTCATGGTTACCGGTACCTTAAAATTATTGAAAACCACAATAGACCAATACATAAATATTTCAATACACCATAAAAGTGCCTCAACCACATTATTCATGAATACCAATACATAAACACTTCAGTCCATCCACTTCAATGATTTTCCTGGAATAAGTCCTTCCTTGATTTAGAAGTAACTTTTTAGGTCAGGGCATTGAGTTGGGTAATGCCCATGTTCTCCGCAAATAATACATTGAACTCTATAACAGTCTGTCACTCTATGACCCTTTTCTCCACACAGATAACATCAGTCCCTCCATTTGAGGTATTCCTCAAGGTTTTTCTTCCCTTATTTAGAAATCTCAATCTTCCTTTCTTTATGCTCCTCAACATGCAAACATGAATAATAGTTTATCTTCATCTTCTTTGATGAATTCTTCATACCACTAAATTTCACCTTGTTAATCATATATCGTGATAACTGATTCGACATAATCACAATATCTTTATCTCTAGGAATTACACAATTTTGTTGCTCATAGTCACCAATTTGTCAATTGGAATCAATGTTAACTGAATTCCTTCTGGTTCCCTCCATTAAATAAAACACAAAAAGAATCGTCTGAGAGGCAAAAATCATGCTACAGAAAACAACATAGTAAAGGGGGAGTACACCCAATATCTAACATCTTAGGTTAAATTCTAAGATCATTACCATAGTTCTAGGACTATATCCTATACGTATACTTATCCTTAGGGACATCCCTAGACATACCTTAGAAATATCTCTAGGGATCTCACTAACTTTCTCACATCCGAGTTTCCAAAGGTTGACTAAACCTTTCTTCTGATACCAACTGTAGAGACCTGAAGCTTGACGTACATTAAAATTACATTACTTTTGCGGAATACTTAGTACATAACAAAAACACACACACAAGGATCGTAATAGTTTAGTGTCTTTGGAAACTCGGAATATAATCTTCTAATCCTCGTGAAAGATCTTCAACATCTCCCATAAAGATCTTCCTTTTTTATACCTAAAACTTTTATTTATATCCTGGGGCAAAGAAAACATAAAAGGGTGAGCTCAAATGCTCAGTAAGGGTAAACAAAAGAAATATCAACCACATCATATACATAAGCACATAACTTTTGGAAATCTTAACCTGCAAAAGAGATCATAATTTCATAACATGGGATAAATCATGGCAGTGAAATGTAATCACAATAATCATAACATAAAACATGAAACTTTGTGGCATACACACATAATCATAGTGAATCATTTCTTTTCAGTCAAGACTCATTGCCATGACTATCTTAGTGGACAAAGTCCCTTTCTGAACCGAGTCACCCTCGTTTCAGTCCTGTTTCACTGAACCGGTATAACCTACCGTTCCAGCCATGTCTATCTCATGATATATAAAATCATTACCCAATGCATTGGAGGGAGATATAGGTCCCACCCATCTCATAATGATACCATTCTTATGTGTGCCACAAAATCATAAACCATACATCATTGCATAACCCATGTAATAAAAATGGGAAGCTTAAACATCATGACATCATAAAACAATTAATATACAATAAAGGAATTCATAAAATAAATTCCATCACAACATAATCAAATCAATGTTATAATAGGGATAGAAACAAAACCCTTTATTATCTTAGATGGAAAATAATTTTGATAAAACACTTGAACTTCATTCTTGAGGAAAATATTCTTTCTACTTAAAAAACACATTTCCTTCCATAACAACTCGTAAAATTATAAACTAAAAGAAGTTGATTAAAAATAAACTTGAAAACTTGTAAAGGATTCTTCTTGGAAATAATGTTTCAAAAATCCATTCATTCCGTATAAGTTAAAAAAAACATTCTTCGTACTTTTGTCGAAAAAGTAAAAAAGTACCTCGTACGAAAAACGACAAAAGATTCCTTTCATATCTTTTATTAAAAACCCACCAAAGGGTAAATTTGTATTTAAACAATTTTAGGTGGATGGAAATAACATTACATATTGAGGAAATATGGATGTGGATGATTAAATACACCCCTGTAAATACCAAAGTATAAACAATCTCGGATAAAAATGAGATTGTGATATTTCCCTTACCTTAGGTCCGATTTGCTTCGTAAGTGTCCGAACCTCCTGTATAATGATTTAAATAATGACATTGACTTATTACAGAATCATATTAATTATTATTATATCATATATGGTTCACTTATTATTTTATATTACCCTTTCTTTTGTAAATTCATGTTAAAGTAGCGCTTTGGGTAAAATCGTCTCATTTGTCGTTCGTGTTTTAACTTGTAATTATTCATATGATTACTTAGATCATTATTACGTAATTATAGAATATAAAACATGATTTATATATAATATATATTCAGAATATACATATATATAATGGATCGATAAATGGAAAGAAATACACCGTTCATGGAGACAATAGGCCGTACGTACGCATGAACGCTGTTTTCGTTTCCTTATTGAATTGAGTGGAATTAAGTGGATGACATAAATATATATACACATAAATCCAGTAGCTTTATAATGTCATATATTTCATTTTTATTTCTTATATATACTTTATAATCATTCTTAAATGGTTAACATGGAGAATGAATCTCATCGTGCCGTGGAGACGGTAGTCCGTACGTACGCACGAGCGATGAAATCATTTCCATAATTATTGAATTTAATTGGAGTGGATGATACAATATATAAGAATAATTATTATGTTATAATAACTATGTATAGTTATTCTTTACACCATAATACCCATCCATGTAAGGTGTTGGTGGAAAAACAGATTACACCACGGCATGGAGACGGTATTCCGTACGTACGCACGCGTGGTGATTTCATTTTCCGTAGGATGGATAGTTGGTGAATTAGGATTGTTTCATACTTATAATAACATATAATTATATTAGTGATACTGATGTTATTAATTCATAATGAAACAACCTAATAAGAATAAGTGGAAGAAGAAATAAAGGTGAAAGAATTGGTAACGGAAATTACAACTTCTTTGAAGCACCTCTTTGAGACCTCCTCTTAGGGCACTAAAATTGGTCTTTGAGGAAGACCAGAACCTCTAGTATGTTTCTAGGGAAGTGGAGAAGAGATTTTGGCAGGGTTTGGCCGAGCTTGAAGGCTCAAAGTTGTGTGAGGAAGAGAGGGAGGAGGTTCCCTTTTATAAGGGAGGAGAGGGGCACCTTTGGAATTCTTAAAAATATTAATTTATAATAAATCTAACCCCACATAAAATCCTCCAAAAATGACTAATATTAGAATATTAGATAATATAAGGATGTACTATAATCAACCAATAGAATTTAGACATGTTAATAATTTATTTTAAACATTATCAACATGATTTATCCTTATTTAATCAATTTAATTTTATTTGTGGTAATAACATTCTAAATTTTAAATTATAACAAATAATTACTTATTTGTTGTGAATTTTCCATAATTGGATTCTTAATAACAGTTTAGATCATATAAATTTAAATTTATAATTTTTAAATATTTGTGTGATTTTTAAACAATTTTATAATATGTTATTTTGTATAAAATAACAATAGTGTCAATTTTGACACTATTCATTTATTTTAATTTAAATAAAATAAATACAGAAGATATGTTCAAACTAAAAGCTTTAATAGATTCCTAAAATGTCATATGTATCTATAAAATTAGTGGAGCACATTAAATAGTTCATATAATATTTATTTTATTATTTTTAAAACCATCTATTTGGTTTATCTCTTAATAAAATAAATACTACAACATTTTTGTATAATTATTTCATATACTTATTTGTTGCATAAAAATTAAAAATAAAATCCTATGATGAAAATATATCTATTACCTTTCACAATAATACTTTTAATCGAATTTATCATCTTAAAATCACAATATTTAAATTTTTATATTTATTAAATTATGAAGGTGACAACTTTGGCATCATTTAAAATAAAATAATATAAGTGTCATAATCGCTTTTATGAGGCTCAAAATGGTCAAATATTCGACCATTGGATGCTTAGGGTTTACATTTACATGTCCAATAAGTTTTGGTTAGGATTTTGTGCATTTTATGGTCACTATTAGTTTAATAAAAACTATATTCTTGATTTTTCACTAGATAAACAATTTCTGCATCACTATTGTGTCATAATTAATGATAATTATTTAATCCCTAAAAATTATAAATAAATTTATATGATGTATATAATTTCATTAGATTTCTGGAGACTATTCATTTTTGAAGTTTCATGAAGTTTATCACTAAATTATAATTAATATACTTATAAGATTTAAGAGAGTGACATGTTGTCACTTTCTTTGGTTTTAATAATAATTAAGTTATTTTCATGGAAAAATGTCCATTAAATGATTCTAATCCGACCCTTAGGTGATATGGGTCTAATTTTAGTAATCCAATAGGATTTTGACATTTGTTAGGGTAATTTTAAAATATTATATTTACCCTTAATTACCCGATTTAGCTTTAACTATGGTAAACAAAATTTTCCGTAGTTACTATTCATAATTCCCAAAAAAAAGTAGCTTATTAACATAATTTGGATCCACTGATTCCAAATATGGAATCCATTTTTCCAAATTCAATACACAAAAGTTGCATAAATTAAATTAAAATTAATCCCGTTGTCGAAAGAAAACGTGTTTTTCTTTAAAACATTGCAAAAAATTGAATTGATTTAATTTACGAATTCAAGGTAAAATCAATTCTAATGAAATACATTATCTTAAGTGGTAAAAATATATTCTATTTATACTTTAAAACCATTAAATATTATAATTTAACCACATAAGATATTACGATGAAAAAAGTTGTTTTTAATTAAAATATATCGTGTTTTTACTATTCATTAAAATATGAAAGTTATCGGAAAATTATCAAAACTTTATCTAATGTAAATTTGTATATCCTGATTCAAAATAAGAATTATATTTTGTCAAATTTAACTTATAAACATGTAAAAAACTAGATTTAATGTGGGTGCGCCATCAAAAGGTGGCAAAACTGCATTTTTTGAAAAATACTTATTTTACCCGAAAAATTTATTTTGTTCTTATACCATGTTCTAGAAATGTGTAAGATGAATAATAATGTTATAAAATTCAAAATTTAGTTAACACTATTCATAACGGCTAGTTCATAACAATATTATAATAATATATCGTTGTTTAGTGAAACCCGGTATTGCGTACAAGACGCGCTATCGAGGAAGGTTGCGATTGCGTGTAATGCAAGCCTAGTCAGGGTTACGTGTAGTGCACAACTCCTTTGTTGTTGTGTATAATAGAATCCAACAATTTTTTATTTATACATTGAATATATATATATATATACACTCAATGTTGCGTATAATTCAAACGAACTTGAAATTGTGTGTAACAAGAGCCAAGAAAAGTGTTGCGTATACTGCAAGCTAATACGGTGTTGCGTATAGCGCAAGATAATCTTGGTGTGTCATACAATATAAGATATGAATTAAATTAAAAATAATGTATCTTATAAAATCTCGGGTTGTTACAATGAATATGTTGTCGTGCATGGACATATTATACCTTTGTACTTATCCAGAAAGGTCAATGGTGTAGATGTCTGAAGAGTTTTCATTGATAATGGTTAAAAAGTCAACCTCATCCCCATTTGTACACTTCATCGATTGGGCCTCACAGAATCTGATATATCTCCTTCTACTTTGATGTTGAAAGGATATGATAAAAATGAACAAGAACCATTGGGCGATATTACACTCAGAACTCAGTTTGGAGATCTTGTATCTAATTCAAATTTCATGGTTGTTAATAAAGACTCAGCCTTCAACATCTTTCTTGGAAGACCCTGGCTACATCAACATGCAGCTATCCCTTCGTCATACCATCAATGTCTCAAATATTGTTTCAATGGCCAAATTGGGACATTGTATGGTGATAAGTCCCCATTCAATACATGTGAATCTCAATACATTGAGGAGGAATTCTATCACATGAAGGGAAAAGAGAAATCCACAACAAGGGAGATTACCAAAGCTAATGCTCCATATGGTTTGAAAAAAGATTCCAGTAAACCCATTTACACCTGTGAGTATAGATTATTTTTTGCCTTTCAGTCAAATTGACAAGATAGACCCAAATCAAAATACTCTTATGGAAACTTCCATAATGTCAATTATGAAAATCAAGCCAGACAACATGGGAGAAATTGGCGATTCACCAAGAAATGATGAAAGCTCAAATGGGGATGTCTTCATTTCATCTACTGAAACCCAACAAGTCTATACTTCTCCATCCAAGACAGAATAAGTTATAGAAATGTCAGAGGTGAACGATGATGTCGATTCTCAATCTATCATCTCCTCTTTATTATCCAAGGAACACCCTTCATCATTAATCGGGTCAGAAATGGAAGCTTCTTCTTCAAGATGTTCAAATTTTAACATCTATTCGAATCATGGAAATTCTGCTTCATCATCTACTATGCAAGTAGAAACAGAAGAAATAACACATGTTGAAGAAGAAGAGTAACATCTCAGGGATGCACCTCCAACATTTGAAGAGGGTATCTTACCACCTTAGATGAACTCAGAGAAATAAATATGGGTACAAAAGAAGATCCACACCCCACTTTAATTAGTTTGGCCATGACTCTTGAAGAGAAATAGATATATATTTATTTTTTAAAGAAAAATAGAGATATATTTCCTTGGATATATAAAGAGATTACATGGCTTGATCCTAATGTTGCCACTCATCGTTTGGGTTTTCCAGAAGAACATCGAGGATTCAAACAAGCCGCTAGAAGAACACACCCAACCTATGCTTCCAAAATTGAAGCTGAAGTGGATAATCTTATCAAAGATAACTTTGTAATAGAAGTTAAATATCCAAAATGGTTGGATAATATTGTCCCTGTGAAGAATATGAATAGAAAAATTAGAGTTTGCATTGATTTCAGAGATCTTAATTGGCATTTTCCTAAGGATGATTTTCAAGTTCCGATTACAGAACTCTTAATTGATGCAACAGCTGGATATGAAGCAATTTCCTTCATGGATGGATATTATGGATATAATAAAATCCAAATGTCTCTAGAAGATGAATAATCTACAGCTTTCATAGTCCATCAGGGTGTGTTTTGTTGTCGGGTAATGCCCTTTGGCCTAAATAATGCAGGCGCAACATATTAGCGTTCCATGAATCGTATATTTAAACCATTTTTATGGAAGTCTGTTGAATGTTATTTAGACAATTTGGTGGTCAAATAAAAACAACATTCTAATCACTTGGCAGAGTTGGAAATTATATTCCACAAGCTTGGAAAACATAATTTGAAGATGAACCCCTTAAAATGTGCTTTTGGGGTAACCTCAGGAAAATTCATTGGCTTTTTTGTACGCCATCGTGGTATCGAAGTCGATCCTGAGAAGACAAAGTCAATCCTTGGTATGTCACCTCCTTGAAATTTGAAATAATTAAGAGGAATTCAAGGACACTTAGCCTATATTCGGTGTTTCATCACCAATTTGGCAGGAAAACGTTTACCCTTCACCAAATTGATGAAGAAGGGAGTTACTTACCAGTGGACTGAAGAATGTCAAGAAGCATTAGATATTCTCAAGAAGCATCTATTGATTCCACCGGTATTAATGCCACCTATTGAAGGAAGATCACTTATCCTCTATGTGACATCTTTAGAGAGATAATTGGGTTCCTTTCTTTCTCAGAAGAATGATACTAGGAATGAAAACAACCTCAACTATCTCAGTCGAACTATGCTTGAAGCAGAAACCTGATATTCAAACATTGAGAAGTGATGCCTAGAATTACTCATTGCAATTCATAAGTTGAGACACTACCTACAAAATCATGAGGTACAATTGGTATCTCGTAATAACCCGTTAAAATTCATCCTCAGTCGTCCAATGCTTATAGGACGTCTAGAAAGGTGGGCAGTTATTTTGCAGTAATTTGATATTCAATATGTGTCTCAGAAGGCGATAAAGGGCCAAGCTCTGGCTGATTTCCTTGCTGAACACCCTTCAGTAGAAGATACATCTTTAGATATTGAACTTCCTAATGAGGAAGTCTTCATTATTCAAGATAGTCTTCAAACATGGGAAATGTACTTTGATGGTGCTTCCAAAAGTCCAATAGGGAGAAAATGGAAAATCCTAAATTCAACAAAGTTGGGTAAGGAATTGTCCTCATTTCTCCAGAAAAGGCAGTGTCACCCTATTACTTCTCATTGTTGGGAGGCGGTAAAAATAATGAAGCAGAATACCAATCTATTATTGAAGGATTGGAGTTGGCTCTTCAAGCACTAGTGAATCACATAAAGGTGAAAGGTTATTCAGACCTGGTAATCAAACAAATCAATGGGGATTATGCCATCAGATAAGAATAAATAATCCCTTTTTATGATAACGTCAGAGATTTAATTGCA
Organism: Viscum album; assembly: GCA_963277665.1. Lineage (NCBI taxonomy): Eukaryota > Viridiplantae > Streptophyta > Magnoliopsida > Santalales > Viscaceae > Viscum > Viscum album. The sequence continues at coordinate 1,754,674,621 of OY728133.1, read as the reverse complement.
TAATTTCCTACAGAACTGACATTTTCTTGTGTCCCGATATCACAAAATGCCTAGGCTGATGTGCTGGCTAATATAGTCACAGCTCTGGCAGATCCAAATCAGGACGAGACAATCACCAGCATTTCCCACCGTCGTACAATTTCACCTTATGTTTAAACCAGAACAGAGGAAATCAATGATATTAGTTCCAACTCTGAACCATATGGTCATACTATAGGATGGATGACACCTATCATGGTATACCATCAAAACGGAACAATTCCACCTGATAGAGCTGGGAAAGAAAATGTCCGGAGACGTGTGGTCAATTTTACTCTTTATGATAGCCCAGATCACCTTGAGAAAATTCTCTATAAGCATGGTTTTGATGGACTTCTCTTCAGATGCACTGATGATGAAGAGACAATGGCTGTCATGAAAGAAGTACATGCAGGAGTCTGTGGTGACCACCAGTCTGGACATAGACTATCTGATCAAATTTGAAGGCTTGGATACTTTTCGTCGTCAATGATACAAGATTGTGTTCATTTCACAAAGAAGTGTCATTCTTTCCAGGTACATGACAACTTCATTCATCAACCCCCATAGTTTCTTTATACATCTAAATACTCATGGCCATTTTCCACATGGAAAATGGATGTAGTGGGACCTTATCCTTCAGCTACAGCCAAGAAGTTTAAGTACATTCTTACTGCCACTGACTTGTCTTCCCAATGGGCGGAGGCAATACCCCTCAAAGAAGTCAGTTCTAAATACATTGTTAGCTTCATCAAGTTTTACATCATTACCATATTTGGTGTCCCTCATACCATATTGGCGGACAATGGCACCAACTTATGTTCGTCCGAGGTGAAGAAGTTGTATCAAGAATACAACATCAAATCCAACCATTCATCTCGGTATCAAGTAGTATCCAATGGCCAGATAAAAGCCTTCAACAAGACTCTTTCAAAAATACTGCAAAATATGGTGGATAAAGATAAGAAGTCATGGCCTGACAAACTCTTTCATGCGTTATGGGCTTATCGAACCACCACTTGCACTGAAATGCGGTCAACTCCATATTCATTGGTATATGGAACGGAAGAAGTCTTGCCTATTGAGGTTCAATTACCCTCACTCAGAGTAGCCATTTGTGATCAGTCATCTACATATGAACAATCTCAAAAGCCATTGGATGAATTGGAATGATTAGATGAGAAATGATTGTGCACCCTGCACCACTTGGAAGTCTATCAGAATGGAATAACATGAGCTTTCAACAAAAAATTTCATCTTCGTTCATTCGTTCAGGGAGAATTGGTATTGGTTCTCAGAACTCCAATGACACCAGGAAAGAAGCCTCCCAAGCATGAGCCAAAATGGGAAGGACCTTATTCAATACATAAGGTCTACTCCAATAGAGCTTATTCTTTAATCTCAATGGATGGAGAACTCATAACTACTCCAACTAATGCTAGATTTATGAAGAAGTATTTGTATAAACACAAAATACATCATTAACGGTCCATGAATACGACCTTAAACTATAGGCATTTCATATTGTCCAGCAAGATGTTAAACTGCATCATCCACGGTCAATGCATATGACATTAAACTATTAGTATCCTTATTATCCAACATGACGCTAAACTGTATCGTCCCTTTTCATCAAACATGACATTAAACTGTGTCAATGTCCTGCAAGACATTAAACTGCACCATCTATGGTCTATTCATATGACCTTAAACTATTCGCACCATCGTCCAACATGACGTTAAACTGTGACATCCTAGATATATGAAGCTAAACTGTACAGAAGTCCCTTACATCCAGTAAGACAAAGAACTGCATTATCTGTTGCAGTCCATGCATATGACCTTAAAATATTTTCATCCCTTTTGTCCAACATGACGTTAAAATGTGTCTTCTTTGTCCTTACTGCATGACATTAAACTGCACAGTCCCCCTTTCATCCAACATGACATTAAACTGTATTTTCCCCATCGTCTTAGCTACAGGATGCTAAACTGTGCGGCACCCTTATTGTCCAACATGTCTCAAAACTGTGTTCATGTCCAACATGACGTTAAACTATGTCCCTATATTTATCCTACATGACGTTAAACTATACTTCTCATTCATCTTACATGACATAAAACTAAAAAAATTCCTTAATACGTCCTACATGTCGTTAAACTATATTTTGCCCCTGCTACATGACACTAAACTGTGCAGCACCAATAGTCCTCACTGCAAGACTTCAAATTGCATAGTCCCTTCATACGTCCTACATAAAATTAAATTGTGCATCGTTAATGTTGTTGCTACCTATTTTTTCTCACACCGAGTATGACTCACGTGAGTTTAGAGTAAACATTAACCATAACACCCTCTCTGGGCTACTAACCATGTGTACGTCCCAACACCCTTTTTTAGGTCGTTGTCCATAAGAACAACTTGACCAGTAATTCATTATTTAATTGAACTACATGGACTTTGATCCTTGCCTTCTAGGCTGGGTACATAGGCAACCTCCTAAGGTTTAAGCCCAAAATTAATCTCTTCACATCGGTTCACCTCGATCTCAAACGATGTTGATTTGTGAAGACACCCCCAGAATCAATCTCTTCACATTGGTTCACCTTTTTCCTTGCTACATGATGTTAAACTGTACATCACTTTTGTTCTATATGACAATAAACTACAACATTCATTGATACTCTCACCTAAGATAGAATCGTTATTTAAATTGATCTCCAATCATGTTATATTTTAAAGACTATGTTCTTACATGGAAATGGTCGAACCTTTTATCTTGGGTTAAACCATCATTGCACTAAAGTCCCCTTTCACCCTTCACTTGTATGAACAAAATCTGTACAGAGGGTATTTCTAGAACTACATGGGATGGATTACAATCCTCATGGGATACGTAGGAACATTTGAGTATCCCTCGAATCCAGCCCCAATTCTTTGGGCCTAACCCCAAAATTCCACTTTCTGTCCCCTGACTGAAAAGTCCCTATGAAAACACACACCGTGTATTCATTATTATGGTCTGAGCTCTATGACCCTAAACTAAGATCTCTTATACTTTTGTCCTACATGATGTTAAACCATATTTTATGAACTATCTATGGATTAATTCCCATCCTTATGGGATATGTAGTGAAGTCCAACATTTCAATTTAGGACCCAGCCAAAATATGATTATGGTTAGAATTGATCTATGTACCTCTTTTATGCATTGGAAAATACCCATTTTCATGTGTCATACTCCTAACCATAAATATTTTCAGATCTTCATAACCATTTTCTTGACTTCTAGTCACAAAACGCTAAATTTATGAGAGTTCTTTTCCCTGACTATGCAGCACGTGCCCTTAGGCGGCCTTGCATAAGTAGTCTACATAATGAACCTGTCATCCAAAATATATTATTATTTGACTAAGCAACCAATTCCTTTAGGTAGCCCTACATAATTCAATACCATAACAGGTTTGTTAAATAATGGTAACTTCATTCTTGGGAAGAAAACCTCTTTTTTCCTTAGATGTCTTAACGAAAATACGAAGGATTCACAAAAATAGCCATCCTTAACATATTTGTCCCATACTCATTATCATGATCTGAAAGTATTCATGTCTATGGTTTATATTTCCCTTCCGTATGTTTGGGTTAGACCTACGTAGGAGTGACATTCATCTAGTTCTTAGACAATCTTGTTTGGAAATATCTTCTCCATATTCCAGTACCTCTCTCCATACAGCAGACTATATGCTTTGGAAATTTGAATCTCCATAAATTCCACTTTCTTTTTAGTGGTAGAAAAGTAAATTTCTGATAGTTATTTTAATGGAATATGTAGCATGTGCCCTTAGGCAGCCTTGCATAAGCAGTCTACATAACAGACCTGTCAGTCAAAAGATACCATTATTTGACTATGCAGCCAATGCCCTTAGGTGGCCCTGCATAATTCAACCCCCTAACAGGTTTGTTAAATAGTGTTAACTTCATTCTTAGTAACTACTTATTCTAATTCCTTTTAGCCATTTTTCATATCATTCCTCAGATTCAAAATTTTTAAGTCATCGTTTACATATTTCCCCCCATATTTGAACATGATAATATGTTTTTAGATAAATTATCAAATAATTGAGTCAATTATAATCCCCTCTGTCAAAGCTATTTCGACCTTAAACATTACCCCTTTTATGTCCGACCTGCATGACATTAAACTGCTAACAAAAGACAACGGAACTCTGAACAAAAGTCAAGTCACAGATCACTAAATGTACATTTCATGTTGTTTAGGTAATATTGAGCAATGAAAAAATTAAATGTTTGTAGGGTTATTTATAATAATCCTAGTAAAAATCAAACTATGCTTACTAGGCCCATTGGAATAGGTAAAATTTAAAGTAGGTATCAAAGAATACATGCACAAATGATAGAAGATGAATGTATTCTTCATTGATGCACAATATTTAGAAGGACATCCATAGATTGGAGTCTCTTCTATTTTCTACGAATTACAAAAGGCTATCAACATAAATCATCATCTGATTAACAGCATCCCGAGCTTCATCGGCAGCCATTTGAATCTCATGCACTCGACCAGCTTCACTCCTTTCAGCTTGATGTAGTGCTTTCTTAGCATCTGCAATGGATTTCATACCATTTATTTTAACTCCTTCCAATTAATTGTTAAGATGTTCAAGTTCCCCAGTAATAGTATATAACTGTTGTTGAAGGTGAATTTGCTGGACGAATTTCCCTTTGATCTTATGCTTCAGTTCCTTCAACTTTCTGGCATGATTAGCCTCAGCTCGGGACACCGCAGCCTCAAATTCGCTGATGTTTCCTCACCCGGGTCAAATCTTGATGGAACCTTTTCTCCTGCTCCCTCCTTAAGATGAATTGCTTCACCATGACATATATCTTGTGATATACAAAACCACCAAGTCCTAGCATGAAAAACAGGGATGACACTCGCAGGATCTTTCATGACAGCTCTTCTAAAGGCACTTCATATTTGATCTTCCATATGTTATTCCATGCCTTATGTTGTGAAAATTGGAGAGACTTTTGTAATTATGGGTCTGACTCAGCATCACTGTCACATGGGGGAATATAATCTGAGATTAATTCACTTAGGGAAGTGCCCTGTTCTGCTCCTTCCCCCCTGACCCGTGTTTCTTCACATTCAATTCCTGTTGGGGCTGAGGCTGAGGATTTACCTCCTGATCTACCCACTAAAATTGATGGCCCTACATAATCAATTGAAAGCTTTGGATAGTTTCAAAGGACAACAAAAGTTAATTGGTTGTCTTGCAGATTAAGTACAGTCGCAAATATTGTTATCCCTTACCCAATGGTATATTAGTAACTTGAGAAGGCTCCTCCCCATCTTTCCTAACTTCAATAAGATTTTTAGGGAGAGTTTGAGGAAGCTCTGCAGGGTTCAGCTCCACTTGAGCTAATGTCTCTACAATAGTAGGGTTTTCTATACCCTCTTCAGGAATTGGTAGTTCAGCAGCTTGCTCAAATAGAACTGCACATTTGAACCGATCATGATCAGAGATGTAATAAGAAGTTTTATTAACATGAAAAAGGATAGCACTCATGTCCGTAATCTTTTAAATTATATGGTAATTTTACATGATATAAAAAATATTCAAAATATGCACCAAGTTCCATCATTTCATCCAATGTAATCTTAGAATCCTGGTTAATATCACCATTGGGAGCATTCGATGTGTCTTCTTGACAACCTTCATTCTGCAGCCTCTCATCTTGAACATCCACTTCAGATAAAATTGAGGCATCAATTGCAATGGCCTCCAATAGAACTAGTGCAGGGGTCGAACCTAAAGTATAATAGAATGAAAGTCATTTAATGTTTCATTCAACATTTTATGAATCATTGTTAACTTACCAAAAGCAGGCTCTTCTCTCCTTACAACAGCAGTAGGAGGGATACTGGGACCAGACATTGGCTCTTCTCCAGGAGTAGCCAAGTCAGCCGAAACTTGTGATTGTTCTCCAGTAACCTCTGTGTGCCTCAAATGTTGGTTAGTTCTCTCCCTAATAGGGGAAATTGAAGAATCCCATGTAATCCCAAGAAGTATGAGAAACCATTGCATGGGTTAAGACTCATGATTATCCGAAGGACTTACCACTACTGATGAAGCGTTTAGCTGTGGACTTCCTCCTTCGACGCTTTTTATTCATTGCATTTTTGGGAGTTTCGGTAGTCTCCTTTATAGGTACATGAATTCGAGAATGGAAATCCATATCCAACTCCTTATCCATGGATTACTGGCCTGGAGATATCTCGCCCGACTCACAAAGAGATTCAACAGCAGCCCCAATGGAAGTACCACAAGGGCTATACTGTGGTGAAGGAACCTCAGCAGTTTATTTTTAAACTGTAGGATGAATAAAATAATTTCCTTGAGTAACAAAGCATTGACTGAAATCAAATTGTGAAGAAAATAAGGAAAGAAACTTACTTCTTCAGGAGCCATGTAATCATGCCACTCCTCATCTCCGGAAGCACCAATCCCCTCAGTGGTGCCGCGATCTATAATTTCCTTCACCCGCTTGGTGACAGGGTTGGAATCATCGGTGGTATATATGATCATTTTCAGCTCTCTGATGTAATCCTGCACTTCATCGGGGTTATTCTCGAAACCGATATCTATAGAAGCCAGAATATTCCCTATTCCAGGGAGATGCAGCCCCTCTTATAAATCCAGCCAGGTAGTTTTAGCATCACAGTATAAACTCCACCATGTCTGGACAACCTCTGGTCATAGATATTAAATATGTGTACTAGAAGGATGCAAGGAAGGTCCTACAATATTCCACTTCAGAATCTTCCCATCTCCTGAAACTATAGATAGAGAATACGAAAATAAAATTGTTACACTATAAATTAATGATGATTAAAGTTCCCTAAAGAAATAACTCACTAGGAGTTGATGTAGGGGGTTTTTGATTTTGACGGGAGGATTATATATGGCACGAGGCCTCTTGGCCACATGTTGCGCCTCGTCATCCCCATCATGGGAATCTGGTGAGTCATGCCTAGATGTGGAATCTCGCGAATCAGATCCAGTTGGGGAAGCATCACCTTCCTGAGGAAGGTTTTCATTCTATACAGTTCTCTTCCTTTTCTCCACCTGATAATCCAGGTGATTCAGCACCCCTCCAGGTTATGATTCTATCCAGTTCTCGGCATACCATGTGGTCAAGTTATTTGCCGCATTATCAACTGGTAGATCAAATATTGTCCCGATATTCTCCCTAGAGGTCAACAACCATAGTTTCCTGGAAACCATCATATGTTTCTCTGACCTGACATGCACTGGGGGAGATACAACAGTCTGCTGCAAACACCTGAATTGATGTGAAAATCTATATGGAGCATAAGCCTCACATATAATCTCTTCGTCAATCATGGTTACCAATACACCATCTCTTCAGGCCAGCATGTATGCCCTCAATTCCATGCTGGATGTTCCATCATCAACAAACCATCCAGTTGGTGGATTTCCATATGGAAAGAAATTGAATTCACTATACATGATCAGCCTCACCATCATGTCATACGAATTGGGATCCAGTGGAGAAATTGCAGAGAATTCATGCACTGATGGCATGAAAGAACTTCCAGGAATCTTTACACTGTTCTGTACATTATACGTCCTGAAGTGAGTGGCGATCCAACCCCACAAAACATAGAATGGTCCCACTATTCTCAAAGGAGGCTTACCAATGAAGACATGTAGCAAGATCCTATGAATATTTTCTAAAATGTGGGTATCCAAACCAACCATTTTCCCCTCAGCCAACTTGGCTGTGACAATGAAGGTCCCTGGCCTGACACCTCCCTTGAAGTCCCTGACTGGAAAAAGATAAACACTGAGCCACAAGGCCAAGAAACCCTCCAGATGATTCTTCTTTGGGATTTTCTGATTCACTTCATATCCCCATTACTCAAATTCTCCTGCTTCCAAGGTCGGCCAGAATGTGCTAAGAGAACCCCTCTTCACTGTTTTGGGGAAGGTGGTAGGATGAATGGGCCCCTTCTCCTTGGCCCCCTTTCCTTTCGATCCCTTATCCTTTGATCCCTTCTCCTTCGGCTCCTTCTCGTACTTAATGGTAATAAATATATTCATCACCTCCTATGGATGAATATCATTTCTAGAATGAGTTAAGGAGGTCTCTGAACTCTTGAGCTTCTGAAATATTTTCAATAATTCCTGAGCCAAATACGGGGTCTTCTCTGAATCATTCCAAGTCACCTTGGGGGGATGAATTCATCATACATATCACCCAAAATTGGATCCCCTGAGATCTTGTGGACATACCACATACTAATACCTACTTATCCATGAGTCAGATGGAAATAATTGGTTTCTGGGATCGAATGGCTGAGTATCTCTGGTACAAAATCATCATTTTTGTAAACATATGTTTGCCCAGCCCAGATATCTTCATATATGTTAGCTACATTCAAATCCTCAACAAACTCTACGTGGGTTTGTTGCACCCAGTATGCCCACATCCAAGTTGGCTTCACATCTTCTCCAGGACGAAATTCCCAACTCTTCTTCCAACCTTTGGATTGATCCATATGAGAGTTCTTGAAGATTAAGGGATAAAAATGTGGTTGCAGCTTAGTTTTATGAGGTTTTAGATCTCGCGTACAAGGACTATGATGCATTATGTAGGCCTTCTCCACTGTTCCAGCATTTGCAAATACTCCTCCACTTGAGATATTTTCTGAAGAAAATTTTGTGTAATTATGAAACCAAGAATGTGGGAGATAGTTCTTTGCCTCTGGTATAGTAGCTTCTCACAGATGACCATAGCCTTACAGAGGTAGATACATGCTCTATCGGAAGTCATGATGATACTTCCTTTAGTACATGGCCAAATCCGGGAGATTTCTATCACAGAAAGTATAATAATCAGGGCCAATGATGCTCATCATATCATCAACACACTTGTTATCCAGTTCATCAGTCGTTCCGATTCTCGTGGGAGCCACTTAATCTGCACAAAAGATGAATAGATTATCTCTGAGTAAGTTGATTTTTCATAAATTTGAAAAGAAATTTTAAATCCAATGGCTAAGGCACTAAGGAGAGAAAGTATAATTTTGGTGCACAAGTATGGATGTGTCGCATAAGTCTTGGCACGCAGGTATCACCGCGGAAGTCCAAATACCTCTACAGCAGCGTGACACCAAAGAAACAGCGGAAAACAAGTAACTTGTGAAACGAAGGCAACTTCTATGGCAAGAGCTCAAAATATGGAAATCCGGATGATTTGCGCGAGAATGGCCTTATATATATAGGCCATGCCACAACCCTGCGTGCCTCAAGCCATCACGTGTAACCCCGCGTGCCTAAAACCACCATGCTCAACACTTGCGCGCCACCCTCTGCGCGCTCAACATTTGTGTGCCACATGTTCCTTGGTTTTCTTCTTTTTCTCAATGTCACATCCTCATTTCTTTTCGATCCAACTCTAAGGGGGGACTTTTGTTGATGCTCCATTCCATCACAAAGTCTAAAGGAATGAAAGGGAAATACCTTGAACTCAAAGTGATTTATCCTTTGAAGAAACATCAAAAATTGACAAAGGCATGAACAAAGGTTCATTTTCACTTGGGTCGCGTAAGTTATACCAAGGCTGCACATGTATACTTGTGTGCTGCCCAGTGGTCACGCAGGTGACTTGTGCGCCCTATCTAAATTTCTCCCAGGGTCTTCAACAGCCTATAAATACCCCCTGTGGGCCCCCATTTAAAGAACGGAAAAATTTCACAAAATCGTATTTGAGCTCCCGGCACCCTAGTCTCTTCTCAAAGCTTCCGAACACTTCTAAGGTAAATTCTTACCTAGAACAGAAGGTCTAAAGATGGGAAGTAAGGCCTAAGTGTTGAAACTCATCAACACTTGCGCGCCTAAGTGGCCATCCCTTAAGAGAAATGGCCACACTTGCGCGCCGCCTTACCCCTTCAATAGAACTAGCACGCCCCTCTTCTGGAAATCTCTATGGATAGTACTAAGGGTTTGAACCAAGTATCTCCCTTGTATTACCCTATGGATTGACTGCAACTCAAGTACCCATGTGTCACGTAAGTATACCTGCATGCCCACGCAGGACTTTCACACCACCTTTTTTGGGTGCTCCTCCTACCTATTTCACCTCTCTTATTCCTATGCACCTATCCTCTTCAAGATTAAGCCTTCAGAACGCTCTCCAAATACATTTCATGGCATGATTTCCTTATTGGATTCCTTATCTAAAAGGAATTCTGTGGAACATCTCTTAAAACCTAGTGATTTACATATCGTTATGTCACTAAGGATAGATATTTCATTCAATCAACCTCATCCTTTAAGATGAGAGAATCCTTAACTTGGGCCTCCTTTTCAGGATTAATCCCTCATCCAAGTCCCATAACCTGGTCATCCTCCATAGGAGTAAGCCCCAATCATAATTTCTAAATCTGGGCATCCTCCTTAGGAGTAAGCCCCATGTTCTCAAATATGGGCATCCTCCTCAGGAGTAATCCCCAACCATAGTTCTTTTAACTTGGTCTTCCTTTTTCGAGAGTAATCCCCAGTCTCAATGTCTACAAATATGGGCATCCTCTTTAGGAGTAAGCCCCATGTCCCATAACCTGGGCCTCTTCCTTAAGAGTAAGCCCCAGTTTTCAAATTTCCTTAACCATGGTCTCCTCCTTAGGAGTAAGCCCCAGTTCTCAAATCCTTTAACCCAGGCATCCTTCTCAGGATTAAGCCCCAGTCATAATTTCTCTTAACCAATATTATTTTACTTTTGATTTGGGCTTCCTTCTCAAGAGTAAAACCCAATCATAAGTCCCCTCCTAATTTGGGAATATTCCTCAGAAGTAAGCCCCAAGTTCGAGTATCCAAATCTCCATAATGTATATATACCTTTATGGACCTTGTTCCCATGTTTCATCCCTGATATAAATCCTAATCTTAATCTATTTGGGCAGTCATACATACATAAGCCCCACATCATTTCTTATGATGGCACAATTGTCTGGTTTTACCAGTAGCTCTTGTTTCTCACACCGAGCATGAATCATGTGATCTTAGAGTGTAAAAGTAATTATGACATCTTTCATTGAGCCATAAATCATGCATAAACATCATACTCCCTTACATGAACTATGTGGGTTCTAATTCCTTTTCTAATAAAGGATACATAGGTAGCCCATCTGCGGGTACGATCCTAACTCTGAAATAATCCATGTCTTCTTGAATGAAAATAAACTACAAGTGCCCCAATGAGTGGATTTAAAACTAGTATGGTCATCATAATGACCAAGAGAATTTTATGTATTGAAGGATACCATTGACTAAGAATATCTAACAAATACAGATGATTCTCTGTCAATGAAGAACCTCGAATACGTATAAAAGATTCTCTAAATTTCCTACATATTAAATCATTGATTGTCAGATCTAAAGGAAAGCTCATTTAATACTTGGTAATTTAATAAGGATTCACAAACATAACTTAAATATATAAAGAGAGTTCCAGAGTAGACAATAATTCCCCTCAAAAAGGTGTGATGAGTCCGACCTCCCATCCTCTCGACCAACGAAAATTCATAAGTCTCATACGTCCATAACTAATGAGCACCTACCTTTGGAATGTAGGTCCAAATGGATATAGAATCATTGGATGGTTTCAGTTCTATGAACAAACCCGTTAGAAACTGATTGGAATGTTTGATCCTTAAATCAAAGAGGTTATCACCAATTCCAGAGGAAACATGGGTCATTGTGGGTGTTGTCCGAAGGGAAGAGATGTCGAATAGATTGGGTCTGGGGGAGTTATTACAGAGCCACTCCGACCATGATTTGATTGTGCAACTATGGTCTGAAAGCCAAAGGGCCTACCCACTATGCACAAGGATGCCTTTGTATGGATTTGGACTTAGGGATGATGTCTTCATCCCTGAAGCAAATAGGGATGAGCCAACCTACAGGTTATGGGGAACGTCATGACAGCGCCAGTGGTTCAGGGCGGCTAACTACCATGCTCGGGAGAACAATACACCTGTTGCTGCTGATTGTTTATATAATCATTTGAATGAAATTGATGGGAAATCATTATAGTGGGAGACATACCCTCCTCTATTAAAAACAATCCTAAAGGCGGCTCTGAGGAACCTGAAGAAGGGATGGTCTAATGAGTGGGACCTACACCAAGGAGGACACTTCACGGGAAACTAGGCCTGGGCCAACTGGGTAAGCCCATTGTGTGAAAAGTTCACGGTAGAGCTGAGGAGATTCGGTCTGTATTTGGTGGCTTGGGCCTCCAAATTTCACATCTACCAGCCATAGAAGCTGATGCAAGAGCTGTTGAGCTGGTGGTAATCATGGACCAATACCTTCCCCCTACATCATGGGGAGGTTGGCATCAGTTTATGGGACACGCATCAGATCTCAGGGGTACCGATACTAGGGGTGATGTATGATGAATTCATACCTACTATGGGTGCATTGGAGGATACAGAGAAGATGCTACCACTAGTGATGGTGTTGATGAGACTGGTACCGAGAGAGGACAAGGAAGCGGTGGCAGCTGTCCACTTCAGATGGTGGTTCAAGCAATTTCTGAAATTCCGGAAAAACATATGGTTCCCGGTGAGGCCTCAGACTTTCCCAAAGTGAGATCAACGAGGAAAAGAGAACTGGTACTGGGGGGTCATGGGGGATAGCCAGGTGAAAACCTATGGGGTTCAACATCAGTACCAAGAAGCAGCCAATAAATAGGCTGGAGGTATTCATCACGACTCTCATCTACGGCTGGATCTTGTCGGTGAGGGACAAAAACACAGGTGTGTGACCCAGCACCTGCAACATGGCCTTCATGCTAGCGACTGGAGAGTGGGTGAATCTCGGAATTCCAATGATTTATAAGATTTACAAAATGTTGTGGAACATCCGTGAGGGGAAGAGGCCATAGAGGATATGCAGGTCATCCCACCTTATGTACGAGTGGATAGTGGCACGCATTTGGGGGGTTTATGAATACACAAACCCTATTTATCCTCTAGGATCAGACTTTCGCCCATCTTTTCTAAACACTACATGGATAATTCTAGCCAAGATGACTGTACCATCAGTATTAAACCGAGTCTAGAGGGTAGAAGAGTTCAACTTCCATATGTTCCTGCTTTTAATGGGGGCCTTCATAGATGATGGTTGAGGGATAGAAGAGCCCCGATATTATCTCATAGTCTTTTGAGGTGGAGTCCTGGTGGTGAGGGTGGACTGTGAGTCGCTCTACGAGCCATATGTTCAACATTAATTTTCCAGGAAATTTTGGTGCATGCAGTGACTGACCCCCCAGGTTTACCTATGTGAGCTTCTTGAAGAGAATCCATGAATGATGTGGCAGATGTGGCTCATGTTCACTCGAGAGAATGGAAAGATGAGGAATGAGATACCTCTACCCACTGATACCTTTGGGTTAGACAAGAAGTATGCCCAATGTTGGGAGGCAGCCTACCCGGGGGAAATGCTAAAGAAGCCAACTATCTGGGCTAGTAATGTTGGACCTCCCAAACCTTAAGGTCGATGCCATAAGGTGGCAGGTACATCCTGCAGTAGCAGGGCTGCCATGACGAAGAGTTCTGCACCGGTTGAGGGGGAGGAAATGGGAGAGGAACTGGTTGACCTAGAAGAGAAAATTTACCCAGAAGGGAGGCCACCGAGGGGAATCCACAGGATATCCACTCAGGCTCTGGGGAAGCGGCTGCATCACATAGACATGTCAGAGGATTATATCTTTCTAGAGGCCTAGGATATCTAGGTAGTCAACAAATAGTTCCTAAGACCTCCTGAGATGTGGAAACACCTAAACCATCTTATGATGGACTTACCGGAGATAGGACCTATCTGGGCCGGCTTTGCGGTGTCCCAGGAAGAGGTGAAGAAAAACCCCGCAGAGCTTGAGGACATTGTGCATTCACGGGGTGCTCTGCATCCAATGAAAGATCGAGTCAAGGTGCTGCTGGATTGTTTGGTCCCTCCCCAGTTTTCAGCCGCTGAACTGAGATAGCACTTCCCTATTCCGGAAGAATTAGACGAGTCCTCCCTAGGGGATGAGTCTGGTAGAGGGAGCCTATTAGAGGAGGTAAATGTTGGCGACAAAGGCTCTGAGCATGAACAATCCACCGAGGCACTTGAGGTAAAATCATAAATCCACTCCCCAGGATTCGTTTCCAAACTGCTTTGGACCCTCCGTTAGACATTAAACTATGTAGGAAAGCCTAATTCACAGAATACATTATTTTCCTGTGGGGAATGCAGATGTGGGGCCTTCGGGATCCACACCTATTGCTGCATCAATTTCTACGTCCAGCGGGGCAAGGATTCCTGAGGTTACCCCTTCGGAGCTTTCCAATAATCCGGTAACATATGGGGGGCCAGGCCTCGGGGTCGCAATGATTTCATCCCAAGAACGATACTAGGAATTTGATCTCTGTAAGTCTCTTTTACGAAATTCATGATTGTCACCCACTGACCATGTAGACTGATGTCCAATCCCACTTTGGTGTGCATAGTTCTTCAAATATCATGGGCCACCTTAGCGAGGTTTTCCAGGGCCTCTGGTGGTTTCCTTCCCAGATAAATGCCATGGACCGTGTAGGAGGATATCCCGACCAACTGAACCAGGCACTCTTGATCACTGGTGGGACCGTGAGTGAGGCTTTTCTTGAGATAATTATGGTGGGATCCGATGATGAGGATCGATCAGATAGCCCAGGTCCCACCATACCAGATCAAACACCAGACATGGACCCTACTGAAGAGTTTCTGAGGGTGTTCCATGCATATGGGCCTTCCTACCATGTTGACTAGGAAAAAAACCTCTGATGAAGAGGAAAATAAAATAGTACATCGTTGATCATGGAAGATGATTATACACTTCGTTAATAACACCTCCAAGCACTGTGGTAGGATGATATGGAAAAACTTCGCTTGTGACTGCGCGAACTATGTGCTGGGGGAGTGGACACCCAACATCCCCACATACTCATCAGTGATCTTATGGAAGAGAAGTTTCGAGAGTACGACCGTGGCATTCGTGTGGGATGGGAGCGGATGAAGGTTGTGAACATCAAGAGGAACCATGAGACTAAAGATGAGGTCAAATGACTGTAGAGTCAACTAGATGAGCACTCAGCCTCCCATAACCTGCAATCGGGGCTCATACTGTAGATGAAGGCCTAGCTGGTAGAGCACGAAGAGGGCCTGAGGTGAGCCTCCAAGGAAATGACCGTCATTCAGACCAACATAGAGTGGGCCAAGATTGCAGCTGATGAATTCCTCCATATCACTGCCGAGGAGGAGTGAGAACTGAACATGCGACAACAAATCCTGGTTACCAAAAGTTGGGGGGTGGCAGAGCTGCAACTCTCTGTTGATAGTGTTAATCTATCCATGGGAGGGGTAGAACCTCGAGTGTTGTAAAGACCACAAACCCTCTAATTCACTTTCATGATTTGATTATTTGGATGCCATATCATGCATGAGCCTCATTACATGTACTGGTTTTACATGAATCTATTATATTCGTGAAACACCCGATGATCAATTCTTATTCTCACGCAGGTCAAGCCCAATGTAAGAAACAAGGGAGGATCTCTACATTATTTTATCTGGAAAAAATAATTTTTGACCATGTTTTGGGTATCCAGGGTCTAAAAAACCATTCCCGATTCCCGGGAAGTGGGGGGAGAGACCTGACTGGAGAATGAAGCTCTCAGAATAGTCAAATTACCATTTTCCCAGTGTGCTCTTACACACAAATAGGGTGATGCCAGGGGTGATGGAATAAACCCGAACAGGGGGGAATGGAAGGTGTGAATCATGATACCCAAGATTCAGAACACTGTGGGGGTGGCATGACAATGAAGGATAACTGTTGACCACATTCGAAACACAATATCCTTATATCATTAGCCTGAAATGGGGATAGAAAATGGGGACCGATCACTGACCATTTTTGAAACATGGGGCCTGACTCGAAATGTCATCCATAAATCTTTTGAAACGTTATTCCAAGATAGTATGTGAGCCATAGGCCATGAATATATAGTGTTTTGGGGTTCTTCTAGACATGAAAGAGGACAAGGATCTGAATAAAGTGTAAGTAATGCGTGGAGAGTGGAGTGATGGATTGTTCAACTGGAGTCCAACACTCTTGAAATTATGCCACCGTGGTGGAAACACATTAGGTGCGTACATTGGTTTTATCAGGGTCAAACATACTTCTGAATAGTACCTATCTGATGAGTAAATTGTCAACTCCCAATGTTGTCTTGGGGAATCCCAAATTTGTTCAGGGTAAAGTTTTAATTTCATGGTTTCCCAAAAGAGCTCGGGTCAAGGGATCGGAAAAGGAGGGGGAAATGAGAATTATGGTTCCTGAGGCTGGACCTTGAGACAAGATGTTTGGGGGTTCCTACGTATCCCATGAGAATGGGAATGAAGCCAAAATTAGTTCTTGGGGAAAAGTGTGGTTAGGGATCAACACTGGTAGGGAGAATCCTTTCTGGAGAGGGAACTAATGCATCCCATGATTAACATATGGTATCCCAAAATTGTTCAGGGTAGAACCACTGTTTAGTGTCATACATTGAGGAATTATGAAATCATGCAGTTTAACGTCATATGATAGTATGTGGGGTGAAAAGAAATATCCTAGAAAGGGAGTATGTGGTGCGGTAGGTATCAACTCGATGTGAATGAAGACTTGGTCCGGATCACACTGCGTATCCCCATAGGAAACTCTACAGGTCAGGGGACCAAGAGTGAAAAGTAGGCTGGGCCCAAAGCCAAGTGGACGAATGTTCCTATGTACCCAATGAGGATGGGAATAAATCCATACATAGTTCTAAGGGTGATGTTTAACTTCATGCGGGACGAGGAATGGTGCGTTTGACATGGGTGCACCAGTACATGTCCTAACAGAACTACTAAGCCCATGTGAGTCATGCTCGATGTGAGAAATAAGAAGTAGTGATGGGACTTTCCTAGAAAAGGACAGAACATGTCAGGGACAATGGGAAACTAGGTTAATGACATCCCACTGATGTTGACCCTCCTATATAGCGCACCTATATGCACGGAGGAGTAAATATGAGTATGCTGGAATTCTACTTGAACATTAAGAAGTGGAAATATGTGAATCATGATGATCGATATATAGAACACAATGGTGCTCATGTGATGATAGGGGATAGATTTTGACCATGTTTGAAACACAGTATCCATACCACGTTATCCTGGAATGGGGACAGGGAAATGAGGGTCAACTGCTGACTATGTTTAAAACATGGGACATGTTGCAAATGTCGTTCAGGGTCTTTAGGGATGTTGGCCCAAAATGGTATGTGAGCCAAGGTGGCATGAGACTAGGCAATAAAGGGGTTACCTTCGGATTTGGAAGAGGATGAGGATCCAAATAACATGATCACGAAGCTTGGACATGTAATGAGGGGAATTTCCCGGTGAAAATTCCACACTTCAGGTTCTTTTTCAGAACACATCCGAGTACGACAATGAGACACATTAGATAGAGGGAGTTGAGTCCCTTCCCAAGGATGAGGGTCCTAGGGTCACACACATCCATCTTAATGGACGTAGGATGAGCCATTAAGGGGGGATTTATTTAATGAATTGGTTGTAGGGTGGTGAAGTATCCAAACATGGTGCACCATTCCCATAGGGAGATCATTGTTTAAGGGCATAAAGCTTGGACTAGGTGGGGAGAAGACGCATGAGGAACATGGTGTGGTCTTTTCAAAACCCGACATGAATGAGGACCCATGAGGTACTCTCAAAACCACATGTTCCTTAGAGTGTTCAGGTCGAGGGGCCAAAAGAGAGGGGACATGATTTTGGGTTCCTAGGGCTGGACACGGAGACAAAAATCATGGGCATTCCTACTTATCCCATGAGGATGGGAATAAATCCAAACGTAGTTCTGGAAGACATCTTAGTTTATGATCGTAGAGCTCGGACCATGGACAGTAGGAAAGGAGACACACACGGTGATGTAATTACAAGACCCGACGTGAATGATGACCTAGTCCGGATCACCGTATGCTTCTTGGGGGAGGTTTGAGGTTGAGGGACCGAAAACGAAAGTTAGGCTGACCCCAAGACAATGTGCATGGATGTTCCTACATACCCCATGATTATGGGGATCATGTCATCGTATTTATAAGGATGGAATGGTAAGATACCGATGTCGGAGATAATAAGGTTGTGCGGGTCTAGCCCTTTCATAAAAAGAAGCATTATTTGATATATCTTGCTTGTCCTTTATGATCAATGGTTTTTTTGTGAAGAGATGGACCTAGGATAAAAGGTTCAAGTATCACCATAGGAATCAAGGCATATGTAGGCATTGACAAATGGTATGGTGTGTAACCAATACCAAACATGACGCCCCCTTGGGTGAGGTCATCATGATGCAGTGCCCTTTTTTTGTCATGTAGTCAGGACGATATTTTCATAGTTTAGGGTCATGTGATGGGACCAACTATTCACCTTTAACGTCGTGCCAGATAGACGCTACAGTTTAAAGTCATGTGAGATTAAGCATCATAGTTTAATGTTGTATGGATCGGACATATAAAGGAGAGACGAGGTCCTAAAGGGGATGAATGTGGAATGATAAAGCATATCTGATGTTAATGAGGACAAGGTCCACACCATACTATGTGGAATTTCGATGAGGAAACCTCATGCTGAGGGGCCCGAAAAAATTAGATAAAAACGGGGTTGGAGAAACTAGCTCCCTATTGAGCTGGACCCAAATACGAGACATCTGAGTGTTCCTACGTATCCCATGAGAATGGTAATCATGCCACACATAGTTCTGAACGAGATCTTAGTTTATGGTCTTAGAGGTCAAACCAAGGAGAAGCGAAACCCTTCCAAGTGCAGACATCAACCTGATCCCTAGGCCCTCATGAGTCAAAATTGATGTGGGAAACAAGGCAGAAGAGGTTTATTTGAAAAACCTGGAACACATGCCAAAGGTAACTTGGTGAGGATCCTCGAATGATGCCTTCACCGCAGATTTATCCTCCTAACATGCCAATGTGCACAGAGGTATATTGTCATGAGTGTGAAAATTCTGTTTGGACATGATGAGGTAGAGAAGGGTATGAATCATGTAACCAACATTCAAGGCTTGAAGAGGCTGGCGTGATGATAGAGGATAACTGTTGACCATATTTGAAACACAACATCTATATCGTGTTAGCTTGGGATGGGAACAACAAATGAGAATCGACCACGGACAAAATTTGTAATGTGAGACTTGTATCAATTTGTTGCACAGAACCCTTGAGGATGTTGGACTATAAGGCTAGGAGGTCCCTTGGACAGAGCATCCATGCCATTTGGGGGTCCCTTTGGACGTGAATGGAGATGGAAGCCCTAATGAAGGGGAACCTGATGCCTGAGAAATGGGTGAAATCATGTCTGGGTAGAATCTAATATTCCAGGTGCTAAACCAGAGTACCATTGGGCACATTGGTGAATCACCGAAGAGGATTGAGGGGCTCATCTTTATAGTGGTCGATTTAAAAAGATGAGTATGGAATAAGGGGATATAGGACTCTTAGGAGGGAGAGGTACATGGAATTTTCATTAAAAACCCGACGTGAATGAGGACGTAGTCCCATACCACACCATATAATCCTCTCCCTGAGAAAGTGTTGTCCAAGGGGCCAAGATAACAAGGAGATCTCTAAGAGAGGGGTTGGACCCGAAGTCTAGACATTCAGGCGATCCTACATATCCCATATTTATGGGAATCAAGCCACATGTAGTTCTTGAAGAGGTTAATACATAGCTTACCGTCATGAAGTAAGGACACAAATGGGTAAAATACCCCAAATAAGGGAGGTGTACGACATGACAAGTAACCCAACGTGAATGAGGACATAATCTCACACCACACCGTACAATCCTAAATGAGAACTTGGGATGGGGGCCCGAAAAGGCCAAGGGGCCTGAGGCTGGGTCTCAAACAGAATGTCTCGGCCAGTTTGAAGTTTAACTTCTTACAATGAGGACGAGTATGGATAAGGTATCTCATCCGGGGATGTGTATGGTGCAGAGAGTAACCCGATGTGAATGAGAACATAATCCCATACCACACTATACAATCCTGAGTGAGAACTTGGGTCGGGGGCCTGAAAAGGCCAAGGGGCTTGAGTTTGGGCCTTGGACAGAATGTCTCAGCTAGTGTATAGTTTAACGTCTTGCAATGAAGATGATGAAATGGATAGGTTACCCAAAACAAGGGAGGTGTACAACATGGTGATTAACCAGACGTGAATGGGGAAATAATCCCATACCACACCGTACAATCCTGTAATAGTTAAGACTTGGGTTGAGGGTCGGAGATTGGTCCATAGACAAAATGTCGTTTCTAGATTGTAGTTTAACGTCTTGTAGTGAGGACTAAATTGATCTTAGTTTATGGTCATAGATCTTGGAGCGTATATTCCTAGTTTAATGTTATATGCGTAGGAAAGAAAGGGAGAACAATCATGCTTATGGAAGTCCACCAAGAAGTAATGGTGATTGAAGATAACTATTGACCAGGTTCATAACACATTATCTACCCTCAAGTGACCGGAGTACAGGGAAAGCAATTGTGTGTCAACCATTGACCATATTCGAAACGTGTAACTCGTATCAATTTTCCACCCTCAATCCCTAAGGAAGTTAGTCCGTAATGTTAGGAAATACCTTGGGCTGAGCATCCATGCCATTTGAGGGCCCTTCAGGATATAGTGGATGACAGGAACCTAAATGATGGGGCATGAAAAGCATGGCAGGGCCTATGCTCATGGGATGAATGATAAATTAAGTGAGGGATATCTCAAGGTGATATGTGTGGCATGGTGAAATATCCTGACATGAATGAGGACATGAGTCTGTACCACAACAAACAATCTTAAATGAGAACATGGGCCAAGGGACGGAAAAGGCCAAGGGGCCGGAAAAGGCCAAGGGGCCGGAAAAGGCCAAGGGGCCGGAAAAGGCCAATGGGCCCGAAAAGGCCAAGGGGCCAGAAAAATCCAGGGGGCCTGAGGTTGGGCGTCCCTACCAACTATAGCCATATTACTTCTTATTCAGTTACCATCTCATCACAACTCCTAATCCCAAGTGAGCAGTGCTCGGTGTGGGAAACAAGGAGCAAGACTCAACTCTTCCCCCATAAGGGTCTAAGAACTGGCATCGCCCAAAGGGAATTCACCACTTGGAGATACAAGAGGGTAGAATGAACCACTATACTCAATGTTTGGGACATCTTGTGGTGGCTCTAATGACAATGGATAACTGTAGACCATATTAAAAACATAGTGTCCTTATAGTAACCTGGAATGGGAACAACAAATGAGCATCGACCACTAATCATACTCGCAATGTGGGACTTCTATCAATTTATTACTCAACATCTTCGAGGGCATTGGCCCAAAGTGGTAGGCGATCCATTGGGCCTAGAATCCCTCACATTTGGGGGCCCTTTTGAAGGGAAAAGATGATGGAGTCCCAATCAATGGAGTGGGTGAAGAATAGTTGTTCTCATCTGTGAAAGAGGCAGACACCTCTGGGGAGTGGGACGTATGGTGGGATCGAGATGAGCTCGATGTGAATTGGGGAAAAATCAGGCACCACCCCACATGTCTCGACCCGTGGGGAGATTTGGGTGTTTGGACTAGGCCAACAGATGAAATGTCCAAGCATTCCTACATATCCCATTTGGACGGGAATCAAGCCGTACATAGTTCTTGAAGGCCATGCATTTTAGCGTCGTGTGGTGAGGACGTGGGAGGATAAAAGAATGGGGAGTGAGAACTGGTGCGACTGTCGTATTCCTGACATTAGTGGGGTTAAGGAAACCTATGCCATATCATGCAAGGATCCTCCGAGAGAACTATACCCAGGGGATAGTCAAAGTGAAGAGTTTGGGGTTGGGCTTGAGATGAAATTCTGGAGCGTTCCTACATATCCCATCTGGATGAAAATGAAGCCACACGTAGTTCTAAAGGGCCATGAAGTTTAATGTCGTGCGATGAGGATGATGAACTGTTTAATGTCGTGCAGGATGAAGCAGCTTAGGGTCGCGCAGGACCTGACAGTTTAAGGTCATGCAGGACCAAACAGTTTAGGGTTATGCCAGACCATATACTATTTAAGGTCATGTAGGACCAGGGACTAGCTAAGGAAAAGTATTGCCTAAAAAAATTGGCATTGGTGGGAGGAGTTATACACTCACCATCCATGGTCACCATGGAGTATGCACCATTGAGGTAAACCCTTTGAATTATGTAAGGTCCTTCCCATTTGGGCTCCAACATGGGTGGTTTCCTTCCAAGTATCATTTGTGTCCGGAGGGACAATACCAAGTTGCCTTGCAAGAAGGAGTAGAGGTGAACCTCCTTACTGAAATCTCTGGCTATCTTGTTTTGATTTCTTTCTATATTGTGTAGGTCACAAAGCCTATTCTCGTCATGTACTTCTAATTCAGCCATATGAATTTTGGTTACCTTTTCTGGTTCTTGTTGGAC
Organism: Viscum album; assembly: GCA_963277665.1. Classification (NCBI taxonomy): domain Eukaryota; kingdom Viridiplantae; phylum Streptophyta; class Magnoliopsida; order Santalales; family Viscaceae; genus Viscum; species Viscum album. Next base: position 1,754,651,960 of record OY728133.1, on the reverse strand, counting down.
AGAGACCACCGTCCATAATGAAGGAAACTGAATCCTGATGGGCAGGATAGCCTCAGTTCCATACACCAGGGAATATGGTGTCACCTAAGTGGAATTACCAGGCGTCATTAGATAAGCCCAGAGGGTGTTGGGGAGATTTTCTTTCCAACTCTTCCTGTTATGACCAACCATTTTCTGAAAAATGTTAGAGAGGGTTTTGTGGAATTACTCAATTTGACAATTTTCTTGTGCTTGGTAGTGGGAGGTATGGTTAGAATGGATGTTGTACTTGCAATAAAACTTCTTCAACTCATACAACCGGATGTTATTACCATTATTGGTGAGGACGATTCGAGGGACTCCAAACTGGTAGATGATATTAGAGCTCATGAAGTCAATGATAGACCGGGCCTTGACATCCTTCAATAGAACTTCTTCTTCCCACTTGGAAAATAAATCCATAGCGGTCAAGATGTACCTGCACTAGTGAGATAACATTGGTGAATATGGACCCACGATATCCAGTCCCTTGACTACAAAGGGCTATGAATATTTGGTAGTGTGGAGAGGCTATGGTGGTCGATACAAGAAGTTTTCATGAACCTGGAATGAATGAAATATCTTGGAAAACTCAATGAAATTGTGGATCATGGTGGGCCAAAAGTACCCCAGTCTATTGATCTGGTGAGATAGCTTTTTTCTGGTCTGATGAGCCCAACATGAACTGGCATGAACCTCCTGCATGACCTGAGAAATCTTGACTCCTTGGATGCAATGGAGGAGAAAACCATCAAACCCATTCTTGTAGGTATCTGCTCAAGACCGGGACCAATCTGGAGTGTAAACTGCAACATACGACGTCAGATTCGCTCACGCTCAGCCAAATCCATTGGGAGGTAACCATTTTAGAGATACTTGACAATAGGGGCTCTATAATTAGGAGTCTGTTCAACCACTACATCTGTGGGACCTGGGGATCCTGAAGTGGAGGCTTTAACAGTAAGATGGCTCACCTGTAGGCCATAATCATCACCTGGGGTGACTATAGCAATGACTCTCCAATGTTCCAAGTGGATAAATAGATCATTCTGCTTGGGCTCTGCATGTTATGCAGCTAGGCTGACTAGGGAATCCTCTAGACCATTCTAAGATTGAGGGAGATGAGTAACATCCAACCGAGATGCGAACAAGTCCATTAGCTAGAGAGTGCGCTCCAACAATGGTATAACATCTGGCTTTCTAATGACGTAGTCACCATTGATCTGCTTGATGACTAGTTCAGAATCCCCTTTCACATGCAAATGGGTCACATCAATATCGAGGGCCCGCTCAAGGTTAGTGATAAGAGCCTAAAACATTACGTCATTGTTGGTGAAGCCTTCCAAAAATAGGAATGAGTACTGTAGAATGTCTTGTGGTGGGGTAATAAATACAATACCCATGCCTACCCTGTTAAGTCTGGGATCATCGATCCTCCTGCCAGTGGGGCTTAGGGAAGAACCATTGAAGTGCATCTTCTAGCACGACACGACTTGGTCTACCGAGAGGATCACCTCATCCGGGAAGTCGAGATCCAAGGACTGGTTAGCAGGAGATGGGTGGGTAGTAAGGATGTCTGCCAATACTAGCCCATTAATAGATTTCTATGGGATGAACCTGATGTCAAATTGCTGGATGATTACCACCCACCGTGCTAGACGACCTGTCAAATGGGGCGGTTTAGAATGTACTTCAGCGGGTCTATCTGAGACACCAGTTGTACCTCGTGGTGCTACAAGTAATGCCAGAATTTCTGCACTATGAATACTAGTGCAAGGAATTTCATTTCAATGGGGGAGTATCTGGCCTCGGTATTGAGGAGTAAGTAGCTGAGGTAGTAAAGTCTTTTCTATGTCCCCTAATTGTTCTTCTGGGTGAGATGGGCCCCAAGAGATTATTCCAGGGCAGTCACATAAATGATTAGTGGTTTTCCAAAGACATGTGGCATCAAGACCGGAGGTTGGAGACGATAATTCTTGATTTAATCAAACTTGGTCTCGAACTCTTCATCCCATTCATAGGTAGTTCCTCTCTTCATGAGCTGAGAAAAGGGCTTACACTTTCCGTCCAGATTCACAATGAATCAACGTATGTAGGATAAGTGGAATTGGAAAACCCAATGCTCCAGAATAATGCTCAGGGGTGGCATATGGATACTGTCCATGATCTTATATGAGTCGATATCGATGCACCTATGACTGAAAAAGAATCCAAGAAATTTTATGGAGGTGACCCCAAAGGCACATTTCAATGGGTTTAGCTTCAAATGGTGAGAACGGAGTTGGCCGAACACTTTCTTAAGGTCGTTGAGATAGTCCTAACTCCAACGAAATTTCACCACCATATGGTGCAAATATCATTCCACCAATGTCCCTAGGATCTGCATGAATATGTGATGCATGGCCCGCTGATAGGTGGAACTTGCTTTCTCCCGGCCGAAGGGCATGACTTGGTAATAGAAAGTACATTATGGCACCATGAAACCTGTGGACTCCTCATCCTCTAGGTCCATATGGATATGGTTATATCTAGAGTAACCATCCATGAAGTAGAGGTCTTGTAACCCATTTTTAGTATTGATCAACAATTCCATCACAGGAAGGGGAAAATCATCCTTCGGACAGTGATATTTATGATCCCAGATGTTATTGCAGACTCGGATCTACCTGTTCTTTTTCCTGACTGGAACAATGTTTGCTAGCCATTTGGGGTATTGGACCTCCTTAATGAAATTGGCTATGATGATCTTATCAACTTCCACCTCTACCATGGAGCAGTGAGAAGGGTGAATCTTCCTAAGTGGCTGTTTGAACACGTCATGATTTGTCAGGAGACCGAGGAAGTGTATGGATACCTGAGGATCTAGCCCTGGAATCTCATCATAGCTCCAAGAGAATACATAATGATGTTGCTTCAGGAAGTCTATGTACCGTTGCTGCCCCTCGAGGGACATGGAAACACTGATCAACATGGGTCTTAAATCTTCCTCACTACCGAGGTTCGCATGTACCAGTTCATCGACCATGGTGGAAAGGCCCTCTTCAAAGGTGAGGGGAGCATCCTACAAATCCTTTTATTTTCTTGAGGAGGAGGTATTTCTAGTGGGAGGTTCTTCTTTTGGGTCGACAACCTTCTATGAGAGGCTGGTACTAGCCTGGGCGGTAGTGGACACTGCATCGGGAGATTCACATGTTTCTGAAACCATCGCAATGAAGGCTATCGATCTGATCCTGTATAGTCTTCAACCCAAGGTTTCATGCTTGATGATATCAAAGAAATAGTAGTATGTCAGTATGAGATGAATAATTCCCATCTTTTGAAATAGGCACGTATGACATACTATCGTTGCCCTGGGGCGGACATCCTTATACCTTACGGGGGTAAGAGGCTCCGGGATCACATGAGCCTGATTTTTGTAGGAGTACGAGGTGATCTTTTGCAATATCTTAGACATTGGAATATGTGTCCCCCTTGTACCATAGACAAAAAAACATTGCCCCATGTTGAGGGTCATGGCCTCCATTCGATGGATCAGGAAGACGTAGGCATCATTGAGACCTGCCCAAGGGTCAGCTACAACCATGAAGGGTTCAACCTCCCTGGCCTAAATATGATTTTCCTTGCTCTTGTAATAGTCGACATCTAGGTAGCAGGCTTCACAAGAGGAAAAAGGAGATGCGTCACCTTGGAGCACACCCACTCGAACATTGAGGGAGTACTCGAGGCACTGTTTATACGATGAGGGAACCATCACGTGTAAGTGAAGACATGGTATTCCGATCAACGAGTTATACATGGTGTCTTAGGAGACAAACATAAACTTAGTACTGACAACTAAGCCACCGAATTGGGTCTTCAAACAGATATTGTCGACCAGGGACTACTCGGTCAAGTTGTATCCTTGGATTCTTAAGTCGGAGGGAGTCTGGTCATCTTCAGATAACCCTAACTTCTGCAGTGTCCGTGTTGGGATAAGGTTAATCCCAGAGCCTGTGTCAAAAAGACAGTGGTGAACCTCCATGCCATTAAATTGGTGGGTGATGTACAGTGGGGGATTTTTCCCCTATAGGGTAGAACATTCATCTCCTCCCAATAATGAAATGATGGCCTAGCATTCATCATTTTCGACGGCTTTAGCTTGAAAGCCTTCTACTGATGAAACCTCCATCTCAAACTGAAGGGGGATTATTAAAGCCTCAGCGAGCACCTCAAGCATATCTGATGATAGGTTAAGGGCTTTGAAGGTGGAAAGCCTCATCGAGATGCTGGTAAGGTGCTTGGGAACATCATATTTCCACTCCAGGCATGAAATTCTGCTTGCATGAGGCTGCTATGTGGCAGGATGCATGGCAGGCCCTGTTGGCTGGACCAGTGGCTGACTTGTGCTAGGCATGTCCTGCTGCTCACTAGTTGAAGACCATAAATTTGTTACCGGATGATGAACAGATGACTTAGAAAAAACTTTAGCTGGGTGTGGGTGGTGGCGACATGGTCGAGGTGGATCTGCCTGATCCAATAGCACAAACAACGGTGGAGGCAGGCCGAAGAACACCGGATGAAGAGGCTGCGCATGTTGAGCTCCACCCTGGGCCTGTTGTCTAGACTCAGTAGAATGCACGAACTGGATAGAAGTGTCAACTGATTTTCCTCGATGACCCATTTGTCAGTGGCTCCGCCAACATTGGAATTAGCTTGGGACATTGGGGAGGACTTCATGGCACTCCCCGTCATTGAGAGTCATGTAGGGGTTTACCAACTCCATGATGTTAACCGAAGCATACCATTGAGTGTCACTCAAAGATTCGTCCAGTACTGGGTGGATAATGGGAGGAATCCCCATCACTAGAGGCATGAAGTCTCCAAGAGTACGAGAATATTATGGAATTGGTGGGGCACATTACATTCCCTTGTTCCTCCGATGCTTGCTCTTCTGGGAAGAGGATGGCTGGGAGGACGATGCAGAAGTAGTAGTTGTGGCTTCTGAAGGCTCTGACTGATTTAAGCATGCATGGATGATACCATGGGAATAAGAGACCCTTTCTCGAGCCATCATGTTGTCATACTTTTTATACCCACAGTTAGAAACCTGTTTTCACTCACCCTCAATGTCGTTGCTACTGTCTGGCCTTACTATGACACATGCCAGTTGTGTCGGGGTTGGGCCCAACCTAACTATGTTGTTATCGACTTGGTCATAAAGCCGGTCCTTGAACACATAGAACTGGTTGAGAGTGTGTCCTATGATCTGGTGATATGGGAAGTTGTTAGGGTGATCAGTGAGGTTTGCTTCTTCTGGCCTTCTGGACTCAGGCAAAGGCATAATCCCCAGTTCCAAGGGACTTCAAAAATAGCTGAGAACATGATAATTATTAAATGAGTAGGTATGGTTCCTTTTGTCCGAAAAGGTGGCCCTGGGAAGCTGGCCTTGACAAGGATCTTGAGGAGCCTGTCGAGGAGGCAGAGCCTGATTGTCCCGCTTAGGTGGTGTATTACGCAGGGGCACCTACCGATTATGAGGAGGCCACTGTTGGGATGGAGGCTGCATCTGTGGTGGTGGGCCTCTGCATGGTTGTGTAGGTAGCTCCACTGGTAATAATTCCAGCCGTCTGGGGGCCTCAATCTGGGCCACTGTGGCTAGTTCGGCTCTGACTTCCCTTCTTACAGGAATTTTCGGAGGCAACAAACATGCTTGGCTGGCTTGTTGTAGAGATTCTTCCAGGCGATGGGCCTTATCATAGATCTCTCAGAATACTCTAGGGTAGTTCTGGGTGATCAGAGAGAGAACCAGTTCTGTCTTACAATTTCCCACACACATCATTTGTAATTTCCCCTGTGTTAATGGAATGTCAAGGGAGTATGTAAACCCTTTCCACTGGGCGATAAAGTCCGCGACATGATCATCAGGCCTTGGTTTTCACTTGATGTGGTCTGCGATGCTTTTCTTCCATGTGGTGGAGCTGAACTGGTAAAGGAATTGCCTTCAGAGGTCCTCTCAGCTGGTTACCCATCCGATGGGGAGCTGGATTTACGAACAAAACACAGGCCCATCCAATGTCTTCACAAAGCATCGGAGCTTGGCGACCTTCTACTGCGTTGGAGCCTCCAACATTAGCCCACACCTTGAGGCGAAGGGGGCTAGATGCTATGATGGGTCCCTTATCCCATTGAAGGGGGAAAAGGTGGGATTTATGAAACATGGAGGTGCCAACATATCATCCACCAATGCTGGATATGGATTTCCATCAGTTGAGATTACCACCTATTGCATTTAAAAAGCCTCTAGGAAGGCAATGAGTGTTGCCATTGGATCATCTAGGTGGGGGTCCCTGTCATGACGGGGATCCCTAACCACGAGCATGTTGGCGGGTTCTTCAACATGGTAAGCAGTCCCAGCGGCTCCTGGAGTGGCTGGTGGCATGACCCTCGAGGTGGCTGGGGGAGCCCGAGATGGGTCCCTTGAAATGTTTCATCGTTCGAGAGGGTTTGGAATGACATACCATGCCCTCTTGCAGTAAGTTCTGACATCAACCCTATTCTTGGGAGAAACATGATCAAGGTTACCTAGAGGCAGCTCACTGAAGGGATGTTGTTCCTTCCCCTGATGTATTGGTCTAGGATTGCCTTATTTTGGTCGTCGCTCTCCAGCACGTTCAGCCAGGAGGTCATCAAAAAAATTCTTCTGCTCTGCAAATTTTTGGGGTAATTTGGCCTTCTCAGGGTGCTCCTCCATCTTCTACACTAAGGCGGATTGGTCAGAGTTTTTGGCAGCTCCAACGTGCTCTTTACCCATAGTAGAATTCTCGCAGCGTACTAATGCCTCAGTGGGTGCAGGGAGACCCAGTATATTCCTCTACTAGCAAGTAAATCTTCCCAACGGGTCCAGTAGTGGTGGAACGCCCTCGTTGGGTAAGTAACCATCAAGAAGATCAAGATCATCCTCCTTGTACACTATGTCGGCCATGTTGACCATGACTTTTCCTGGGTTTATATCCCCAATATCACCTAGCAAGTCGGGCTGTCGCCGGATAGGATTGAAGAGGAGGGAATCATACTGCCCCCAGCCATAGATTTGCATGTGGGGGAAGCCTCCTTGATAACCTTGTATAGTACCTTGAAACACTGAACACATTGATGTTGGGGGGATTTACGATAGCTAGGCGATTCAGGGCGCTGGGCCACATGGTGTGTGGCTAGATCTTTCAGACGGCATTGTTTGCCAATGCCTTCAAAATGAACATGGATCCTTGGATAAACCACTCACTGACGCCGATGGTGAACATGAATCGCCCATAGGGTTTGGAGGAAACACTCAAATTCCTATAGGGTGAGGGATTCTGGAGCACAGAAATTCAGTGCTACCACGGGCCAGAACATCTCAAGGAAGTGGTCCAATATGAGGATGTTCCATAAGCTCCTCAGCTCAGATTCAGGGTTTGGCCCTTCATAACCCCACTTGTCAACTGGAGGCAGCTGAGGAACTAGAAACAGCACTGAGGCAGACCGATGGTGTAGCAGGATGGCCAGTGGAGAGTACGGTGAGTGGGATGACTAGCCACTGAATCATGGGCTTTACTCCAAAGAGTGTAGTGACCTAGCCACTGCGTCATGAAAAGATGGGATGATGGCCGCATTTCCTAGATCAGGGGATAGGGCTACTGGTGATAGGTCACGATACTACTCGCCCACCATTGGTCCCCAAAATATCTCTCTGGGATCTCTTGTTTAGGTAGATAGTGCTTTTGGTGAAAACGAAGGTGATTGCACAACCGTAACCTACGGGGTTTATAGATTTTCATCCTCTTAGATATACCTGTAGAGGTAGGCAAGAATCTGATGGACCTCTCTTTCCAGAAGTATTAGGCTGATGTGCCTCGTTCCTGCCTTGGTCCTTGACTCAGATGAGCAAGGGGATGGTTATCGAAGGGAGTCATATTCTGCATCGAAGTCTGAGAAGCGGACTAGTTTGATCTCTGTCCAGACCTTCCCTGAATCCTTTTTATGGTGGCGATGAACCACCTTCATGCACCTAGATGGCTCTTCGGGACAGGGTAGATTTCTGACATGTGGTCCTTTGGCCACACTAGTGTTGGGGCGGAGATGGTTTCCGCCTGAGTAAGACAAGGTGTGAGGAGCACAGGGACAGATGTTAAAGGGGACATGAGGAGGACCTATGTGGGAAGTTATAGAGTGTGTAGGACCTCCACTCGAGAACATAAGAGAATGGGTGGGACCCCCATGCTTTCTCCCTCTGATGACATCAGTATGAGGAGGGGCCTCATACTGGTCTATCTGAACAAGGGTAGTACCTCTGTGCTTCGGGTTGAAAAAGAAAGATTTTCCTTCGCTTATCTAGTTTGTGAGGCGGGGAGGACCTTCGCCAACAGTTGTGAAGGCATGGGGAGGGCCCCCATGTTGAAAAGTTACTGGTTACGCAATGTCTCCATACCAATGTTCTGTGGCAGGAGGAATGACCCCATATCTGGTGAAGTGGGCACGAGAGAGACTTCTGTGTTGAGCATCACTGTTGCGGCGAGGACCCTCATTTCGACTGAAGGTGGCATGGGGAAGACCTCCATGTCGAGATTGAAAGTGGGGAAGATCTTCTCTCTCCATGGGAGCGGTACGGTGGGGACCTCCATACTGGGTGGCATCGCTGCGGGTTAGTCTACGGCGACCACTGCCTGTGACGACAACCAAGAGAGTTGACCCAGCCTTCCCATGGGGCGATTGGGGCCTCGATCCATGTCAGGAATATAAGTTCCCCTGATCAGCGTAGATAGGGATTTGGTTGTATGCGTCAGTGGTGGCATGGGACATAGTAGCCGCTAAGGTTGACACCCCTTGGCGGGCGTCCTCTTCAGCTTGTGCCTGATGCTGGCTTCGGGATAGACGAACTAGAGTCGGTGGTGTAGGTGCATGGATTACCTGCACCACTTCTAGTAAGAACAGGCGGCGGTACTGATGTGGCTAGGTGGGAGCCATCACTGGGAGCCCCTGGAATGGGACTCTGACCGGGCTGGCCCGGACATCACCTACCTCGTCAGTGTAGGGCAGGGAGTCATCAAAGCGTTCCAGGGAGAGGCTCCATAAATGGTTATATGTCAGCGTGGGGAGCAGAAGCTCCCTACACAGCCCTCGAGTGCAGTTTTGTCAATGAGGCGTAGACACCTCAAAATCCAGGTGGGTCATATCCCTCATAGGGATGATCTCCTCCTCCTCGTAACGGCACACGAGGTCGTTGATTACCCTCCACTGAATAACCTTGAATGGTGAGATGGGGCATGGGCACCCCATTTCCATGGGTGTAGAGGCCATTGTCGCAAAGGAGGAGCCACGCAGGACTGCCGCATTGGCACTGCCCTAGCCCCTACGTCGGTGGGTAGGCGGTGATTGCGTTCTAGGTGAAACAACTTGATTCCAGAAGAGCAGAGAGATTAACTCGTAATTTCTAAAATAAAAAGTAATTGATGAACAATGCCCCAGTGCCATCCAATCCTCCATGACTAGTAAAAGGGTTCTAGGCTGACAACGTCATAGAATGGGATGTCCAACATTTTACTTCCCCAACGTCTCGAGAGTTTCATACCAGGCCCGCTATTTTCTTGATAGGACCCGGCACAGGATTAATAGATCCAGTGACACGCTAGTCCCTTTATGCCTTGAATGATACTAATCTCTATTTTGAGGGGAAGATCCTTCACTTCAAGATCCCCATTTCTGTTTCTGATGCTTTCGCTAGGGCGCACTTGTCCGTCTCGTTTGGGGGATGGTGGCGCTGTTTGTTGCCCCGCATTCTCGCTTTACAAAGGCGGACGACATCCATCACTTTTTCAGGGATATTTTCTCTTTGATTGAAACAAGATGATGAGATTTTGGTAATTCCTTTTTTACATTCCTTCTCAGAACTCGTCACCTTGTCTGGGTCTCCCTTACAGACTTACGACATTTTTTGTCAAACTCTTCCTAGCGCCATATCATCTTGGACACCAATTAATTACACTACTTCTATTGGTACATTCCAAAGGTTCCGGTTAGGGAAAAAATCTTCGGATAGGGGAGTAGTCACGTTGGACATCACTGGCATGTTTGGACACTGGAACACTGGCCCGTCTGGGATTCTTCCCCTTATTATAGGGCTTCTTGAGGGCGCATAAGCCCGAGGGATCCCACATCGAATGTGAGGAATTATATTCCATAGGCGTGTCTCTAAGATTTTCCTCAACTTCCCATGTTTAACATATGGTATGAATAAACTTTAACATCCATCGTAGATGAATCATACTAATCAAAACACTGAATAGAGTGGATCAGATGAGTGTAACCCCTGGAGGACACACTGATGTAGGTGGGTTGAAATGACCTCACAGGGATGTGGAGGCTCGGTAAGAATGAAGATGGATGATGGGGTGTTGAGTTAAATGGGTGTCTAATGGGATGGAACATCCATGAGAACGATAGTAATGTTGTTCTTGAGTCTCTGGGAGACTTCCTCTATATCCCCATGGTAAGGAATCAATGTTTATGTAGTTCAGGAGGGCGATGGCACGCCAGAGGAGGCGGCCCATGAGAATAGAAACAGGGATGGGGCCCATGGGAAGTGGAACCTCTAGTATGGGTCATGATCTTCCCGAGACACATAGTCTAGAGGAAAGGTCAGGCGATGAGTTTGAATTGGGGTTTACTCATAGGACAATAACCTGATGATGTGTCTGGGGCTTATGCATGGTTAGCAGCTCAGGTTGGTCTGACGCCATTTGGACAGACCAAAGATGTGGGTCCCGTAAAATGGGATTACAATGGCTTTTTGCTAAATGGGGGATGCAGAAACTTACCTATTATTGGGATACAATGTCTTATTTCTAGTTGAGGGACACAATAGCTTACCTCTGACTAGGGGGAAAACGACTTACTACTCACTGGGTAACACAACGGCTTACCACTGACCGGGGGACACAATGGATTACCACTGACTAGGGGACACAACAACATATTGTTGACTGGGGACACAATGGCTTCCAACTGACTTGGGGATAGATGGTCTTTTCGCTGACTGGGGATACAACAGATTACTACTACATGGGGTTTACAATTTAACGTCATGTGAGACAAAGATGAACTGACGTGAATAAGGACTTGTGGTCCAGATGGATGGTGTGGGATAACCAACATGAAGGGGGGTCAAAACTACTGGGTGTTGCACTTAATCCACATGGAGGATTCCTACATGCCCTAACTTCGTAAGGATCAAAGTCCTCGTAGTTCAGGTGTTGGAGTGTGAACCAACAAAAAGATGGTCTGGACTGCAGGGTGTTGGGATTGAACATCAGGGAGGCTTCCTACATACCTTACCTTGGCAAAGATCAAAGTCCATGTAGTTCGGGATGGTGTCTGGGCCTTACACACTATGCTTCCCTAGGTGTTGGTGAACTGACATGAAGGAGGTTGGAACAACTATGGGGGATTGAACCTCATGGAGGCTTCCTTACTACCCTACCATGGCAAGGATCAAAGTCCTCATAGTTTATGATGGTGTTTGTGGATTACACTCTAGGCTGCCCAAGGTATTGGTGAACCAACGTGATGATGGTTGGAAAGAACAATGGGTGGTGCGGTTTAACCTCGGGGAGGCTTCCTATGTACGTCGCCTTGTAAAGTATCAAAGACCTCATTGATTAGGTATGGGTGTGGGGCTTACACACTAGGCTACCCGAGGTGTCATGGTCAATGCTTACTCTAATCCCATGTGAGTCATGCTCCATGTGAGAAATAAGAGGCAGCAAAGAACTAAAGATCATGTCGCAAAAGGTGCGTCTGTTGGAAGTGAAGTGGGGATCACACATGGTAAGAAGCCCAAAGAGGAAATAGGGGCTTCTGTGTGGTTAGAGGTCCATGGAAGATACATATTGATACTTATTCGAGGGTGGAGGCTTGGGTGGTTACAAAGAACTGCAGGAGAGGGGTTTTTCACCAACGAAATGAGGGGCAGGGATGATACCTCCTGCAAGAAAAGATATGGGATCCCCCCAAGGTGGTCAACCTTTCCCTGCGAATGGATGCTGCTCTGATGAAGAGGATCTCATTCAATGTGAGGAATGATCTCACTCCCGTGGAGACTGATGGACGTAGAGAATATCTGAGACGGGGCACCCCGTGTGTAAGGCATGGGGCGAGAGTGCAGTTTAACACCACGTGATGAGGACGATGGTGATTGGCAGTTTAACATCCTACAGCTCAGATGAGGGTGGGTTCAATCTGCACCTCAAGTACTTAAATAACTGGTACCCTCTGCACCATGGTGATGAGAAGTGATAGGCAATGCTGTGTTGAGGGTGTGCTATAGAGCGAACCATTGGGGGGGGGGGGTCCACGTAAGCATCGCTATGTGATGTAGAAATATCCATTAGTGTGCCTATGAGAAGAAGCATGAGGTGAAGCAATGCAATGGGAAGTATCATCCAAGGGAATTTGAAATTGCTTCAGGCAAACCAGAAGGGCCGCATGGGAAAAGGAGTTGCAGAGAAAAGGTGTTCATGGGTAGAATCCTTGTGATGCTCTGGTGCCCCATGATGTAGAGGGACTCGGAAAAGGTATTTTCTTTGTGAAGTGCAGTTTCCTAGGCTAGGAATAGGGCATAGGTGCATATGGGAGGAGCTTCGTGAAGTGGAAGGGGATTCACAAAGAAATGACTCGTGAAGCAATGGTGCCTTGCAAAGCATAGCAGTGTGATGAAATGTGCTTCATGATGCACAGTGACCCGAACTTGGAACTTGGGTTACATGCGCATGGAGGATGCTTTGCGAAGCCTTAGTGCTCTGCAAAGACCTGAGTCCCCTTGGATATCTCCTTCCCCCGAAATGACCCGTGGGCTTCGCAAAAGGCATCCATCTCAGAAGAGGGGTTCAATTAAGGCCAAGGGGGAGGTAATTCAAGGAGAAAAAGTACCTTGAGGAGATCATGGTTCACATAGTAGGAAGTTCTTCGTGATTCGAGAGCTAGGAAGGTGAATGGCCAGAGAGTCCATCCCTCGGGCTCGAGGGGAGCCGTGTATTTATAGGCAAGGGGTGCCACAAAGAAGGGTTCGCTCGGCGCGAAGATGATATTTTCTTTGCAACAGGTCATGAATGATAAATGGTCTCGCAGAGCTATCCTCCATCCTTGCTTCATGGTGGATCATGAATGCCAAATGGGATTGTGGAGCTTTCCCTCTCAACTTGCTTCATGGCGGGATGGGAATGCTAAAGGGGCTCACAGAGATTTCCCGCCTCCCAACTTCAAGAAGGGTCTTCGTGGTGGGTCGCGAACTTAAAAGGGCCTCGCGGAGATTTTTGGCATCCTTTCATTGCAGTGGGTCGCGAATGTTAAAGGGGCTCGTGGAGCTATCCCACCTTCTTACTTCCCAGTAGGTTGTGAACGTTAAAGGGGCTCATGGAGCTGTCCTACCTTCTTACTTTGAGGCAGGTCTTTGCGGTGGGTCACAAATGTCAAAGGGGCTCACAGAGCTGGATCACCCCCTTGATTCTCTGCCCATCACGTAGGGGATCCTTTTCACCGGCTGTAGGGCTCTGGGAGCATTGCGATCCATTTTCACGAGATAATCCCCAATGCTTTCAGGATGTTCTGTGCGCCTCAAATTTGGCATCAATATGACTCCTAAAAGGAAAAAAGTTGTGCTATGGCCAATATGTTATACATAGTGACCAAGCTTAATGTGATCACAAGAAAGACTTTTCAAAAATACATGCAATCAGTGTTGCTGTGTACTGAGTTAGAAATCAAAATTTATGGTCCTTGTGTATGGATACGTTGGCCGCCGCACCAACACTGGATTCCCTAAACTAAAAATCACACTCATATCACATAACACTATTTCACCATAGAAAATATTAGAGTCCTAGTTCTCTGGTAGAACTGACTCCTCTGATACCACTTGGTCATGACCCGTCCCTTAGGGCTCATGTCGTGACTTCCCCAAGCCTGCCTTCCATATGCCAGGGGCTGGCGACTAGTACCAGAAATCCATATACATTAAACGGGAAGGCATTTCCTTTTTAATCTATTCAAACACAAAGACTAGAACGCAACAAGACAGAACCCTGAAGTAAACTGCGGTATAAAAAAGTGTACTAAAATTAAAGGGGCTAGAATACAAGCCCAACTTTAATGTACAAGTACAATTGAAAAGTAAAAATACATCTGAAAGTGAAAAACAACTTTTGGATCATCCATAGAGGATCCTACCAGAAGAGTAGGTACCGCTCATGATCAGTAGTCCTTGCATCATTTCACGCCAAATAGTCCACCTCCGAGCACCGTCCAGTCCTGGTTCCATCATCTTTGTTCAACGTTGCACATCATCTAGACATGACATAACAAGGTTATGGCATAGATAGTGCATGGATGAGTATAACGATACACAGTAGGGACCCTAAGACCCCCGTAGGTCTCCTAGAGTTCCACAATGGAAAAACCCCAAAGAAAGACCTCAAACTCATGCACCAAGGGATAATCATCAACTCTAATTAGGTATATACCCATACATTTACCTAAGTTATCAAGATAGACTCATCTCATACATGAGAGAAGAATACCACAATGGTAACACCACAATGGTAGAAGTACCACATAGGTTACACCACGAGGATAGAAGTACTACATAGGTAAAACTACAAAGACAACGCCACGAAGGTAGAAGTTCCACATAGCTAACACCACAAGGATAGAAGTACTATACAGGTAACACCAAGAAGATTGAATTACCACATTGGTAACACCATGATGATAACACAATGAAGGAATAAGTATCATATAGGTAACATGACGAAGATTACACCATGAAGGAAGAAGTACCACACATGTAAGATCAAAAAGGATAAAAGACTCAACTCATAATCAGGTATGACTTATGTACATAAGTACAAATGATTAGTAATAATCTAGATCATCTTATTCTATTAAGAGGAACTGTTGCTGGCCCAAATAGGATTGATAGGTAACAACCCCCACTAACCATGTTGGATCTGAATGACACAGGATCAGTATGTGTTGACCCACATAGGATCGCTGAACACATACCCATATAGGATCTAATAAATGCTAAACCACATAGGATCTATTGATGTTGAACAACTTAGGATTGATGTTATTTCTTCACGTTACAGCCAGCCTCAAGATTCCTCGCACCCAGTGCGCTCGAGCTCCATAGAATCTACTCCTCGAGATACCTGTCTTACCCTGAGCACCACTAATATCCACAATGGAGTAACCCAAAGGACCACCATGTCATATTCTTTCCAAAGCGATAGACGACCCACCAATTAGATGTCTTGTCTGTGAGTTATAATTATTTTAGTTCCTAGGTACCGGTTGGATTTGGGATCGATCCAACCTGGCCATACTCCAACTATCTCCAAAACTCAAGTGAATTATACCAAAAGGACCATCTCAATCTAAGGATCCCAGCGTCATAGAAGGTTCATCAAACGAACATATGGTTATCAAGATATGACCCTTTACGTGATTCTTGGTCCGGTTGGGCCTAGGTCCGGTCTGACCCAGTCAGACCGACCCGACCTGACTTGGTCTGGGACAACCCAACTTGATTCGGGTTTGACCCAGCTGGGCTGGGCTGTAGTGGGATCATCCCATTGAGCCGAGGTTCGGCCAGGCCCGGAAGGGTGCAGCCGACTGGTCTGGCCTGTGGTGGGGTCCACCCTTCCTAGTGTGGGGTGGGTGGGTGGGGGGGGGGGTGAGACCCCCGATCTTTTGAATGGTCCCGAGGTCATTCAGCTTGCGAAACGACTATGAAATGGGCGATCCACCCAGTCACTGCGGAACCCATCAGAGGTGTGGGTTCCTCCTCCGTCACGGCTTTGTTCATGACCCTTTTCTCAACGGTAGTGCGCTAGTATTACCGCCCTTCCCATCCGCGCTCGAATGATGTGACATCCGCCTTCCCCAACCCCCGCGACAGATGAGTCGCTGCCCCTGGCTCACCAGCGGTGTGCGAGGACACACCGTACCTCCTCCATGACCGTTCGGTTTCATCCGCTCCGCTGACCACCGTGGCTTAGTATCACGGCCTCCTCTTGCGGCGCGTGATGGTGCAGCACCTTCATCATAGCTGGTTGGTGCTGCTGTGCTGATTTTCTTCCACAGAAAATGCTAGGGTAGCAAGGTAGCAGAGGGTCTGGCATAGGTTTGTTAGGCCCACACCCTCCATGTTAGATTGTAATCATTAGGGATGATTAAAGGGTTCAAAAAAATCAGTTGAATTAAACAAAAATCAAATCTCATCCTCAAGAAAAATGGAGAATGACCGCGATTGAGGAAGTGGTTCGGGGACCGCCATCCCCCGTAACTAGCCTCCAATGACGTCGCTCGATCATCGATCTCTGGTTTGGTGTTTTGCTGTCGCTTGTCACCGCTCACTAGAACTAGCTCCTTCCTCCAAGTGTTTGGTTACACGACACTTTATCTGCACTTCGTTTCTTGGTGAATCTGTATAGATACCTCTCCCCATGATCCATATAAATAGAAGAGCGGGATGGTAAGTAACGATGTTGGTAATTAATGGGGGCTCATTAATTAGTAACCATCCTAATTCCCCAATGTTGCTGTTACTTATGATTGAATGGTCAAGCCATTTATTAGCTTGACACATCACTAGTCCCAAGTTACCTCTTTCCCATTGGAGGAAAATATATAAGTGAAATAAAAATAACTATGTTATTTTTATTATTCTTTTAAAAGTCCCAAAAACTATCTTTATTTCCAGACCTATTGCAGTCGAAGTGAATCCTCCATTAATCGAATCTCAGTGCTGCAGATTCAACGATGCCCTCATATTTTTAATTTGAGCATTGGTTCAAAAGTTAGAAAATGACGCTCGTGTGTTTACTAAATGTACCTAAAAAAATTTCAAAAATTCATTCCGGGCACACTAGGCCTCAGAATACCACATCGTCAATTTTCATAGACATCTAATAATTCAATATAATTAAAAAAATTAAATAGAAAAATATGAGACTTTACATAGATGATTATCCTTGTCCAATCTCCTTTTCCCATGTAGGGGTTTAAATCCGAGTGATTATTTTTCCCCTATTCTTCCCTTCTAATCGACTAACACGAATCAACTCACTAACAAGTTGATACAAAGATGAATTCTTCTTGTGTGATTGGGAAATATTATTCTGGGTTTGATACCAGGAATTAAATCTTGGCGATTTGAATTATTCTTCATGATCCCGCTAACAAGAAGATTTATGAGACGACAAGAAAATGGTCAATTTGTTCATTGGGTGTTCTCTATGATCCCCCCTCTTTATTCTTCAAAGAAGAACCCATGAGCTCATGTCAGATCATTAATGGGGGGATTCCAAATGAGGTTGGACCCTCTAAGTGATGGAAAAATTGATAGGAGTACGTAGTTGTGATAGGGATGCCCCAAAAAACCCGTAAGCATTGATAGATCAGAAAACAAACCACCAACGCGAGTCTGGAGGCATACGGAGTAGAACATTGGTGGTGGCCAACAGTGGGGGCTGTGAGTGGGAGGAGAAAAACCTTGGTGGAATGTTGTGGAAGTGGAGGTCAGGACCATAATGGTTCATTATAGTCTAGGGGGTGAAGTCGCGTCAGTTCAAGCGGCTCGCGGTGTGCACTGACATGCGGTCCACACTGGACCACATGCATAAGGGAGGCGACCAGCCTTAGACGGCCGCATGGTTGCGTGAATCAAGATTTAGTTTGGAATCTGGGCTGGATCCAAGCTGGCCATCCAATGTGGGTCGGGTGAGATAGGAAACTCGGTTACTTTGTGACTTGGCAGGAAAGAAATCGGTCCGACTAAGTCAGATAGGTTCAGAGAATGAAGACCAGAACACTGGGCCCATGACCAAACATGACTAGGTCTAGCAAGGTCCAATGGTCTTGGCCACTAGGCTAGGCCAGATTGGGTCAGACCAGATCCAAATGGGTTGGGTCGGGTCGGCCCAACTAAGTCGGATCCGGTCCCGATGCAACTGACCCCCTGTTTACAAAAAAATAAATATCTTTCTGACCATGTTTCTAATTGACGCGCCATGTAAGGCGTTGGGAACCTTGAAATGAGACAGTACCATGGGTATTATATAAGTGGGTTATCATTTAAGTCAAGATATGATCGATGGCTTGAGGAGTAGATTCCCCCAGAATCATGCGCACTTGAGAGCAGGAATCCTATGGCTAGCTATAACACGAAGGATATGACGAGAAGGACCTCAGTGGCCCAATAGAATTTTGGACCTCAGTGGTCCCATAGAAAATCAGACCTCAGTGGTCTAGTATCCATGCATACCTCAGTGGTCTAGCAGTGGAGCAGACCTCAGTGGTCCAGTAGCTCAGCGGACCTAAGTGGTCCAGTAGTTGAGCGGACCATATTGGTCATGTAGCCTAGTGAACCCTAGTGACTCATCCAATATAAGTCCCTTAGCAATATAATATGATTCAAATTTAAGAATGATAATGTTACATTCTATACTTTGAGTTATACTTGGTCTGAGATGTCTTTGCTTTATGGTCTATTTGTTGGGTTATTTGATTTTTGGTATTACTTTGTGGTCACTCCTTTATGGTTTGGGGTCCCTATGGAGTATTTTGTTACTAACCTCTGCACGGGCTTCACCTGCACGTTTCATGTCTCATTCAGGTGATTGAAAATTCAATGAAGACCTTGGTGGTTCGTGACCAGGTGGTTCTTAGTGAGATGGGATAGAGGTGTATACTTCTACGGTTATAGGCTGCTACTCTTCACCTACCCTTCTAGAAGGGTCATGAGAAGATAGACCATGGGAGTTGTACTTTACTTAGTGGTTTTGGTCTTGTATTCTTGTACCCTTTGTACATTCATGTTGTACTGTGCTCTCAGTATTTGTCTCCGTGATAGTTGTGTTTTACATTGTGTTTACTTTCCGTAGTTTGAGATTTTTCCATGTGTACTAGTTTTAAGGAAATGTCTTCCCTTTTTGGGATATTCCTACAATGTGATAATCTATATCCCTTGGCCTATGGAAGACGATCTTGGGGTAGTCATTACATGGGTAATAGTGATATGTGTTTTGATATTGGCTTTCAGGTCAGAGAATCCATTGTAGGTGCGGCGTCCGACGTATCAATACACTAGGAACCTAAATTCTACTTTTTGAATCGATACATGAAAGAACTAGTTTTAAGAAAAAATGATGGTACATGCATTTTATAGTAATGGGTTGAGTTTTCCATGTCATTCTCGAGTCATATCACCATGTATACTCTATTGATCATGGTACATCTTGTTTTTGATTCCTAGTGCTTCCAAGTAGACAACCATTCAGGATTCAACTCTGTGATCACGAGGATGATCTACATGGTGACAAGATGGTTATAGGGTTTCATACAAAAGGGACCACCAATAAGCTCAAAATGCAGGCTTTACCCTTGGTTCGGTATAACTTGTGTCAGCTTTGGGAGTTTGGCTTATGTGCCATCGTGTTTGAGTAATTAAATAATTAAATAATTATTTATTTTATTATTTCATTAAAAACACTTTATCCTAATTTATTATTATAAATTAATATTTTTAGATGGTTGACTCATAATTTAGTTTTTCTAATGATGAAAAATCATCTCCTCTCCTTCCCATTGGAGAATGAGAAACGATGAATAACAACTATGAAACATTGGATCTATGTGGATCGAGGCGTGATGTATCAATGGGTCTCCTCCTCTATTGGAAATCAAATTATTCATCAGAAAAATATTCAAACATGATTTTGAACCTGTTTTATGTGTTTTTAAACTTGTGATTAGATTTTGAGCCTATTGACTTCATATTTTTCAATCTATAACATTGCACAATCCCAGAAATTGAAATAAACCACTTTATCAGTTTATTAATTAATGTTATTGTTCTTCATTTATCATTCTAACGGTGATGAATCAAGGATATCCCGAACAATATATGGGGTTATTCATCAAATTTTTTAATTGGGATTTTGTTCATCATTCTTCACTTGTTGATCGTTAGAATTTAATTCGGGTGGAAGTTCAAAAAATACCTAATAATAATTCATTCCATAATCAATCATTGATGTAATGATTTGGTTATGCAGATCCGAATTTGAGATTGAATATGAGGAAGAGGTGTGATATGCTTTGACAGGAGATAAAAAGGGATTGAAGATAATATTGACTGAAGACCATGGTCTACAATGAGACTTGGTCTCCCTAGATCTGAGATCTATGACAGTGGACAACGGTTTCAGCCGGGGAGATGTGAATCTGGGAACCCGCATGTGATGAATTCACTACACCATGATGGGGTCACATGGTCAAGGCTAGATGCAAGTGTGGTAAGGCGATGCTGGTGTGGGGATGTGATGCCAGCGTGGTGAATGCACACACGGTGAGATGGATGTGCTATGTGTGGGGGTGGCGTGATAGTAGGGATGCAGTTGGAAGGAAAAATCGATGTAGGAGATGATAAGAGAGAGAGAGAGAGTATATTTAAATGAATAAAAAAGGAAGATGAAACCATGGTCGTTGGGGGTGCTACCTGAAAATCATCAAAGTAAAGGGTGGAACTACTTTTGGCTTGTTCCAGTTTTATATTCGACATGGGGTTTTAGAGAAATAAATTATAAATAATAATAACAATAAAATAATAATAATAATATTATTGGTTGTCAAAACATAATTCGTCCGCAACTCCTCTGCATGATTTTAGTTCGATGAACCATCAGTGGCCACATGACCTTGACATCAAGACGATCATTTTAAGACAGGTGTTGGATACCTTTTTCAGACTTGTTTCTTGGGTCAACTAATACTCAATAATAATAAAATTATTATTATTATCGAATTGTGTATTCAATATATCTTTCTCATTCATTTTCTGAAAGATGAACCATCTTTGACACTGTGAGACAGAAATTGAGGTAGACTTTTCAAGACCAATTTTGAGTATTTAAATCCAGATCGAGGCATGGGCTCCATGGGCCCCGGTTCATACGTGTTGTGGTGAAATGCAACTTTTTCACCAGGTATCCATTTTGGACAAATGAGTAGTCCATGTAATGTGTTTTTCTGTGTGGACAACAATGGCACAATCTGTATAATTTTTTTCGAGACCATGGCATTGGCCCTACGTGATGTCATTCAAGCGTAATGCGATGATATATGACTTTTCCACTAGATAACCATTTAGGGTTAATCAATAGTTAATATTGTGTGTTTTTCTCCAAGGATTTCAAATTTGTGATCCACTTGGTTATCTGATGCCATTTGAGGAGGCAATCCAGATAAAGTATGTTTTTTCCTTTGTTTTAACAGTGAACAATGTGTGCTCATTATATTATTGGATGGAGATATCATGTACTATGGGAGTATACTAGCACACCTAGGGGTACATGATTTTCTATTTAGTACTCGAGTATGGATAGGTACACAACTAGGTGAAGAGGTAGGGCTAAAAAATGTGTGGGACCCACTTTCATCATGTACCACTTTATAAATCTTCTATATCTATTATCTCCTTATTTTGGACTTAGAAATCGACCTATGAGTAGCCTATCCAGAGAGTTTTTTCATGCAGAACGTGATGGTACCCTCTAAGGTGGATTTTGAGATATAAAGTAGATTTTCCAGGTGGGAATGTGTGGAGATGACACCTGATGATGGTAGTGGATATAAATTATTACTAGATCAGTTCCAGGTTACCCCTAGCCGTGATGGAAAGTGGTGTTCTCCGATGACCCTTTTTGGTCTTACCCTCTTGCCCTACTAAGAAGTGGAATTCCCATATGAATGTTCTGAGCTTACCCTCCAGCTGGGCTGCGAAGTGGCATTCCATGATGGTCCTTCTGAGATTACCCTCTAGTTCCTAGATGTTCCTTCCATTCTTAGCCTCTATCGAGGCTCAGAAGTGGCATTCCCCGATGATACTTATAGGTTTACGCTCTAGATGGGCTAGGAGGTGGCATTCCCTGATGATTTTTCTGGTTTTACCCTCCATCTTGGATGGGAAGCGGTGTTCCCTAATTATCCTTTTGGGTATATCCTCTAGTGATTCTGGGAAGTGACGTTCCTCAATGATCCTTCTGGGCTCACCATATAGCAGGGCTGGGATGTGGCATTCCCTGACCATATTTCTGAGTATCCCACCAATGGGGATGGGAAGTGGTGTTCCTCAGTGACCACTAGAGAAGGACCCTAGACTATGTGACTTAGTGATGAGGTGTGGTTTTACTTACCTAAGAACTCATAGGAAGTAGGGGTGGTTTCCCCATCAAGATGTGTCCTTATGACGTGACCTAAAATTGTGCGGGAGAGTTAATGCCACCTAAAGTGGATAGTATCGAGGTGTACTGATTTGATCCCCTTTAACTTCTTCCTTTTAGATAGATTCAATGAGATACGGGGTATTATAGATGGTTTTTATATTGGAACTGATGGCTACCCTCTTTCTTGGGCTAAGATGTGGAATGGAGATCCCTTTACTCTCTCATTTGGGTTGCTTTAACTGAGAGCATATGCATTCTATTCCAGTTCCAACTACTTGGGTTTTGGATACTCTCTTTCCAAGAGAGGTCAAGACACATGGGGTATGCCACATGCTTTCTGTGTCTGGATTCTCATCATTGGATGAGTCTATTCTCTAATAATAGGTAGTAAAGACTCAACCAGAAGTTCATCTTATCTCTTCTTCCATATCCTTGAGTTTGGAAGAGCTTAAATTAGTATCTTCTTAGGTTGAGATGCACTCCTTTTAATGAACCTTTCATATCTACATATTTCCTTTTCAGAGTATCACTTACGGCTCCCCCATCTTTTTTTTGGGGTGTCCTACTGAGTATTTTTATACTCACTCCTACATGGTATTTTCCCGAATGTGTCATGACTTATGTAGATGAAAGACATGTTGATTTTGAATTTTGAGGAGCATAGGGATATAGGTTCTTGGACTGCATACAGTGGTCGTAGCTTAGGTTCCAAGAGGATGGATCTCTCCGCTTTTTACATTTTAGTTACTGCTAGGATATGGAATGTTTTTGGTCGAACAAGTATTTTACCCCTTTTCCCCTTTCATTTTACTATACCGTACTAGTATTGTTTAGTGGTTCTTGCATGTTTAGTTTATTTATTGTAGTTTTGCATCTTTTTTTCCTTTCCCTGTACACATTTTCATTGAGTTGGTTGCATGTGTGTCTACTAGTTCGTAGGAAAAGGCCTCACTGAGTTTGTTGTGGCTTCGGTGCTAGTCCCAAGCCCCTGACTTATGGAGGTGGGTGAGTGTAGTACAATGATGGGTGACCTATAGGGAATTACTCATGTTGCGCCCTTTTTGAATGTAACACCCCATAATGATAAATGGTTAAATGAATAAATGATATGACTCATGTCAACAAGGTGCACATTCCTTTTCAAAAGGCTACCTGATTCAAACTACACAGTTATGCATGCCTGACCTGGAGTAGTGAGTATGATGGGTGACCTTCTGGGATGTTTTCTAGGGTTTGTACGAGTGAAAACAAAGCACTCTAGAAAGAACATGTGTTGGCATGTGCGGACAATCATTAGTTATATGAACCGTTCGGGCATGTGGGTGGGCCCCTGGGTGGGGAACATGTGTCTGCGTGGAAACATGTGGTACATGGAAGGCTAGGACCCGATGAGCATGTTCAAGAGGGAGTATATGTTGTCTCTAGGGTACATTTGTTACATTTGGTATCCGAGAATAAACACATCCTTATGTACGTTGCACTGCCTGGGTTGAGATGCAGGGACCACAATGAGGACATTATGCTCTAAAGGGTGGTGACAGTAATATCCAAGAATGATAAAGGGGTAAATGACTAAATGATATGAATCATTTCAACAAGGTGAACCTTCTTTTTTGGGAGACTATTTGATTAGAACATCACAATTCAGTGTGTTCGGATTATAGTAGTGATTAGGATGGGTGCCCTTTTGGGAAGCCTCCCAGGGTGTGTGTGAGTGAGGAAAAAACACAATGGAAATGACATTAGTTGTCCAGTGGGGACAATCATTAGTCAGATGACCCGTTCAAATATGTAGGTGTGCCCCAGGGTGGGGAAGATGTGTCTATGGGGAAATTGGTGGCACCTAGTGGGCCAGGACCTGACGACCATGTTAAGGTGAGGTGTCCATGATATCATCAGGACCTAGTTGTTACATTTGGTATTTGAGGTGGTTCCCATCCTTAAGTGAGGTTCACTTCCTGGGTTGAGATATAGGGACCATGATTAGGGTGTTGTTCTCAAAAGGGAGGTGACTATAACACCCCATAATGATAAAGGGATAAATGACTAAATGATATGAATCATTTCTACAAGGTGTACCTTATTTTTTGAGAGCCTATTTGATTAGAACATCAAAATTCAGTGTGTTTGGATTAGAGTAGTGATTAGATGAGTTACCTTTTGGGAAGTTTAATAGGGTGTGTGTGAGTGAGGAAAAAACACAGTCTAAATGACATTTGTTGGAAAGTGGGGAAAATCATTAGTAAGATGACCCGTTCAGGTATGTAGGTGGGCCCTAGGGTGGGGACGATGTGTCTATGGGACAATTTGTGGCACCTAGAGGGACAGGACCCGACAACCATGTAAATTCGAGGTGTCTATGCTATCATTGGGACCCAGTTGTTACATTTAGTATTAGAGGTGGTTTCCATCCTTACATGAGGTGCACTTCCGGGGTTGAGATATAGTGCCCACAATGAGGGTGTCATGCTCTAAAGGTGGGTGGTGAATGTAACACCCTAGAATTATAAAGGGTTAAATTACTAAATGTTATGACTCATGTCAACAAGGTGTTACTTACTTATTGGGAGCCAATTTTATTATAACTTCACAGTTATGTGTGATTCGAACTTGGTGGACCTGGAACAGACAACCATGCTAAGGAGGGGTGTTTATGTAATCACCGGGACCCCGTTATTACATTTGGTATTAGAGGTGGTTCCCATCCTTAAGTGTGGTGCACTACTTAGGTTGAGATATTGGGCCCACAATGATGGTGTTGTGCTATAAAGGGGAGGGTATGATTGTAACACCCCAAAATGATAAAGTTTTAATTGACTAAATGATATTACTCATGTCAACATGGTGCACAATCATTTTTGGGAGCCTACCTGATTAGAACATCACATTTAAGCATGCTAGGCACCTCGTGGGCCGAGAACTGATGAACATGTTAAGGCGGGATTTTTGTGTTGTCACTGGGACTCTGTTGTTGCATTTCGTATCAGAGGTGGTTCCCAACCTTAAGTGTGGTGCACTGCCTAGGGCGAGATATAGGGCCCACAATGAGGGTTTTGTGCTCTAAGGAGGGCGGGGGGTGAATGTAACACCCCATAATAATAAATCCTTTAATGACTAAATGATATGAATAAGGTCAAAAAGGTTGAACTTATTTTTCAGGAGCCTATCTGATTTGAAATTCACAGTAATGTGTGCTAGGCTTGGAGTAGTGATCAGGATGGGTGAACTTATGGTAAGCTTCCCAGGCTGTGTGTAAGTAAGGACAAAACAAACTAGAAAGGACAAGTTTTGGCCTATGTGGACAATCATTAGTATAATGACCCGTTCAGGTAAGTGGGTGGGACCCTGGGTTTGGACCTTGTGTTTTTGGGGAAACTGGTGGAACCTGGTGGGCTAGGACCCAACGAATAAGTTATGGAGGGGTGTATGTACTATCATTGGGACCTAGTTGTAAAATTTGGTATCAAAGGTGGTTCCCAGCATTATGTGTGGTGCACTACATGGGTTGATATATAGGGCCCACAAAGAGGGTGTTGTGCTCTAGGGGGGGGGGGGTGAATGTAACACCCCATAATGATAAAAAGTGAAATTAATAATGTATATGAATCATGACAACAAGGTGCACCTTCCTTTTTGAGAGCTTACCTGATTATAACTCCATAGTTACGTTTGGTTGGCCTGGAGTAGTGATCAGTATTGGTGACCTTTTGGGAAGTTTCCCAGGATGTTTGTGAGTGAGGAAAAAACACATAGGAAAGGATATGTTTTGGCATGTGGGAACATTCATTAGTCGGATGATCTAGTCATGCACATGGGTTGGCCCCAAGGTGGGGACCACATGTATGTGGGGAAACTGGTGGTACCAGGTGGAATAGGACCTAAAGACCATGTTAAGGTGGGTGTATGTGCTGTCATTGGGGTCTAGTTGTTATATTTTATATCAGATCCATGTTTTGATCCTAGGCCTAGTGGGTTATCAGAGGGCAGTCAGTTCTACCAGAACAATTAAGAGTCTCTAAATTTTTTATGGGGAAAAAATGTTATGTGTTTCAGGTTCGGATATCAGGATAGGGAGTCTAGTGTTGGTGAAGAAGTTGACGTATCCATATACTAGGACCCAGAATTATACTTTCTGATTCGGTATATAAAAAAACTGGTTGCATGCATCTTTGAATGTTTTCTCATGATCATTCTAAGATAGATCCAGATCACCAGGTTTAATCTATTAATCATGATTCAAATTGATCTTTTTCTGGATTCCACCATGTAGAAATCTAACTTGGATTTCAGTAAGTGACCACATGGATGGTCCATAAAGTGACAAGGATTTGGTACAGGGACCGTTCCTGAGATGGTACCTTTAGGCGGTGTCCCAAAGATACCATCTCCTATTGTTCAATAGTTACTACCTATGCCACCAGTAGAGGATACACGTAGGCTCAGTTCCTTACATGAGTTTTAGAGATAGAGACCTCCCATGTTTAGGGGTGAGACATATCCTCATGTCTCTAAGGATTGGTTAGATGTGGTTACATGAGTCTTCCACTTAGTGAGGACACCACTTGAACAGATTTAAGTTCTCGCCATGAGCCTTCTACAGGGCTCGGTAGGGAGATGGTGGAGTTTGACAATCTAAATGCATGGGGAGGCGACCGTCACCTGGCCTGATGTTGAGTGATTTTTTTGGGAGGATTTAATTTCTGTGACACTGCTCAATGTGTGCATACATGAGTTGTTTTACCTATTGCAGATAATCTTGATTGTCGTTGAGTACATTACAAGGTTCACAGACCTCTCTCATTACTATACAAATATGGTGTGATAACCTTTCTTCAGGGCCTAGACCATTGAGTATGGACTATGATGAGAGATTAAGGAAACTATTATTTCCCTCACTATCCCTACGTTGGCTAGGGTGTTGAGGCACACTCTTATAGTGAAGAGATTCCTCTTAGAGCAGGCACCAATGGTGGGAGTTACCGTCGAGCGACAGGTGGCTAAGTCATCTGTGAGGGGTTTCCGATAGATGATGTTGAGGACCAAATGGGCTATACCATTCGAAGGATGACCCTAGGACTCTCGGTTAGTGATATGAAGCTCCCAAGATAGAGAGATTCATCATAGGAGCAAATTATACTACGCGTGCGGCGGCTAGGGGCATATGGATTAGGATTTCCCAACTCACTACTCATAGGACTGATAGATGGTGAAGGGACTACTGAGATAACAACAAAGATAAGAACATCATGGTCTACTAGGTGGAGGACGTGGAACATGAGTGGGAAAAATAGTACGATGTGGGTGTAGGTACGAGGTACTACCAACACCACCCACTGGTGATCTACAAAAGGCTCTAGGAATAGGAGGAAAGGGGAGGGCTCAACTTCAAGAAATCGAGGTCTATATTCCTGAATTCATAGAGAAGATAAGAGGATTGATCTCTATATTCTCCACTTTAGCTACTATTCTTATTGAAATTGGTTCTAGTCACTCTTTTCTTGCTATAGACCTTGTAAAGAGCTTAAATATTTTGATCAAGCCATTGGCTCAATCCTTATGATTGAAGACTCCTACTGGAGGGGATTCTATGATCACACACTAGTTACTACATTGTGAGTTTACTCTTAGAGGAGAGAGCATTGGATAGGATCTCCTAGTATTGAAATTTAGTTTTTATGATGTCATTCGAGGTATGGACTGTATATCAATAGTTCATGCTCAGATCGACTATTTGATACACACAGTGCGGTGTATCTGTAGAGATGAGAACCAATTTTCCTTTGTTAGTGAGAAGAAAAATGGAGCATCTCGAGATGGACTCTCACATAAGAGGGTATAGTCTATCACTCATTAGTTGGACATCATGACCCTCAATGTAGTGTATGAGACTAGTCCATAGATTCCTACAAAAGTGGACGAGTATGAAAACATCTTTCTAGAGGATATTCTAGGACTACCTCTTTGTAAAAAGGTAGATATCTGCATTGATCTATACATTGGGATGACACCATTATCTACACCTGAATATTAGATGGATTAGATATCTGGGAGCTAAGGGTATAGTTGGAGGACAGGTAGATAAATGGGTTCGTAAGGCCCATCATTTCACTATGGGAAGCCCCAATGGTGTTTTCCAAGAATGCATACCGAAAATTGTGGTTATGTGTGGACTTTCAGTGCCTAAAGTAGGTGATCGTGAAGAACAAGTATCCTCTATTGAGGATTGATGACCTCTTCAATCAGCTAATGGGAACAAGATGGTTCTTGAAGATAGAGATGAAGTCAGGCTATCACCAACTCTGAGTATGAGGTGAGGACATCTCAAAGATGCATTTTTATATGTCATTAAAACCACAACGAGTACTTAGTGATGCCATTTTGTGTAAAAAATGCCTCATTAGTGTTCATGGGACTCATCAATAGGATATTACTTCCATAAATGGACCAGTTTGTAGTGGTTTTCATTAATGACATTATAGTGTATTCAAAATCTGAGGAGGAGCACATGATACACCTAAGGAAGGTTTTAGACACACTCCGAGAGAACTATATTTACAGAAATCTCTCAAAGTGTGAGTTCTGGATACAAAAGTTCCACTTCCTAAGACATGTAATCTCATAGGATGGAGTTGCAGTGGATCTAATGAAGATCGATGCATTGCTTGCGTGGGAGCCACCCAAGAGCATTACTGAGGTGCAGAGTTTCCATGGATGGATGGGTACTATCATAGGTTTGTACCTAACTCTACCAGAGTAGAAGCAACCATGAAAACATCATAGAAGGAAAACCCCTTTGTGTGGACATAAAGATACCAGTAGAGCTTTTAGTAGTTGAGGCAGAGCATGATGAGTGCTAGTATATTGAGGCTTCCATAGGAGGGAACTGACTACGTGGTGTTCTATGATGAATTAAGAACCAGTCATGGTTGTTTCATGTTTTAGGGAAAATAATGGATTACTTATGGCTCACAAAAATTGATACTGCATGAGTAGAAAAATATGACTCATGACCTTGAGTTGGCAGCAATAGTCTTCGCAATAAAGATGTGGACACACTACCTTTATGGGAAAATGATTCATCATCTACTATGAACAAAAGAGTATTATGTATAGATCTTATCATACAGATTTGAAAATGATATAGAAATGTTGTCTAGAGTTCTTCTAAGACTTTGACTTCGAGATTTTCTATACTCTTGGGAAGTGAAACATGGTTGCAAATTCACTCAATAGGATATCAGGTTCAACTCTACTGTATGAGGCCTCAGAGAAGTTGGACTCACATTAAATACACTTAATGGATAGAGAGGATACATATTTTCTTTATTCGATGGTATTTTCCCCTCCACCCTTACAATGAGTTAGGGAGGTGCAACTTGAATATGCCAGCTGTGAGACTACATGTGCTTAGATTTCCAAAGGGCATGCCCCTAATGGATATTTGAAAGGTAGAGAGCACATCATATTTTTCAAAGGATGAACCATAGTACCAACAGTTTTTTTGTAAGATGTATCGATGGAGTTCCATACATCCCCTTTGGCAGTTCATCAAGGTGTGGCTAAGATGTACCAGGACCTCCAACGTCAGTACTAGTGGCCAAGGAGAAAGAAGGAAGTGGAAGAGTTTGTCTTGAGATGCCTCTCTTGTTAGCAAGTGTAGGCTAAGCACTAGGTTCCCCTAGGTTTGAAACAACCCCTTAAGGTACCATAGTGGAAGTAGGATAGTATATCATTGGACTTCATGATGGTCTTACCACATACATCCAAGGGTCCTAATACCATCAAGGTGATAATAGACTGACTCACAAAGTCGTCCCACTTCTTACCCATTTGAGAGTAGGTTTTAGTAAAGAGCTTGGAACACCTCTACATGTAAGAGATAGTTAGACTCCATGGAGTCCAATATATAATAGTCTCAGATAGTAATGTACACCTTTTAACCTTGTTGTGGAAGGGATTGTAGGAGGAATTTGAGATTCATCTGTGCTTGAGCACAACCTTTCACCCACAAAAAGATGGTCAGATGGACCAGACCATATAGACCATGGAGGAAATTATT
The DNA here is from genome assembly GCA_963277665.1 of Viscum album. Taxonomy (NCBI): domain Eukaryota; kingdom Viridiplantae; phylum Streptophyta; class Magnoliopsida; order Santalales; family Viscaceae; genus Viscum; species Viscum album. Next base: position 1,754,621,585 of record OY728133.1, on the reverse strand, counting down.
TGTTCATTTGTCATTGATTTTTGTAATAGTTGGGATTACCACCTACCACTGGTGGAGTTTTTGTACAACAATAGATACCACTCCACCATCAGTAAGGCACCATTCGAGGAATTATATGGATGACCATGAAGGTTACCATTATGATGGAAAGACCCAGGGGAGTCAGTACTCATGAGTTCAGAGATGGTGCATGATACCAGTGAGAAGGTGGAAGTCATATGAGAGTGGATGAAGACTTCACAGTGCTGACATAAATCCTATGTTGATAGGCGACGAATACCATTAGAGTTAGATAAGGGAGAAAATGTATTCCTATGGGTATCACCTTAATGATGGATGTAGAGATTTGGATAGGGTATTAAGTTGTCACTAAGGTTAATTAGAGATTTACTAATACTATGTAGATTGGGAGAGGTGGCATACCACTTGGCTCTGTCACCAATGTTAGAGAGGGTGCACAACTTCTTCCATGTATCCCGGCAGAGGGGATATGTTCACAACCCTTCTCATGTAATCGACCACAACAATCTGGAGATTGACGACAATGAGACATTCATAGAGTACCTAGTGGAGATAGAGGATCGACATGACATGATCCTTCATGGATGGTTGATTCCTCTGGTGGATATTTTTTATCAGCACGGGAATCTCTAGGGGAGCACATGGGAGAAGGAGGCTCACATTCATGCTCAGTATTCCCTTTTTTTATTAGTTTTGTTTGGATTTAGGGGACATAAATCCCTAAGGTGGGGAGAATGTAATACCATGAAATTACATGTAAATTTTTTAAAAATTAAATGGTATTATTTCAAGAAAAGGCTTTGAGACAACACATGATTTGGAGGCCTTGAGTGGCCAAAATTTATTTTCGAACTATCTTTAATGTTCATTAAATAATCAAGTGAGCAGGTTTTTCTAACTTTTAAACCAGTGATTGGATAAAAAATATGAGAACACCATTGAACTCAGAGCATTGGGATTTTTCATAAGAAGGGCATAACATCAACTGGTGTGATTCGACTGAAAAATATAGTTTTCGAGATTTTGAGAAGAAAAATAAAATAACTTATAAAAGTTATTTTATTATTTTCTCTTCATCATTACACAGTTACTCGTCAGTGCAACGGTACAGTGAAAAGGCATCACTGAATCCATTAATGGTCCTCATTAATGAATCAATATAGTGATGGTACAATTCATAGTGTGTCTTACTTATTTAATTTAATATGGATTCAGGGATGATGAACAACCCTCGAATTACTCTAACAAATGATTAAATAAACCTCTCCAATGATGAATTCCGGTGAATTGGAAAGCAGTGATGACACACTTGGAGAACATATTCAGGACCATATATCAATAGACAATGATATATGATCATCCTCGACCAATATTATTTTTCCCAGGTAGGGTTTTAAATCTGGGTGATTGTTTTTTCCTTATTCTTCCCTTCCATTCAAAGAATGCGGATCAACACAGTAACTAGTTTATCCATAGATGAATTCTTCTTGTGGTATTGGGAAATATTATTGTGGGTTTGATATCAAGAATTAAATATTAGTGATTTGAATTATGCTTCATGATCCCACTAACAATAACAATTCTGGGCTGACACAAACAATGTCCGGTTTGCTCCTTGGGTGTTCTCTGTATAGGGGTTCATAAATTCCAAAGTTTTTTAACCAGATTAATATATGAAAGTTTTTGAATGTTTTATTTTGTTGGATGGGTTGGTTTTAAAAATAAGTGTTGGGAAAAAATTTTGTGATTTGGGGTCATTTAAACATGTCTATATCGGGCTTTGCTAATGGATTGAGGAATTTCTTGGATGGATAATTGGAATTTGGGAGTGTAGAATTGGGAAAAGATTGATTTTTAAGGAACAATAGAGAGTGAAAGGTTGGAGCACGACCTATTAAACCATGTGGACTAATAAAAAAACATGAAACATAATTCTGGGAGACAGAGGCACACACATGGTCTGTGTATGGTTAGGAAAATTGTGTGGGACAGACCGGGCAAGGTGAGTGTCCTAAATAGAGACACTCACACGGTTTGTGAATGGTTAGGAAAACCATCTGGGGAAAACAATGGGAAGTGGGTTCCATAGATAGAAGGTTCTGCATGGTTGGTGCATGGTTTTCCAGACCGTGTAACCCAAACAATGTGGCTTACCCAATTTTTGTTTTCATGTTAATTTATTTAATTAAATTCATGGATGATAGGGGTTTATTTAAATGTTGTGATATAGGAGTTTTTATTTAATTAATGTCTAGATTAAGAGGAATTTAATTAATTTATGTGAAATGAGATTTCAATTAATTAAATTAATTTTGTGATAATTTAATTAAATGATAATGAGTATGGGTTTTATTTAATTAAATATAGGTGAATGTAATTTAATTAAATACAGAATAATTGTGGAGTTGGTGTTTTATCTAATTAAATTCAATATTATGATGAATAAAATTAATTGATGAAAAACGGTGGTTTTATTTAATTAAATTATTTTTCGACAATTTAATTAAATAATGATGAGTTAGAGAATTTATTTAATTAAATATGTTGGGGGAGAATATAATTAAATGATGTGTAGTGGGGGAGTTATGGAGCTTATCAGATAAGTATTTAAATGAAATGATAATAATAATAATATGGTTATTATTATTATTATGTTAATTCATAAAAATATAATTGGGGTTATTTGAGGGAGAAAATAAGAGGGAGGGTCAACCCATCTCCTCATTCTACGCGAAGCGTGACCCCCTCCTATCCTATGGTAGAGGTGAAACACCACTTCTTCCCAGCACCTCTCTACATGCCATATTGTGGTAGTTCCTTTTCGAAAGTTGTCAATATCATCGAGGAGAGTCCTTCTCCCTATGTTCCATTCTTTTCATCAGCCGTCTAGGATCTCCTTCACCAAGTCCCCATTAGGACGAAACCCTAAGTCCTGAGATTAATTTAGTTTATTATTTTATTTCGATTCTAGGTGGTGCGAAGGATGTCTCGGGACCCGTTGGTCTATATTTCGACAACTTTCATTGAAGTATTAGTGGTTTGGAATGATTTAGTTGACCACTATCATATTTGGGTAAGCCTATATACCTAATAATTGGTTTCTCACCCATTTAATATTTTTCTTATAGTTTATTTTGGGTTGTGGTTAATTAATTAGAGGTTCCATGGTCCTCGCCGCACAAATTCTGGGTGCCAATTATTGTTATAGGGTGATGTGACTAATTATGAGTGCATTCACACTATTGTTGAGGTCCGTGTATGTGAGAATATGAATGTTTATGTTAGAAATAATTTGATTGGACAATTCTTGGAGGTAGGGTCCTCAACTTTTCTTACTTAATAAAACATAGTATATTTTTAATTATTGTTGGGGATAAGTTTCACTACAAATTCTGAATGAAGGGTTTATTGGTATAAAATGGTTTGATAGATTACAAAATCACATTATTGTAATAAATCCCCTCTAATGGAGGTGCAGTTCTTTAAAGCTAACAATATAATGTTTAGAATGATATGTCTATTTATCTTGTTGTTATGGGATTTAGTATTTCTTCCCATTACATGTTGACATACTCGAGTTAAGTGGTAATTAAAAATATTGGTAGGGATATGTAAAGATAATTAATTAAGGAACTAATTATGAAATTTTAATTAGATAAGTTATGATAATTATTGGTGGAATAATTGCATGCCCTGAGGTTGAAATATAGATAATTTATTAAGATATTAATTATGATTTTTTAAAAGGATAAGTTGAGATACCAAATGTTACAACTGGTCCGGGTGATATAGAATTTCCCCACAGGTCAACACATGCACTTTATAATAAGGTTTTTGACATGAGTCATATCATTTAGTCATTGAACCCTTTTATCATTCTAGGGTGTTACAATTATTGAGCTAGATGTATATGCATCATTTTAGGAGCATCTGATGTGTGTCATTGACAGGAGAAAAAATCCCCTTAGAGGAAGGTTAGTTGCATTGGTCCGAGTGATATGGAAACATGGCCATGTATAGGATGGTATTTGGGAATGAGAGGCTAATGTATATTCCATGTGACAAAAATATTTCTCAGGCGATGCTTTACCATCCTCGGTAGGGAAACTCGGGGATGAGTTGTTTTTAGGATAGAGGTTTTAATGTACAATTTCTTCCTAGAGGATAAAAATCATATGTTATTGTTCAAAAAATTTAATTTTATGTTAATAATGTTTCTAATAGTCTTCTAGATGGTTTTGGAGTATCTTGGGATTGTTGGAGCCAAAAGCTACAGAAATTGGGGAGACAAACTGAGCCACGTGGATAGAACATGATTAGTGCAACTTGTGTGACTTAATAGTGAATAGAACATAGTACATAAAATGAGGATTAGAAGTTTTCAACAACTTTATAAGAAAGGTTTCATGCCTGTATGGGTACTACATGTGTCTTGGAAGAGGCCTTTTGCACTGGCTATGTACGGTTAGTCAAATCGTGTGGACAACTCATATGAGAGGGTACCCAAGGTAGTATATGCCGCACAGTTGGTGAAAAATTTGGCCAACATTGTGTCAAAACCATACAACCTCTAACTGGGGGGGGGGGGTAAATTACCCTTTTCCCTTATTTTTTTTAAAAGAAAAAACCCTTTTTCCCTTCCTTTGGTTTCCCACAGACCGCATTTTAATTGAGTCTTATTCTCAACTAAGCTTGGGATTTTGGTATCTCAGTCATCCAATATTTATTTTCATCACCATATGATGTGTTTTATTCCTCATGATAATCTCTATAATAATATTTCATTCATTCTTCATTTATATTTCCATCTTCTACACTATTTTGTTGTGAGCTCATTTTCCCTATTTTCTGGGCATTGATCCCATCTTATAATTCCTCCCATTCTAGCTCAATTCAAGGGACTACACTAAATGAGGAGAGAGTTATGGATCTAAGGTACATGGTTTAGAAATTTTCACTAATATTTTAGTTTTTTCATGACATTTTCTTTTTTTGTTCTTCAAAACATAAATTTTTGGGTGTTTTTCTAAAACAAAACTTACATCACAAATTAATTGTACCATTTTATGGCTCTCCTGTAGTCCTGTAATAAATCAATATATGAGTCATACCTCTTGTATACCACCCATTTGGGTGTGTTAAATCAATTACCCTATATATATATATATATTCATAATGGACTCACAACCCCATACGTGGTTCATCTTGACATAAAATGTATTTTACTTCATTATTTAATTAAATGGATTAATTTGAAAATAATGAATGTTGGTGGAAAGGATACACCATGTATTAAATAATAATACAAGTCAATTATATTAATTTAGTACACTAAATAAATGGTTTTAAATGTTTATAAATTATTGGAGGTAATCCCTCATTATTATAATTATAATAATAATTATTATTATTATGAGACCATGTATAATGTTTAGAAAAAAATATTAAGGTATTCTGTTGAGCATGGAATTTCATGATTTCTTAAATTGTGTGTAGGCATGACGTTTCACACCGATTACTTTATTGGGAAATGGGAATGATGTTCCACATTCTTCTATATTGGGAGTTAAAAATAACAAATCGCCTCACTATCTCGACGGATGGGCATGATGTATCACATTCATATATGAATTAGGTCTTGTAACCTTTACTAGATCCTATGGCTCATTAGACAAGTTTTAGACACCTGAGTTATGCCTCAGGTCTATCTAACACGTAGTATCCATGTATATGCCTCTATATTTCTATACATATAGAGTGTGTATACATGAATCAATACTATATATATATACATGTTTACTATATATATTTTATATTGATCAAACACATTTTGGATTATGCCAAAGTAGGTAAAGTCATCTAGGAGTCCTGTTAGAACATGAGATGACTAGTATTTACTTTCCATAATTATTTTTTATTATTTAAACCCACAAATTTCTATGACGTTCCCACTAAATAGATTATTTCTAGAAACTTTTATTGTTGGCCTACTGGGATTTATCTGATACCCATGGCTGCCTTTAAGCTTAATTAGATTTCATGACTGCAGGTTTGGATAAGGGGAAGCACTCTATCATAGATGCTTGTTATGTTTAATAATATCATGGAGTATGGGATAAGATAATTGAGACTATTATTATGATGCTAGTGGATCTATCTTTTGGTATTTTTTATTTTTGTATATAATGTTGTATATGCCTGTTATTTGTATCCCCAATTTACCATTTGTTGTATATGTAACACCCTGAGATTTTATGAGAATAATAATAAGAATAATTTTTTAATTTATTTGATATATTGTGTTCTACGCTACACCAAGATTAGATTGTACTATATGCAACATTTTATTAGCTTGAAGTATACACAACACTATTCCTGGTTTGCATTACACACAATTGCGACCTTTCTCGATAACGTGTGTAGTACACAATACCGGGTTTCACTAAACAACGATATATGGTTATAATATTATTATGAACTGGCCGTTATGAATATTATTAACTAAATTTTGAATTTTATAACATTATTATTCATCTTACACATTTTTTAGATCATGGTATGAGAACAAACTAATTTTTTTTGAGTAAAATAAGTATTTTTAAAAAAATACAGTTTTGTCGCCTTTTGATGGCGCACCCACTTTTAATCTAGTTTTTGACATGTTTATAAGTTCAATTTGACAAAATAAAATTCTTACATGGAATCAGAATATAAAAATTTAATTTGGATAAATTTTTCATTTTATTTTGATAACTTTTATATTTTGATGAATAGTAAAAACAAGATAAATTTTAATTAAAACAACTTTTTTTCATCACAATAATTTATATGGTTAGATTATCTTTTAAATTGGTTTTAAAGTGTAATTAGAATAAATATTTACCATTTAATCTAAAGTTGGTCATTGGAATTAATTTCACATTGAATTTGGACATAAACAAATGTCGATCTTTTGATAGTTATTGTTTCTTAAAAACACGCTATTTGTTTTGATAACAAGAATTAATTTTAAAATTACTTAATTCCACTTATACATTTTGAATTTGAAAGAATATACATCATTTTTAAATTTGGAATATCAAATATTTCTTAGGCTGAATATTTGGTATTTTTCTGAAAAACATCAATTTTTGATGAATAGTGAAACCACATAGTGGTAGTTAAAAAACTGACTCTTTCAGTTAAATGAAATTTTACCACTTCTGTGAATTTAATTTCAAAAATCTTACATACATGGTTGTTATAAAGAAGTAAAATGTGGTTCAATAAGATGAAAATAATTTTTGGTGAATAGTAACTTTTGAGTTTTATTTACTACGATTAAAGGTAAATAGGGTAATTCAAAGTTAAAAGAATATTATAATAATTCCAAATTACCTTAACACTTGTCCTAACCTTATTGGATGAGTAGTGTACGCCATGGGCATCATTGGGTCTATTTTGGGACCCCATTTAGCCACATTGGACTGATAAAGACAATTTGGATTTATTAAATTAATGTAAAGACAAAATTGACACTAACAAAAATCTTCTAGTAATTAATTTTTATAAGGAGTTATATAATTTATATTTTAGACTATGAAAATTCATTGGAAATATAAAAATATTTCCTATATGATTGAATTTTTTCATAATTTTTAGATATCAAATAAATTAAATTATTTATGACACAATGATGATGAAGTATTTACCTCATTAATAAATTATTTAAATAAATAAGATTATAATGATTAAAATATTATCCAAAACATGTCCAATTATGACTGGATGATTTTATTTAGACAATGAGTCGTCTTATCTTCATCTTTAATTATTTTTGGACCTTTTGAAACCGAATATATATTTATAATAAAATAATATTTTCACACTTACCAAAAGAGCCCCTCCTCCCCCTTATAAAAGGAGACCATTTCAATCCAATTCCTCACACCACTAAAGCCATTTGGCTCATCAAAACTCTGCCCAATTAAGCTCCCTACATCCCTCTCCTCACCCGAAAATCCTTACCATTGACATAAGGCACTTCATGAATTCATTTTGGTTCAAACCAAAAGAAGTTACCCAAATTAAAGGTAATGGTTTCTCTTAAGTTTTTTTCTTTTATTCTACTTCTCCAACCCCTAAAATCTTTTTAATCCTTTATTTTGTAAAAAAAGCAGAATAAAAAATATACTGGGATGTTTTTATGAGAAGTATTCAAACTAAACATACACACACCTCCATCTAATAGATGAAGAACAAAATGTTTTTATTGATGGAAAACCAACGCCTCACGAAACGATGATTGTTTGATTTTCTCCTACCACCTCTAATGGTGGCCATTATGATGGAACTGTATTTATATATGATATATATTATGTTTATTATTTCCTTATGCTTATTTAGTTCCCAATTATATCATGCCTTTATGGTTTCCATAGTGGGAAAATACGATAATCTCATTCGAGGAAGTGCGGACTACCACCACCTCAAAGTGATGTGATTCGTTAATTCCTTATGTGGGATGTATAAAATATGTAGTTAATGATATTATATATGATATTATACTGGAATTATAATATAACTATGTATCATTATGTTTTAAATCCATGAAAATAATAAATAGAAATGAAAGTAGCGTTCATGTGTACGTACGGCTTACCGTCTCCATAAACGGTGCATTTCATTTCTTAACTCCATATGTTATGTACTATTATAAATACATGTATATGCTGGATATATATGATATATATGATATATAAATCATGAATATAATTCTGGATATAATGAACTATTGACCACATGAACAACATGTAATTATTAGATGTCCATTTTGACTCAAGTACCAAATATCGACAAAACGAACATTATTAACATAAATGGTTACATAATGTATATAACATGGTAATAAGTGATATAAAAGGAATAATAAATTTGGAAAAGGTTCTTAAGCATGTATAAATTAACTTTGGTTTATTATTCATGAGATTAATGAACGATCGAGTCAAGTCAAAAATGAGGTAGGGGAACTTCTTAACCCAATTTTCGTTCTCTGGGTTGATCTTCTCTTTCTGCTTATGTCATTCTTTGATTATGTGAGAAATGAATTTTTATATCATATCATGTATTTATTATTTCTATATGTGACCTTATAGTTAATATACACAAGTGATCTATTTTATTTACAAAATTATATTTGTAATGGTTTATATCATAATCTCCTCATTATCCGAGGTTGTTTATACGTAATAATCTATTGGGACCTCTTTATCATCCACATCCATGTTTCTTAAAAATGAATTCAAGAAAATTCTTAATATTTTACAGAATATTGGTTAAAGTAATTTATACCCCTATTTTACTTTTTATAAGAAGTTTATAAAGGAATCTTTACGTCATTTTCCAAACAAGGACCTTTTTAACCTTTTTGAAAAATAAAGATAAGAATGTATTTTTTTAACTTATACAGCATGAATGTATTTTTATTATTTCATAGAACATTATTTCCATGAATCTTCCTTCACAAGTTTTCATGTTTAATTTTAATCAACATCTTTTAGTTTAAAATTTTATGACATGATAAGAAAGATAAAAACTTTTTGAAGTAGAAAGGATATTTTCATCAAGAATGGAGTTCAAGTGTTTTATCAAAATTATTTTCCATCTAAGATAATATAGGGTTTTGTTTCTATCCCTATTATTAAATAGATTTGATTATGTTGTAATGGAATTATTTTTATAAATTTCTTTATCTTATATGATTTTTTTTATGATTTCACGATGTTTAAGAATCCCATTTTTATTACATGGGTTATGCAATGATATATGATTTATGATTTTGTGGCACACATAAGAATGGTTTCATTATGAGATGTGTGGGACCTATATCTCCCTCCAATGAATTGGGTAAATATTTATATCTCATGAGATAGACATGGCTGGAATGGTAAGTTAATCCGGTTCAGTGTTACAGGACTGGAACGAGGAGTGAACTCGATTCAGAAAGGGACTTTGTCCACTAAGATGGTTTTGGCAGCAATACCTTGGCTACTATGGAAATAATGTCATGTGATTAATGGTTTTCCACAATCACATGTTTTATTCCCATGCTATTTTATCACTATTGATGTTCCTTTATGATATATTCCTTACGTACTTCCAAGATTTATGTCTTTTATAGTGGAGCAGGCCCAGTAGGAGTAGGATCCTGAACCCTATATAGTTCGAGGTACGATCTTAGTAGCCTCGGTTTTATCTTCTGCTCTATTTGATATTGGGGCTTCCCATAGCTTTATCTCTGTTGCTGTTGGGGAGAGAATTGGGCTCAGAATCATTTCCCCTACCGATAGTTTCACTCTAGACACACCGTTGGGGACTAAGATGGCTAGTGTACGTTAGTGCAAGGAGTTCCCTCTAGAGGTGGCTGGGAATCACTTTCTATGGGATCTTTATGTCTTAGAGATGACATGATATGATTTAATTCTCGGAATAGATGGGATTGTTCTCTTCCAGGAAGTTGTCAACTGTAATCGCCACAGGGTGAGTTTCATATAACAAGAGGGTGGATCTTTTATTCATCAAGGAGAGTGGGATGTCCAGGCGAGTAAAGTAGGACCCGAGAAATATGGGTTGGGTGGAGTTACAACTCATATTTCCAGTCCGTATCTGGACGAACAGGGGACTTCAAAGTTAGACTTTCCCCCAGTGGTGGAACGTTTTAGGGATGTATTTCTAGAGGACTTTTCAGGTTTTCCCCCAGAGCGTGAGGTAGACTTTTCTATTGACCTTGTGTCAGGAGAGGCAATAGTGTCCATTTCTCCTTATAGGATGGCTACACCTGAGTTGTAGGAACTCAAGAAGTAGTTGGAGGAGTTGCAGGTAAAGGGTTTCATCTGACCTAGTAATTTTCCTTGGGGTTCACCTATCCTATTTGCGAAGAAGGTAGACGAAACCCTTAGGCTTTGTGTAGATTATCGAAAGCAGAACCTGTTGATGGTTTGGAACTGATATCCATTTACTAGGATTGATGACCTCTTTGATCAGCTTCGAGGAGCCCAGGTGTTCTCGAATATTGACATGAGGTATGGTTACCAACAGTTGCGCGTTAGACCATCTAATATACCTCTCACAGCCTTCCGGAGTAGGTATGGTCTATATGAGTATATGGTTATGCCATTCGGCCTCATGAACGCACCAATAGTTTTCATGGAACTAATGAACCGTGTGTTCCATCCATACTTGGATTCATTTGTGGTGGACTTCGTGGACGATATCTTGGTGTACTATCACACATGACACGACCATGCTAACCATCTTGATATCGTTTTGAGTACACTGAGAGAGCATCAGTTATATGCTAAGATCTCAAAATGACACTTTTGTATGGATCAGATTCACTTCTTGTGTCATGTTATCTCAGATATAGGAGTATAAGTAGACCCAAATAAAGTGAGAGCAGTAGCTTCCTAGGAGAAGACGATGAACATATTTTAGGTATGTAGTTTTATAGGGATGGATGGATACTACAGATGCTTCATATTATAATGTTCACGCCTAGCAGCATCACTAACAGGTCTGATTAAGAAGGGTGCGAAGTTATTGTGGTTAGATTCTTGTGAGTTAGCCTTTCCAGAGCACAAGGGTAGGTTGATGTCAGTACCGATACTAGTCTTGAAAGAGCTGAGAAAGATCTATACTGTTTACTACGATGCTTTAGGTATTGGGCTGGGAGCTGTGCTGATGCAGGGTGATGGAGTCGTTGCGTATGGGTCTCGGCAGTTGAGGCCACGTGAGAGGAATTACCTGACTTATGATCTAGAATTGGTATATGTTGTTCATTCCATACAATGTTGTAGAAAATATCTTTTGGGAGAGCATTTTGTGGTTTTTTTTGACCACAAATGTCTCTAGTACATCTTCAATCCGTGTGATCTGAATCTGAGACAGCATAGGTGGGTCTAGTATCTTCAGTCCCTTGACATTGAGCTTGCCTACATGCCTGGGAAAGGAAATACTATGGAAGACGCACTGATTAGGAGGACATTGTTATAGGCAATTTAGGATGCCAATAGTTAATGAAAGACTATGTATCTATTCTCTAAGATTCATTTGGAGGTGCATGACAGATAGGGGAAGGCTTTTCTATCTTATGTAGCTATTACCTATACTCTTCTTGACCGGGTACAGATGAGGAAACTATCAGACTCAGACGGCCTAGTCCTATGGGAGAGTATGTCAGGAGAAGACCCTCTTTCGGGATGGGCAGTAGGTGAGGATGATTTCTTGTGTTTCAAGGGACGCGTATGGGTTCCAGCAGACATACACGAGGTGTTTATGCGGGATTTTCTTTCCTCAGTTTACGTAGTTTATCTTGGCGTCACCAAGAAGTATCGTGATCTAAACCACTAGTATTAGTGGCCATGAATGAAGAGAGATGTTACTAGTTTTTTCATGATGTGTTCCACTTGTAAGAAAGTGAAAACAGAACATCAGTGACCAGTAGGTCTTTAACAATAGTTACCAATTCCTGAGTGGAAGTGGAACAACGTCTCTATGGACTTTGTGATAGGGTTTTTGAGATCACGTCATGGGAATGATGCTATATGGGCCATCATTGACATACTTTCGATGGACACTAATTTCTTGCCAATCAAGGAGACCTTCAGTGTTGACAAGATGGGGCAGTTGTACATCCATGATATTGTACGTCTCCATGGAGTTCGACGCTCCATTGTTTCAGACAGGGAAGCGTGTTTTACTTCTTGGGTCTGCAAAGGGCTTCAAACGGCTTTGGGTACGCATGTACTTTTGAGTACAACATACCATCCCCAAAAAGATGGCCAGTCTGAGTGTACGATTCAGGTGAATGAGGATATGCTCTGAGCTTGCATTCTGGATTTTTTAGGTTCTTGGGAGAAGCATATACCTCTTGTCGAGTTTTCCTACAATAATAGATTTCAAGAGACTATTTAGATGGCACCTTATGAGGATTTGTACTGTAGTCCATGAAGATCACCCTTATGTTGGATGGAGGTAGGGGAGCCAACTTTGCTGGGACCTAGTCTTGTTCAGGAGACCACAAAGAAGATATATTTGATTCAGAAGAGGATGGATACTGCACAGTCTCAGTAGAAGTCTTATGCGGATTAGCGGAGACGACCTCTGAAATTCGAGGTCGGGGATCAGTTGTTCCTGCGTGTCACACTAAGGTTGGGGCATAGGAAGATTATGAGGCAGGGTAATCATTCATTGTGGTATGTTGGGATGTTTGAGGTGTTGGAGAGAGTTGGTCCGATTGCATATTATTTGAAGTTACCTTAGAGGTACCGGGCTATGCACGACATTTTCCACGTTTCTCAGCTCTGACGTTACTTTTCAGACCCATCTCATGTCCTTAAACCAAGGGTGGTTGAGCTTGATGTGGATGCATTGATCTAAGATCATCCAATCTGGATTTTTATCGCATCAAAAAGGTTCTCCATGGTCGATATATTCCTCTAGTATGAGTGCGATGGCAGTACGGGCAGGTGCAGGATGAGACTTGGGAGAGGGAGGCCGATGTACGAGCACAGTGGACGAAACTGTTCGGTGTTTCTTCTTCTATGCCACACTAGGGAAATTCAAGGAAGAATTTCATAAAGGGGGATGTTTTTAAGAACTTGGATATTCTATTCAGGCATGTTTTTCCATTTCTGGTAGTTTTTGAGGATAAGAGGAAAATCTAAAAATTTTAAAGTACTTGCAGTGTACTTTATAAGTACACGCGTGTACTATGATGCAGCTGGGGCCATGTGTTGTCCGTTTCAGGGCCACACACACGGTCATGTAGGGTTGACTTAGAGGCCTCCTAAAGAGAAGTATAGAAAAGGCGAGTACACACCGTGTACTCCAAAATTACACGCTGTGTACTTTCTTTTTTTCATTAAATGCATCCGGGTCACATCTAATCACAAAAATGTCTCCTTTTAGGTATCGTTCAGCCATGATCTCCCTAACGGCCGTGGATATTCAACGAACTCTCGAGCGATCATCTGTCCTCCGAATTAAACTCCATCGATTGCGTTGGAACTGCATTAGTGAGTTCTCTCTTCTATGGGAACCTCGATTCATTTTTCCCTGTCTTTTCCATGTTATCGTGGGTTGGAATTTTTTTGACATTTTTGTATTAAATTGAGGTTCTAAGGAGATTCAGGCCCTGTGGTTCAATGATATTGATCTCTTAACACCTATGTAAGAGGTTTGTGCCATTTTGTAGAAAGTCATTTTGTATTTTGTGGAAATTACACCAATACCCTTGAACAAGGTATTGTGTGTTTACCAATTTAGCCCCATTGATTACCTGCTTATATTGTTTTCTTAAATAGTGGATTTTGATTGTGTTTTGGGCTAATTTTTAGTATTTCTAAGTGGTTACATGCATGTTTTTCCTATTTATGACTTTTTGGTATAGTTTTTCCTATTACTCTTTTTCCAGTTTCCATGCCTAGTATTATTGGATGGAGTGTTCTTTTTCTGACATACTTTTATGTTGTATACTGATTTACAAGTAGTTCTTGCGGTTCACTTTGGCCATTATGTGATGCGATACATGCTAACTTTATACAGGGATGTGGGAACCTAGTGTAGTAGGCCACATGTAGAATGGATGTAAGGGCCTCTCTAGAGTGTCTTTATAATATGATGTGAGACCACTGGGGGAATTGATGTTGAGTGCTTCCTCAGAGTGTCTATAGTTGCTCGATGTGGGTCATCGGGCGAATGAGACTTTGAGTGCTTCCCTAGAGAACCTTTAATATGATACGAGACTATAGGGGGAATTGACGGTGAGTGCTTCCCCAGAGAGTCTATTCATTAGCTAAACCAGAGGGGTGAGACTGTGTGTGCCTCCCAGAAGGCTGCTAGTACTTGCAGGTTGAACCATAGTGGTTAGGTTGTGAGACCTACCCATAGGGTAACTTTTTGTTCTACTTGATTGAGTGGATGCTTACTTGTTTGTAAATTAAATGCTAGAAATTGTGGATTGTTTACTGCTGGGTAATTCCTGTTTACTGCTTTTTGTACTTTTACCTGCCATATATTCACTGACTATTAGGCATAGATCTTCTGATGGTTTCCAACTGAGATTAGTATCACACCCCGTCTGGGTCATGCTTTTAAGACCAAACAGATTATATTACTGTAGGGATAGACAAGGGAAAACACCCTTCGACTTCAGGTACTTGATTGCATTGGAGCTGGAGGACATGGGACCAAGCCGAGGCTTGCGATGCTAAGGAGTTTCTCATATTTTTTCCTTTTATACCTTGTTTTAGCACTTTATTCAGCATTGTGACTTGTTTGGCTATTTTCCTAGACATATATGTATCATGCATCATTTATATACGTTTTTCTCCAGTTGTTTCTTTACCAGTCTTCCACTGTTTACTATTGTTTTATATTTACTATTTCCGCTATTGTATGTATTTGTGTACTTCCTCTATGTACTCTGCCTATGAGAGCATAGTTTACCCACTATCACACCCAAGGCCCTCACTGCTTGTCGACATTCTCTGGCGTTTGGGGAAATGCACTTGAGGGCATGTGACCTACCGGGTATGGGGTGCCTCAGGGTGGCTTCTAGAACTGGGACATTACAATATTAACACAAAAGGAGCTCAAAATTCATCTAAGGAGATGGTTAAGTCTACTCAGGAATTATGATTGCTCTATTCACTATAATCATGGAAAGGACAACAAGTAAGCTAATGCTCTAAGCAGAGATGAAACAGCTAATCTAACCATGTTACAAATTGAGAAATACCCTCTCTTCTTGGATATGCAAAGGATGGATTTTGAAATCATAAGGGTATGGGTGCGTCCTAGCATTCCCAAATGATTGTGCAACCATCCATTCAAGAGAAGATTATGGAAGCACAAAGGGATGATGTGGAGTTACAAAAGATGGTGGTTGTAGTAAAGAAGGTAAGCTGCAAGAGTTCCATATCGACAATGATGGTTTTATTTGGTTTGTAATGCGGCTTTATGTGCCTTCATCACCCGAGATAAAGAAGGATATATTGGAAAATGCACATACATCAAAATTATCTATCCATCTTGGGAGTACCAAGATGTACCGTGATATCCGAGAACACTTCTGGTGGGATAACATGAAGAAGGAGATTACGGAAGACATATCCAGGTGCTTGGTATGTCAGAATCATAAAGAAGAGTCAAAAAAGTCCAAAGGGATGATAAAACCATATCCTATACCCATGTGGAAATGATAGAATGTTACTATGGAATTTGTCATGAGTCTCCCAAAGACGTCAAAGGTAAATAATTCTATATGGGCTGTGGTTGACCAACTCACCAAGACTACCCATTTAATCGTTATTCAAGAAGACATATTTCTTGAAAAACATGCCAAGATATATGTGTTGGATGTGGTGAGACTGCATGGTTCTCTATCTCAATTATCTCTGATCGTGATCCAAGGTTCACATCTAAATTCTGGAGGAGTCCTCAACATGCTTTGAGTACTAAATTAAATTTTAGGATGACCTATAACCCCCAAACTGATGGCCAATCTAAATGGGCTATTTAGAGTATTGAAGATATGCTAAGAGACATCTATCTAGAATTCAATGGTGTATGGGATCAATATATCCCATTGGTTGTGTTCTCATACAATAATAGATTCCATTCGAGTATTATGATGGCTCCGTATGGAGCTCTGCATGGAAAGCGATGTAGAACTCCAACTTGTTGGGATGAAGTTAGAGAATGAATGCTACTTGGACTTGATCATGTGCAAGAGATGACAGAGAAGGTTCAAGTCATCCAAAAAAACATCAAAGCTACTAAGAGTAAGCAAAAAAGCTACACTGTCAACTGTCTAAGTGACATGGAGTTCGACGTTGGAGATAAAGTCTTCCATTCAATATCACCATGGAAGGGAGTCATGTGGTTTGGAATGAAAGGGATGCTAAGCCCAAGGTAAATTGCCCCCTTTTATATCCTTGATCACCTAGGATCCATGGCCTATCAACTTGGACTTCCAAAAAATATGGATCGAGTTCATGTTGTGTTTCACGTATCACTCCTGAGGAAGTAGATACCTGATTCCTCACATGTACTAAACTCAGAGATGGAGCAGCTGGAAGTCGATCTCTCTTATGAGGAGTAGTCAGTGAAGAATTTGGACCAAAGAGATGTGTTTCTATTCAACTGGACAACCCACCTTGTAAAAGTGTTTTGGAGGAACAAAAAGTTCGAAGAAGCTACTTGGGAACTGGAGGAGGCGATTAAGGGGAAGTACCATCACCTGTTTTTGGCTTAGAATGTAAAATGAAATTTTGGGGGTGAAATTTCATAAGGGGGAAGTAATGTAACAACCCAATGGTTAATAAATTAAAATTTATTTCATATAAATATGTCTTAAAATCACATGAAAAACCACATAACGAACTACTATGTGCTAAGTTACAGTTAAATGTAGGTTTGCCACTTCTCTGTTTGTAATTTTGAAAATCTGACGTAAATAGTTGCGATCAATTAGTTATTTGGAGTCTGATAAGAAAAACCTAATTTTTGGTGAATAGTAAACTACCATTATGAATAGTAACATACACATATGAATAGTGATATACCCTAATGAATAGTAGCCTTAACTATGATAGTATTAAAATAACATTCAAGTGAAATTATGTTTTAACTATATTTTAGAATAAGTAAATGAATGTTTTAAAACTGGGTTTTATTAATAAATTATGATATTAATTAAATATTAAATTAATCACATTTATAAAATTATTTTTGAAAAATGGACTTCATTTTTGGATGATACACATCAAAAAATGGTTAGGGTGATTTTTTTAGATTTTTCTAAAGAACATGATTTTTTGATGAATAGTAAAATCTGCTAAGTCACACTAAACGCTAAAACCATAATTTTTGCATCATGCTTGAGTCATGGATAAGGAATTTGATCATTGGTTCAATGTCACAAGCATTTATTACTATTCTTGTCTTTTAATACTTACTATTCAATGTCGTTTGAGGATATAATAAACTAATGTTTAAAAAATTATGAAAACCCTCCTCCCCTCCAATATGAATACCACCCATTCTTACCTCTTCTCTTCACTCTCTAAAGCCTTGTTCCTTGCCAATATTCTACCCAGACCACTCCCCAATCTCCTCCCCAACATCCAAAATCGCATATCCTCTTAAAAATACTAAAACCTCTCCCCTTAAGTGGTTCTCAAAAGTAGAAGTCTCTAGAGGTAAATTCCCCTCTCCAATTCCTTCATTTCTTTTATTTTCTTTTATTTTTATTTATTTCCTCACCTACCTTCACCCAAATAGTATGATAAATATACTAACATACATGTATTGTAATGTTTTTATGATAATGGGATATTTCATTATCTTATATCCTTTTCCCACCTTTAATTTGAATGAAAAGAAAGCACCGTTTGAGATGTGCTAATTTAGCCCATTCAAGGACAATAGTTTATCAATTTCTATTATCATCTTTATTTCTCGTCATGAAAACATTTTTGTTATGGTTGAACCTGATTTTTTATATATTTGATATATCCCATTTTGGGTTTTGTAACTTTTTTGAAGAAATGGTATTAAGTTGTAAAGAAAAACATGTTGTTTGTAATCCATCCCACTAATTAACAAAAACAATTGTCATTTTGGTTTTATATAATAATTATACTTCACTCTAAGTGACCAAATTAAATTTAAATTTTTTTAATATTTTGTATGTTCACTAATATCATATAACTTCCATTCTGGACAACCAATTTCTTCTTACATGTTAATCCAAACTTAAATATAAGTGAACCGGTCATTAAGACCAAGTAAACAAACGAGCCCGAACAATGAAATTGAACCTTATAACAAATAAAAATTATTATGAATGAAATAAAAATTATTATAATAAACCTATTACATATAGAATAGGTTCTGGAATTATTAATTAATAAAACTAATTTTTATATTCAGGTATTTAATAACAAGTGGAGAACACCAATGTATTTAAGGTAAGGGATCCTCCTCATTTCACTTTTATTTCCAGATTGTCCTATATATTATGCCATTTAATGTGGGATCCCAAATTATGGTGTATTATTTCACACCTCCCCCATACTTACCTCGTGATTTATATGTTATGAGAAACCCCATTCTCTCTCATCAAATCCCTTTTTGGTACACCTGATACCATGCCAATAATTTGTAATGAATTCCACCTGAACCTCCATTACTCCTTTGGGTTTCTTTATCTTTCCTTTTACCCAAATGAAGTTGTATTTTATTCTTATATACAACTTCAACATACTATTTATATGCTCCAAACTCATGTTCCATGACCCATCCCTCATTCTCTTTTGGGGATATACATGTTTGTTTAGTGATTCCCACCTCGATACTTCCTCTATTTCAAGTACACACTATCCTCTATTTTAAGCCATAATTGTGTTTAAAAAATCAGTATTTTTATTATGAAAACGATTTTTTACTTCTGGTTTTATATAAAATATGGTTCCCTTTTCTATTTTGAAACCTCTATAGTATTTTTCTTAAAACAGCACAAAAATGTTTTAATGATAATGTTTATAAAATAGATTTTTTAAAATATTGTTAGTCATTTTTAACATAAATTTTCATTTATATGCCTATTTTACCTTATGAATGTCCATGTATGTTTTAATCCCTTTTTTTCATGGACACATTAATGCTACACCCATTGGTTATGATTTATGTAATGATTATGGTACCCAATTATTTCAATGGGTATCCTTATGATTATATATGGTTGATTATGTATGATTATTTGTTTGGAAAGAATATTCATGAAAATTTTGATAAGGGTTTTCCTAGATAGAGCTCCAATTCATTTGGTAATGTTATGTCTCATGAGATGTGATGTGAAACGGGATTGGTGGTTAGCCTTGACCCGTACTAAAATGGGAAATGGGATCGGCGGTTAGCCTTAACCCATAATAATGAAAGGTTTTATGATTCTTCCACATATATATGATTCCATATTTATATGATCCCATACTTAGATGATATGATTTCATATGTTCCATGTATTGTTATCATTATGTCATGCCTCCCAACTCATGTTCATAAGAGGTATCCTTATGTTCACTCCCTTACTGGGTTTTTAGCTTATCCATTTGTTATTGTGTTCCCCTGGGTACCCTATACAGATGTAAGGTAAAAAAGGAAGTTAGGATCTCTTTATAGGGATTAAATATAGAAGTGTTTTTTATCTCCATGTTTTATGTTTTAGGTAACTAGTCTTCCAAGACACTAGACTTAACGATCATTGGCTTGTACTTTGGAATATAATTATGCTTAAAATCATGTAATGTAATATATAAAAGGATTGGGTCGCTCTAATATCACATATTGAAAAACTTATACTAATAAACAAACATATAAAAACATTACATCAAAGAAATATAAATTAAAATATAGACTAAAAATAGTTCCTAATATAAAATTCATGTAAAACACACTAATCATGAAAAATAGTATGAAAAGTGACATAAATTAATTAGAAGGAAAAGTATAATACTTAATATCATAAAAAAATATGGAGCTATAACTAATAGAAATAAAGACACTATGGAACACGATCCACCTTACAAGCACCCATAATAACTGTAGCAACCAAGTGACACTTTTATATAGATCAACTGACTTCACCTCCTTCATTGTCCCCTCTATAATATGCATTAGCTTCACAGACACAAAATATATACTTATGAATCCCTTGTAGGGTGAGTGTAAAGAAAAAATTGTAAAATGAACCCAAAATTGAAAAACTAGTCAAATAAATGCTTGTTGATAGGTAAAAGTCATGTGGATAAATCCATGATTTTCTTAGTGTTTAGAAAAACAATTTTAAAACAAAATATCATAATCTATATCAGTTTAAAGTTATATATTTCAGGAAAAAATTCATACAAGATGTGATATAGGAATGAAAGAACCCAAAATACCCTTCTTACAAGTATTTTATGTCACCACTTTCTACAAATATAGTTGGGAACCATACATCATTTAGGAATATAAAATTGGTGAAGGCTGTACATGACCCCTATGAATGGTTGTTCCCTAAAACACGTGGAAGTAAAAATTCCATCGATGTATGACCATACCCCAATACATGGGGAAGTACTTACTCCATCTACCATATGGGACTCCATAACCTCTCATGTGTATGTGTGCTGTGGAGTACATACATCTCATGTATAGAGGATTGTGCTTTGACACATGGTGAAGTTTTAAATCACAGTGCCTATAAATAGTATCTAATTAAAAATTGGAAGTAACCATCATCATTAATGTGAAAATATGTTTAGAATATACTATTTAATCATCTGATTCTTAAACCTATGCTATTACCTATAAATAGCACAAATTGGTCACTCATGATATGGTATCCACATATTTTGAAATGACATATAATCCTCCAATAAAGACGAGTCATGTACTTTAATCATCCTATCATGTAGATTAAACTGATATGTCATGTCCCATAGACATAAATAGAGTGTGGGGATCACTTTATACCTGATGGAGTATATCCAGTATCATGAGTCATGTATTTAACTTTACATTACATGTACTCTATCCCATATAGCGTGTGGGTCTGAGTGTTATCTATGAATTTATTACTATAATACTCAAATCATGTAAAAAAATTAATAATCTAAATTGACTAAAAGAACACAATATAAGATATTTAGAAAATATATAGAAACTATAACTGCTTCTCCACTAGAAACATGGTGTGTGTTTTTAAATCACATGAAACATGATCCTAATCTCAAAGAACTAAAATGATAGAAGATTATGATTTATATCACATCTATTTTATCAATAACATCAAATTACATGTCCTATAATCCATTATACATTCCAATATTCATCTCCACCCACTAGTTATGGCCCTCCATTCACCATCATTATTGTTTATGTGAATAAAGGTCACCACTTGACCCTCTTTTCCTTATTATAGTTTCCACCACACCATGAAACTACCTAAAAACCACTAATATTATTAGAATGGATCTATCCCCACAAGTTATCAATCATCAAACTATCTCATTAGCACATTATTAAACCATTTACCTTTAGAAAGTTTGGTGATAGACTTACGTTACTAGATGGAGATGGGAGTTTCAAATAAGAAGGGTAATTGATGGTCCTGGTTCTATTGTCCATCCAAATCGTTGCATGAAATCATGATTTTTATTAAACATGCATGTTTTGAGAATATTGAATATAAATTATGGAAGATTATTTGGAGGAAAATTAATAAATTAATACAAAAAAATTAATCCATAATAGAAACTATGATCCAACAATCATTGAAAATTGAAAGATATAATAAAATGGAATTTATGATCATGATATTCTATGGTTATTGAAAAATTGTATAGGAATTCTATATTGATTATCATGAAGAATAAGTCATGTCAATGTAAATAAAGTATATAAACTAATTAATGGATCTGATATTGTATTAGTCATCAATCTTTCATTTTGAATGAATGTCAATGCATTATGAACTTAGGATATGGAAGAAGATCCCAATGAAGATATATTAGAATAATTCATTTCTTGTAATATGTATATCCATCCTTATATTGTAAATGTTGAGAAATTTTAATGTTTTTTGTTGTACCTCAAATACATATAATGATTATAGAGCATGTTTATAAGGAATAAATGAAAAATACTAATAGAATATATTAAGTAGTTTCTTAAATAGATTTAAATAATCATAGAAGAGATGAATATTTTTAAAAAATACAAATATTTGATTATAAATGAGATTGATACAATTCAATGTTTTTAAGAGAAATATAGCTGAAATATTAAGAAACTATTCAAGGATTTCCTAAAATTAAGTGTGTGGAATAAAATGAAAAATATATCTTGAATTATGCTTTGAAGTAGTGTGAGTTTGAAGCTAAAAAGAATAGGTAGTGATTATACATTAAGGTACTATAATTATTGAGTCATTAAATATTTTAAAATAATTTGGAGTTGATTTGAAGTACAATAGAATTATTTTTATAATATATAATTATACTTACAATAATTTCAGTTCATTTGAATTATATAATAATCCCTTGAGATAAAATAATGTCACACTCTTTTTATTTAAATAATTACAGAATTTCAAATTGAAATATGAAAATGTATTAGTACTAAAGTTCATATTGAGGAGACAAAATTTCTAAGCTTTATTTTATATTTTATAAGTTTTATCTCATACTTTTTATGTATGATCTGAAACTCTAATAGGTTGGTTTAAAAATTGTAAGAATAAAATTGGGTATGATATTGAGGAAATGAAAAATTTATGAACTTTATAAAATTAACTTTATAATTCCCAAGGTTGGTATATAACTTCATTAGGGTTTTGATAGATAAATATTTGAAAAATGAATAACTAAAAAAATTGTACGGTTCATTTTGGAACATCATAAGGTGACCCATAAGATTATAAGTTGTATTTACAAATTTGTGTATTAATAACATTGGAAAATGGATATTCATAAATTTTACCTTCTATTTCAGAAATTTTGTTTTGGGAATTCATATGTTTTATATAAGTGACATTATTATCTTGATTTTGGGGCTTCTTATGATTGAAACAATAAAATTCTTAATGTGGCAAGGGGACCTCATGTAGTTGAGAGAGGGGATATTATAGGGTTGAAGTACTTGATAAAAAAGTATTGAATCTAATTTTTTGGAAGTTACATTCTAAGTCATAAATCTAGTGATACTGGAACAAATCCTCATTAATTTAAACCTCATAAATACAATTGTGGATTCAACTAATGAATGAGAATATGTTCTCCACACTGGCAGGAATAAGATAATGTTGAGATTAATTATGAGAATTAAAAACAAAGTGTAAGATTATTATAAGAATCTGATACTATTACATAGTAATAGAATGATTCACTCCACAAAAAAATATTTTTTTTTCATTTTTTATAATGGATATTAAATTACAATATTATTGATTTAGTAGGAATATTTTTAGAAATAATATCATAATATAGTTAAAAAATTTAAAGGGAGATTAACTTGAATGAGATTAAATGTGTTGAAAAAAAATTTGTAATAAGAAATGGCCTTCCTAGAAAATCTCTAGAGATAGAAAATTGATGAAAAAGGAAAATTAATTAAATGATGTGAGAAAACCCATGTACAGGAGTGAAGGGAATATTTAGTGACAATGCAACATATATTAATTGATCAATTCCTATTTTCATGATTTATACAATATACACAATGATCCAAAATAAAAAATATAAGAATAAGAAAGAGAATAAGAGAGAGGAGAGGGATATACCTCAGTGAGAAAAAGAAATAACTCTAAAGGAATAGAATAGAAAAACAACTAATATACTAAAGAAGAAATACCTTCTATGCATCAAAGAAGAAGAATAATTGAAACATATTTAGTTGACCAGATCTAGTTTTTGGAAGCAAATGGAAGAATAATATAAGTGGAAAGATATTTAGGAAACATAATATATCATATGGTTTATCAGTATCTTATAATGATATTGAAAATAAAGATGATGTTTGAAAGAGATACTTACCACAATATTGTTTTTCTGGATTCAAGTCTTAATACTTTTAGGTTGATGAGATGAAGAATTGATGAATATCACAAGAGATCAAGTGAGGGATATTTATATATATAATGTTACATGTAGCTGCATTATTCATCTACATGTTTTCAATGACTATGTTGATGAAGGATATCCAATCATGTTGATTCAGTGAAATCCTTTATATATTAGAGAACTGATAGAAGATGTTATAAATTTTTTGTAAAACCAATTAAGAATATTTAATATTATGTGATAAAATATAAATCAATTTTGATGATTTGAAGCATATTGGGATGTAGTACATGTGTATATTACATTTTGTGTTGATAATAATAACTACCCATACCATTAATAAATGATAATAATATAATTAGTGTAGAATACAGGACTTTTCCTGAATAATTGATCTCAATGAGGAGTAGGTTTCCCACATTGAGGTTGAACCTTTTAAACATTTTATTTGGTGATCTTTACCTTTCATTATGTATTTCATGTGGTTGTTGTTTATTTGTTAAGAGAAAACAAGATCCATTTATATCCTAATAGGTAACATGGGTTCAAATATTGGGATGGGTGTTTAAATTTGGTAAAATAAATTTGATGAAATCCAGTCACACCTAAATCACCACTTTATTTTGTGATTGTACCCATTCTAGTGAAATTAAATTTGTATTAGAGAAAAATATTGGATATGTTATCTTTGGGAACTCTCACATGTGCGTGTGAGACAAAGTGTGACTCTCCATCCAAGGGATTCGGGTTTTGATAACCGAGGTTCATAATGATACCTACCTATGTTTCTATTAAAGATGTGAATTATACATAACCTCTAGTTTTCTATAGAGTAAAAATATATCAATATTATACTTCTATGATAGGTATCAATTAAAGCCTCATAGTCACACTTCAATTGGTATCATTGTAAATCAGGTTCCCTTGGTATGGATCTACTTTTCATTACTTGGTGTGTTTTATCAGAAGTATACATTGTAAATATTTCAAGAGTGTATATAATAGTCATATATAGAAAATTTAGTTTCCATACCAATTAAAAATTATATGGAGGTTTGATCCAAAATTATAAAATATTGGCAAGAAAGGGGAGGCAAATAATTTGGAGAATAATTCAAAGTGAATGAATGATCATCATTACTTGAAATTTATTATAGTGATAAATATTTTGATAATATATTGAGAATTATTCTTTTGATATATCAAGTATAAGTTATGGAGAATATTTTTTTACTTAATTAATCTTTGATTTTTATTCTTAAGGTATATATAATCTTAAAACTATCCCTATTAAAGTTGATATTTTTTATCTTTCCATACATTAAGGCAGTATGTGATAAAAAACATAGTTGTGGTTAGAAGCTAATGAAATGCTAAATGTATTGGTTAGATATGTCAAAATATGAAACACTCTCATAAATCATGTTGAAGATAATGAACAATCTATTTTAAATTTAAATGATTTAGGATGAATTTAAAATTAGTGTTAATGAGAAACTTGTACTTGGAATGGTTATTATAAATGTGACACATGCATTCAAAAAATTACAAAAACCCAATTTTAATTTCAAATATTTTCTACTAGAAATTAAGGAAAATAATATTAAAAAGATTGATATTAGTTTACGAGAAATGAAAAGGTTGCATGAAGATCAATCTATGTATATGAATAATTTCTGGTAAGAATGAAATAAATTTAGATGAGTTTGAAAAGATTACCCTCAACATGAATTATTTTGATATGAGTGTAAAAATAAAAAAAATTAGAATGAACACAAGTTTAGACTTTCCAAAATATTAAATGAATATCTCCTACCACATGTGTTTTTTTATAAGGGTCTAAATTCTAAATGAATTGAATCAATAAGAAAAACATCATAAAATAATATCTTGATTCATTCACTTCATGATCATGTGAAAAAATTACACATGCACCAAATAAATCATTGTGTACGTAGGGAGTTTCATTTAAAAGTACATGACTAAATTCAAAAAAATATGGGTGATGATAATTAATTACAAATCCACAGATATCTAAAGGGTGTTTGTGAGAAAATGTATAATGATAATCTCCCTGGTGAATGAAAAATAGAATGAGGTTTTTTCCCTATAACAATAAGTGTGAAAACTTTACCATATTGTATCTACAAGAAGAACGACATTTTGTTTTGTTTTTCAATGTTGTTAGAGGTTTAGGAAAAATTTCATTGAAAGTGAGAATAATATATCAACTTATAAAAATTATATGTTTCTTGAATTTAGGGGGAGTAGAGCAGAAGATGATAGAAAACCTGCTATGCAGAAACTAATTTCATAGAAGAATAAAATATCTCATATAATAAAATATTTTATTTTCTTGAAAATTGTTTTATGTACTATAAATTTTTCAAATAGAAGATCTTTTGTGGTATTTTCCACCTTAACAAAACTCTTATATTGGTGTTAAAATAATACTACAAAAAATTTAAATGATTGTTAAAAAAAATAAAAGTCTTAATTTGTAAATAACCATAAAAAGGGAACTAAGAAAACTAATATTAATAAATAAATGAGGGGAGATATTAGGATTTCACACTAACAAGAAAGATATTATTCAATTAGGGAAGAAAATTCTATATAATGGTCCATTGTAAAATGGAAATGGAAATTTTTTTAGAGGAAACAAGTTGGAATAAAAAAGAGAACCAATTAACAAAAGTTATAAGAGGATTCGTCTAGTGGTTTACATTAATAATGAATAACATGAATGGTTTTCTGAAAATGGAAAACCTAATGTTGTTGAATATGTGTTTGGAAGGTTTAAATTATCTAGGTAAACATCTAACAAGTGGATGATATTTTTACTACGTGAAAAGTAACTTTTTAATAAAAAGGAGGAAGAACTAATGACCATATTTACCAAAACTACTATTATAAAAAGGGATTCCTCAATAATGGATAATTCTAAACATGTTTCAATACAGTTCTTTCAAATATAACAAACCTATTTAAATTATATAAAAATATTGATCTAGATAAGAATAATTAATTTTTATTACTATCATAAGTAATGAAGGATTTTCTATCCTTGAAGAATGCTAAAAAAATTAATAAACTTTTTCTTCCAAGATATTCTAAAGAATTTATAACCATGTTCGAGGACAGAATTAAGTGTACTTTCCATTTTATAGAAATAATTAATGGAGTTTTTAGGTTTAGATTCAAATCATAGTCATTTTTCTCTCATTAAAGAGATGACGATGACTCTATTTATTCTATTATATATATTTTTTATTATTGGTATAGTGAATTAAAATTTTTAGATCTAGAAATTGAATATATTTAATTCTGTGGAGATTATACATCAGGTAAAATTCATCCTTTATAGCATAATGAATATTTAGGAACCTTGAACCACAACAAATTAAATATTTTATTTTTCATCTAGATTCAATTTTTATTAGAAGATTTGTGATGTTTATTTTTTATAAGTCATGGTAGGGGACATGGAAGGTCTTAAACAATGGCAAGGAATGAAGCTCCCTTGGGTATATTAGACTCAGACATAGACATTGAAACTCTTCTATAACAAGCCTGAGATTTTGAGGCTCTATACTACAAGGCCCAAGGATGTAGTCATGGTCGTGTAATGGATTGGGGGCCATGTAGGACAAAGAAAAAAAGGATCGCTGAAGAGATCATAAAAAATATCGGGACCTCATGATAGAGGTATTGATCAAATTTTGAACATTCGTTTCTATTTTTATAGTTCCATGAAATTCTTTTATGATTCAATTCAATACTATTTTTCTCGACCTTTATAAAACAATGAAGTTTATTTTGATGAAAATAAAACCTTATAAAGTCCACTGCACTTAATCCCTTGAGGGGAGACTAAATAATGAGAAATCTTCTAGAGTGTTATTTTTTTATATTAATTTAGATATTAAAAAACCCATGAAAACTAATTGTGAGGTATGGTAATAACTTTTAGTATTCTATCATAGTTTATGTCAAACCTATTATTAAGGGGCAATGATTAATTAAAATTGTTTTAAATGTGGAAAATAAATTCTTTATCTTGAAAACTATTAACTTGTATATTTATGTTAAGTGTAGCTATATAATGGTTCCTAAAAATTTGATTCTACAAACTCTATAAACTAAAATCAGATATGGGATCACATTTTGGATAGTTCATAGACAACTTGGTTATCCAGATAATTCACTCTCATTTTCAACAGTAACAACTACTCCTATAGTCTTGGAGTTGATTAATTGATGAATCATTTATATGTAAATTGTGATTCTACCCTTTTATTATTTTAATTTTACTAATTCTCTCAGTTTTGGAGAGAATACATAATGGGGGAGAAAAAATTGGAGGATATGTATTTCAAAAAATTAGATGTAGAAAGAAATAAGTTGATGTTATAAATAACTTAGATATCTATAAATTTATTTTCGATAAGGGGTATAATAATAAAATTATATTTAAAAGAAAATTAGTTAATTGGGAATTGATAGCAAATATCGAGTGGTATATTAAAGATTCTCAATGGATTATAGAAGTCTATATTTTATTTTTTTCAATGTAGTTGTCTGATGGAAAGTCAATTTATATTGAACTTAAGTGACTAAAGAAGTACCCGATGAGTATAAGTGGGAAGCTTCCATTTCATGTAATATATAATAAACTTTCGTAATGAAAATAGAGTGTAATTAAAAATTTTCTTGGTGGAAAGCCCATTCATATGATGATTATAGATATTATTTTTAAATATCAATGAAAAGAATTTATGGAATGAAAATACCATTTTCTTAAACATTATTTTATATGGTTGTAAGGGATGGTTGTTGAAAAATATATTTAACATCTTATAATGTAATAATTTGAAAAGTAATCTAATTAGTAAATTTTTTTGAAGAGAAATCTATATAGTATATTAATAAACTATTAAATGGTTTAGTATATTTACAGGTATTCAATACAGTGTAAAATATTTCTTGAATAAAGCATTGGAGATGCATGTTATTGAATATTACATTAAGATATAGTGAATCAACATTAAATTACTCTAATGATTGAGTAATTGAATGGTTCACAACATTTAGCACTGGTCTGTAATATGTTACAACTATTTTGATATTTCCTGGAGATATTTAAATATATTTATGTAAATTTTGAGTGTTTGATAAGCCCCTAAGAACAAATAAAGTGAATCATATTTTATTTAATGAATTTTTTAATTCTAATATTGAAATAGAAAAATGGATAAGTTATGATATTTATAAGGTTGATCCCAGTATTTGTAAGTTTTATCCTATAGTTTATAAGTATGATGTCAAAGAACTTAAGGATGATTTGAGACATCATAACCTTGATTTAGAATATTATATGGTAAACCATGAGAATAATACCTAAAAATTGATACATAGATAAACTTCCGAATGAAATGGATGTACTTTTTATGGTTTATATACAAGTATGTAAGGTTTATTTTATTCATAAGTCAAAAAAGTGATAAAGTAAGAAAATCATTAGGTTTATTTTGGAACATTTTATGTTTGACCTAGATTTTTTAAAGGTATTTTTAAATTTTTTTTCGTTTTTGATTCACTGACAAATTGAACATTGTAAGGATGACCATATATATTTTAAGGTTAATTGCAAGACTTCGCAAGCTTATCATACGGGACAACATAACGTTTATTTTGGAAATTTGTATAGTTTTCAAAGGAAACATTATAAGGTTTTAAAATTATTGTGTATGGATGATGTAAGGGATTTAATAATGTTCTTTTAATTTTAAAAATAATTAGTGAATATGGAGTTCTAGAAGATACATCTGAAGAATTAAATATGGAAGTGAAGGAATCAATATTCATTGATGTAGACATAATAAATGGAATTTTTTTTCAAGAATAAATAATGAAATAGAATGATTACATTCAGAATAAGAATATTAATCGAAGATGAATCCCTAGAGTTAGGATTATAACAAAACCACAATTTTAAAATATCATACCTACATGATGTTTGGGTATAAACCACACCAGTAAAAAATATTTAATACATGTTTTAATATAGATATGAAAATTGAATTGGGTGGATTTTATTATTTTATATTGAGAAATTATATCACAATAATTTTGATATATTTACATGGATATTATCATGGTAATGATTAAATTTGATAAAATGACTTGGAAATGAGTAATGGATATTCCAAGAAAATCACTGGAGACAATCGGTTAAAGAAAAAGGAATATTCTTGAGATCATAATAACAAACCCATGTGAAGGAATTGAAGAAATAATTGAAGATCATGGTGATATGTTTGATTAAATATTTTATTTTTTCATAATTTTGAAAAAATATTTACTGAAAAAAAAATTTAGAAGAATATTGAGAAGTTATATCTCTCTTTGTGAGAAAAATTAAGAACTATATAGGATGATAATTGATAATATGATACTTATCTAAAGTAGAAAAGCCTTTTGGGTATCAAAGAAGCTAACGATGAAAACATTATTATATTAATCAGATCCAATATGTAGAATAAGTAATAAGAAGAAGAATAAGAACAGAAAGAGGAGAGGTGGGATACATGACATTTCCTATAATATCATAGAGTAATTGAATATGATTGTAAAGGTAGAGGAAGTTATATATAGAAAGAGATTGAAACTAATGTTGATATGAAAAATTTGGGTGTTGACCATTTTATAATTTTGAAGATCACAATATATCATGTGTGAGAGATATCAATGATCTGATTCTAAATAATATTTAATGTTGGGGTTTTTATAGGGGCGGAGTTTCATATAGTTTTTCTATGTCATTAAAATATTCTATTGAGGAAGGAAATTAGATAATGTTGATATAGTAAAATCCTATATAGATTTAATATCTACATTATGCGATTATAGGATGTTTGTAATACCAATTTATAATATGAAAGCTTCTCTAACATAATAATACTCCTACAAGATATTGTGTAAGTTTGGGATGCATTATGAGTTCATGATAATAACTAACCAAACCACTTGTACTTTATAATAAGATAATTATTAGATACTCTATAAATAAATTTGAATAAAAAACAACAAAAGGAGTATGTCTTCCATATTAGGGATTAACATTGTACAATTTTAGTGTTCTATACTTCACATTATATTCTATATGGCATGTGGTTTTTGTATTTTGTGAAAAAGACAAACATATCCATTTATTTTCTAATAATTAACCAGGGTTATAATATTGATATTATAGTTTAAAAATAGGAAAAATGAATTCATAAGAATTAAATCACACCTAATTAACCCCCCATCATATTACTAGACTTATTCATGGGCACATCTATAATAATTAGTCCTTCCATATTTGAAGAGTCTTTTTATGCTTTAAGGGTTCACCATTATTGAAAAATCATGAATACACCATTAATAGACCAATTTGACATTCTCTAAGAATGTTATTCTCCAAAATCTATCCTCATAGGGTTGATAAACAACAAATATAATTTTAAAAAGTAGTGTTATTATTATCCAATTTATAATATTGGATTTCTGTTACTTGAAATCAGAAATAATAACCTAAAAATGTTTTGTCGATGTCTGGAAGATCAAACACAAAAATATTCCTAACATAAATAAACCCTACCAGAAACACATAGACACACAAATATTCTACAGACAACATTAATTTTCGAATTTATGTATGAATAACTGTTTAATAGATATTAATTATTCAAAGGTGTGTGGGCTATAAATAATACTTTTTAAATTGTAATTATTTTTCAATGACATATGAAACTTTTATAAATTAATATACCATGCATCTACCATAAATAATATTAATAATAAATTTTATTAATATATATTAAAATGGGTTAAAATAAAAATATTTAATTATACATCGTTTATATGAAAAAAATTATGATAGGTGGATATGAGTTTTTTATTAACGAGAATTGGGGTTTGCTGACAATCGGGTGGATGGTTGTTTACTATTTGTAATTCATTAATACTTTCAAAGAAAATAAATTTATATATTGGAGAGAACAGAAATAATACAAATTTTATTATATTAATAATGTATTGATTATTTGTTGAATTTTGGATGAAAAATAAATTTTTAATTTTTTTAGATGCATTGTTATGTGGATTTTTTAGGATATAATTTGAGGATTAAAAATTCATATATCACTTAATTTTTTTTTAAAATTAACCTATATAATTTATAACATGATTGAATCATTGTTACAAATTATATTGAGTGAATGGGACACCCTAAAATGTTAATTTTTTATTTATTTGTTTTTAAAATTTATCATCTCCCTTTAGTTTTGGGCATCCTAGGGTGGATGTGTGGAATTTTTTGAGTCTTTATAGGGTCTTATAGTTTGGAAGACTGTAATAAAAACATTAATATCCTTGTATTTCTTTCATTTAATTTTCCTTCTAATTATGGATTCCCACAATATCGTCCCCCATTTTAAAGGATCAGTTGAGGTGCCTCCCAGACCCTCATCATCCTATTTTAGCAACATTAATACTAGGTTTTAATGATTTAATAGTTTTATATCCATTAGAACATAAGGTTAGATATTATCCTATATCATTCCCTTTTTTAAGATTATTCTCTTCTTTATATATCCATAGTGGCCATGGAGGCTAAATCCAATGTCTAGAGATTTTATAAACGGTTTGTTTTGGTTTCAATGTTTTGTGAGCCTTCTCATGAGACTTAATATGGTGTAATTAATCAAATGAAATTTTTTTTACACCTAAATAGGTGGGTGTTTTTTTCTCATTCCATTTTATTAAATATCTAATTAGATTCATGGTTTTCTAAAAATGGTATTTAAAATTTATGAATGATGTATATGCTATCAATATTTTCATTTAAATGGTTTAAAAAGTTTTACTTTGGATTTATTATGGAATAGTGGGTTAATGTTTTATCCCATTAGTACTTTTGTTTTGTATGATATTTTATACATTCCAAGTGTTTGATAAAATGAAAATGTCGGCTTTATTCTTGAAAAATAATTTACTCATTATTTTTTGGACCAAAAAAAGATTTATTAAGGGAATTGTTTGTGTTTTAATGGGTATTTATATTTTTTCATAGGGTTTTAAGTTCTTTGATTAGATTATTTCATTATGACAGAGTTTATTTGGGAAATATGGTTCCTTTATATTTTTTTTGTTCATCTCAAAACAAAATTTTAATTGTGGTACCCTAAAGGGATTTAAAATGGTGCTATTCAGGAATTTAAATGAAAGGATCAATCTTCCTGTTGCGAAAAAGGAATTTTTTTACTAATAGGTAAACCTAATTGACACCTATTGCAACCAATTATAGATAGATGTATAAAAGTGTTTCTAGTAAAATTAATCATGATTCATTTTTCTGCATTTTAGAAGGAAGTCAATAATCGAAGGGGTTGTTTTAGAGGTGGGATATATATTGTTGTTTTGTTATATTATCCTACAGATATGCGATTACCATGTCATTGACATTGGGTTGATAATGTCCCAACACATTTAGTTATTCCATGAGGAATCCTATGAAAACCTATGCGAAATCAAGGGATAAATTCTTTTATAGTTTAGAATTATGCACTTTATAGTATCCCATGGTTTAATTTTATCACCTCACTAGGGTATTATTTATTATTGAGCCTAGTTGAGAGTTACTCTGGTGATTATTTTTATGAATCTTAACCTATCAAATGTTTTTCTTCAAATGTATGTTGAGTATTCTCTAATTAAACCCTATGATATTATCTTAATATATGTATCATATGTTATGATTCTTTTTTATTTTTTTCATACCAGTTATTAATTATATAGGTAGAGATTGCTTTGATGTATTAATATCTTTTGAAGATATGTCTTGATGTTGACTAGTACATAATTTTCTCAAATTCATTTGGAAGTTGTTCTCTAATTCTAGATGAACTGGTTTTTTCTTTAAAATTTATGTTTGAATATAAAATGGAAGGTTAGACTTGGGTTTTCAAATAAAAGAATTATAAAAAGTAATTTTTTATCTTTTGTATGATTTCAAACCATGTAAATAATATTAAAACGTGTTTTCTCAATTTCTAAAACTAGCATTATTGGTTTAGTTTATTAAATGAATGAAGTGGAATCTTGATGGTATCAAAATGGGATTTGGATGAGACCCTACATATTCATATTGGGGGTATGTATTCTTCATGACTTTTTTAGGTCTTCCAAGTGTTTCCCTGATGGATGGATTTCTACCAGTCCCGCATAGGAAGTGGGAAATATTGGGTTATGGAGGTGACTTCAGTGTTACATAGAGATACTGGGGTTTGTCTCTTGGGTTTACTAGAACGGTTTGGTTTTGTCATATATAATCATCCAGAACCTTTTTTTGTTTAGTTTTTGTTTATCTATTTTGGTATTTAAAATCATTTTATAACATAGTATTATCTAAAAAGATATGATTTGGTAAAATATTTTAGTTATCTTTATCATTATTCCTTGTTTATTTAGATCTAACTTATTATATCAACTTGTTTACTTTGTATTAAAATATAACATATGGATACCTCTGATTGGGTTTCCAGTTTGAACTTATTGTTTATGATTTTTATTTCATTAGGGAGAAGAATTTACCTCATGATCACTTGTGATACCCTGATAATAGTCTCCAGTTTGGTGTGATCATGAACTCTTTTCAAGCCTTATTGAAGAGTAGTCCTAGTGATGGGTCAGGTCCACCTGGGTCAGTTCAATACATTATTATGTCATTGCCCTCTTATTATTTGGGGATTATTGGTAGATTGGATATAGGACCTTCAAAGCTTGAGTGACAGGTGTGGATGGATTCCTGGAAAGATCTTTCTCATTTGAAACATGAATTTCCATGGGTGATCTAGAGTTTTCTTTTGAATTCGGTTTTTACAGTTGTTTATGCTTTAGAAATATTGATTTTTTTCCCTCTAAGTTATATGTATATATAGAGATAATTTTTTTAAATTCATAGTTTTGGGGTGATATTGGAGTCAATTGATATGACACATAGTTAAGGTGCATAGTATGTGAAAAAATTTGTAGACCATGAATAATTATTCGTTTCATGTTTATATGGAACACACATGGTCAAAAAACAGTGTGAAAAATCATTTAGCCAAACCATAGGTAATGGTGAAAAAATCAAATAATTATTTTTTTCACTCATTTGGTGATTTTGAATTATATTGATTGATTATGCCCACTTTTGAGTAATTTATTGAAATTTAAATGAATTTGATTTGTTTTTTTATCAAATTATAATGAAAAGTTTTATCATATGGTGTTTTATCATGTTTTAAAACAATGTTTTGTTTTGAGTTTCCTTTGTGAAATGTTGTGTTCACTAACCAAAATGATTTTAGTGGATGAAATGATTTTAAGCTATGTCAATTTACAAGGAATGAGTTGTATCATATTCCTGTTAAATGAGGTTATTTTATGTATGGTGGGATTTTTTTAGTGGTGAAATTATTTTTTATAGGAGTTTTTTGTTATTAAAAATGATTTTTTATAAACCCATGTGGCGTTTTAAATTATAAAAAAGGTATTTAAAGATGTTTTTAAATGAAATTATAATGGGTGTTTTGTGATCTTGATTTTATTTTGACTTTTTCCATTGTATACCTTATATTAGTTTTTGGATTTTTAGATTCAATGTTCTGTTTTTGTGTGTTTTTAGATTATGATCCCTAAAAAAGGAATAGAAAAGTGTTTGAAGAAATTCCTCATGTTTTCATTCTAGTGATCCTGGAATTTTCTTCCTAGTCTATATCTCTAATAATAATCTTAATTGATAGGTAGGGATATGTTAATCTTGACTCATAGATAATACCTGATGAATATAAATTATAATCCTATGGTGTTTTTTTGGAAACCAAGGATCCCAAAAGGTTATAATGTTTCTATATAAGGTCAATGAGATCTTAGGGTTAGTAGGAAATCCATAATCCTAAAGAGGGAGGTGCACCACTCCTTTGTTTGATGGGTTGGGTCTTAATTTGGGGAATTTCACTATCCATGCCAATCCATTTAAAGTTTTTTATTTGGTATTTTTCACATACCCATTCATCGAGTGAGTTTATCCTAAGGAAGTTAGAGTTGATAAGGTGTTGGAGTTTTTGGGTGTTTACCAGGGTGATTAGTCGATGAATGGATAAATTGAATATTTCACTAGGCTCATCAAATTCTACCAAAATATGGTTCTTAATGACTCATATAAGGCATGGTTTTTTATAGGAGTCCTTTATCTAAATCATGGTCTGGTTGTGCTTCAATATGTAATGACTACCTATGTGGAGGTAATGTATATTGTCATCATTGCTATTGCAATGTGGGTAGATAAACATTTGAAAAGTTATAATTTGACCCTAACTACTCTTAATAAAGGTGATTCAACTTGAGATAAGTGAGATAAGAATGATAATAATTATAGGGATGTTATTTTCTAAAATTAATTTTACTAATTCAGTAAAGGTAAATCCATTAGTATGATTTTATTCTCAAGATATCTATAAATGGTAAGCCCACACATCTGATGGATCCATGTACCTTTTGTCTATGTGGCAATATCAGTTATCTTTAGAGGTTAGGCAATATAAACTAACATCACAAGAAGTTATGGACCTACAATTGAGCATGGTAGTTTTATGGGGTATTTCATCCATTGGAAAGGTAGAAGATCAGAAGTAGTATAAGGAATGTTCAATTTTCTAATATTTTTCATTATAATTTTTCCATATCTTTTGTATACCAAAATATATTGTATTTCAATATATAAGAGTTGCTTTTTACATGTATTTATGTTTTTTTAGATGTTCATGCATCATTTATTTATTATTTCCTATTATTGTTTGTAGAGGGTGTGGATTGTGGGATGAGGTTTTTTTTGATAGATGACATGGTCATTCCTTGAGTGTGTGTAGAGGTAAAAGGGATAAGGCATTTGGTTTTTGGATAGATCATGACAGATAAAAAGCTTTAATTTTCTTTCAAGATCATTATTATAAGGTGTTCTTTGAGTTTATCCTCGAGTAACCCTTCAATTTTTTTTACCTGTGGCCCAAACCTTTCCATTCCATGAAATAAAAATATTTATTTTTTGGGTTTTTGAAATATTTTTATTGAATTTATTGTGGATGTGATCTGGTCTAGTGGACTTTCAAATGTCTCTTTTGGATGTTCTCTTTTATAGTGGTTTGAGATGATTGTATGTGTTTTGGGGAATCATAGTCTTTCCTCATGATTAACGGAAACATGATTTTTTTTGGAGTTGTATATTTTGGGTGTCTATATATTGTATCAACATTTTAGAGCAATTATAAATAGTGGGGAGAACTATAGAATGTCTATGTTTATTTTTTATGATGCTTTTGATTGGTACATTCAATTGTTTTATGGTCAGTGACATTGAATATTTAATGGCTGTTAGATATTTTTTTTTTCAATTATTCAAAATCAATACTCGGAAACCAGTTTTATGTTATGAAATTTCTGTATATTAAAGTTCATAAATTTGAAGCAGATCATATGAGTGTAAATCCCTAGGTCCTGTTCTATTTATGTCCTTGATTTTATTTGACATGGAGTCCAACTTAGTTGATTCATAGTGTTTTACTGGTGGGTGAATCTAAAATCATATTGGGAGAGGTCACCCCAAGGTGTGGGTTAAATTTGAATCAGGTCATTGGGTGATGTTTTGAGGGGTTTGTTAAGTAACTGAGTTCTTTTTATAAATGAGTTAGTCATGGAATTCCAAACATAATTTGTTTTTGAAGGCATTATAGGGGTATAAAGTGTTGTGGTGGGGAGAATTTGTAGACAACAAAATGTCACGTCATTGTTTATATTTATAATATTAACTTATAAATTACGTAAATGATGTCTCAAGGTTGAAACATGTAATATTTGGATCCTTTTAATGGATATATGGCTAGGCACATGGTTTGGAATACCCTCTTGTAGAAATCATGTGACCTATGTAGTTCTTTACTATTCTAACCGCATAGATACCCCATAGTATGTTAAACCATGAAAGAAAACCATATGACCTACTTAGGTTTGGGTATTTTTTATCTTTTCATCATCTTTTTAAAACGGTTTTCATCTAATATACTCCCCCATTTGAATGGATAAATGAAGGCACATACCCTTTATTCTTTCTTCGCCACCAAGTCCTTCTATGGTGATTTTGTTGTGATTATTTGTTGTTTCCTTAATTAAAACTCAAGGTTAAATCTTCTATTCCATGTTTCCATTAGTATTCTCTACATTATTATTTTCATTATAACCACAAAGACTGTGTAGGTGAAATATATTTTCTCGGGTTATTCTAAATTAGGGGTTTTAGTTTATAAGGTCTGGGGTAATTTTTATTAGACCTAATCCAATGGTGTTCATCAAATGCAACTTGTTTCTTATAGTTGTGGTGGGTGTTTCTATCTAGTTTTATTTTATTAAAGGCCCCCTTTAATGATCAATGTTATAAACATGGTATATAAACTAAATTAATGAGGTATATTCTCTCTATTTCATTGGGAAATATTTTCCATGGTTCCCTTTTTCCCGTTAGCATAATGGGTGAATATTTTTGTTCAATGCTATACTGGATAAAATTTTTCTTAAAGATTCTATGTGTTTGATAAAAATCCAATGATGTTTTTCTCAAATAAATTTTTTTGTAACAAAATAATTTACTATATTAATTTTTTGTGTTTTAAAGGCTTTCCATGTTTTGTTAAAGGGTGTGAGTCATTTGATTAGATGGTTTAAAAATTCCTTAGATTTTTTGGGCTTGATGATTCCTTGATTTTGTATATGATATTTATAAAACATATATATTTTAAATTTTTGTTTCAGAAAGGTATTTCTGAATGTGTTTATCTTGATTTTAAAATAAGCACCCATTTTGAATTTTTTGAGAAAAGTATTTTATTGACTGATGTTTAGACCATTATTGAGCCTCATTATTTCCCATCATTGATTGTTGTACGCATTTTTTGATGGTAAAGTGAATTTTTATTAATGTTTATATAATTTTTGATGTTATATTTTTATTTAAGGTATTATGTTGGAGGTACCATGTATAGGATCATCATATTATATTGACTTTGGTCTATATGGTTGTCATTTGATTAATAATGTCTTAATAACGACACACCACATTTATCTATTTCAAGAGGAACCCTTGGATTTTATGTGGAAAATAGGGGTATTACTTACTTGTTATTTATGATTTATACACAATCTAGTAACCCCTAGTTTATTTTTATGACATAGATAGGAAATGTTTCACTAATGAGGATTATTGAGAGAAATCTGGATGATGAGTTTTAGGATAGTTAACCTTTTAGAAGTAGGTTCCACTAATGCAAATTGTGTGTTTCAAAATTAGAACCTATTGTGTTTCCTCATGATTTTAATTGTATTTAATGGTTATTTTTTTAATGGTAATTCATGTTTCTCATTTCTTGGATTAAGCTGACTTTGGTGTATTGATCAATTTTGTAGTTAAGTGTGGACGTAGACTAATTTTTCTCTATTATGATATTATCATTCTTTTATAACATTAATAGGATTTACATTATAATATTGTGTCTTCTAGTTCATTATTTTTATTTGATGAGTGTGTGTGGTGATGTTTTCAGAAGAACATTTGTTAGT
The DNA here is from genome assembly GCA_963277665.1 of Viscum album. Classification (NCBI taxonomy): domain Eukaryota; kingdom Viridiplantae; phylum Streptophyta; class Magnoliopsida; order Santalales; family Viscaceae; genus Viscum; species Viscum album. The sequence goes on along the minus strand of OY728133.1, from coordinate 1,754,581,224 downwards.
TCTTTTTAAAGAGCTTAACATTACATAAATGTCATTGTATTTGTTTTTTAAAAAACTCTGAGTTATTTATTTTTTAGAAGTGATGTTTTATATGAAAAGTAAATGTTTAACTATGGTTTTCAAAGGAAACAGATTTTAGAGTGGAATAAATTATGTGTTGTTGAATTTCAAACAATGGAAATGAAATTAATACCTCTTTTATCTAATTTATTTTCAAACTACAATTTATTGTTTCTTATTTAAAATTAGTGAAATGGACTCTCAGTGGTGTACTATTCGGGATTGGATCACACAATTAATACTCACATTGGTGGTTATTTAGTCCTATTTTATTTATTATATATTCTTTGATATGGATACCAGGATGGATTTCTAACGTTGTCCCTTAGGAAGCGAGAGATGTTGAGTAATGGTGGTGACTTGAGAGTCACACAGAGATAGTGGGGTTTGTCTCATGGGTTCATTGGACCGGTTTGGGGCTCATTATGTATAGTATCGAAAACTTCTTATTTTTTTGTTTTTTTTTCTGATTTTGGTAATTAATATCTCTATATAAAATGGTATTATGTAATGATAAATGATTTGGTAAAAAAATGATTATCTTTATCATTATTATTTATTAAGATGGATCTTGTTTATTGTATAAAATTACACAAATTTTTCATCCTTGAAATTTTTAGGCCTAGATATAAATGAGTAAATTGATATTAATTATAGAACTTTTTTTATTAGAATTATCATTATATGTTAATTGAGGGTTATGGGTTCAATTGGTTGTGGATGATTCCTTTGATGGTGGGATGAGGTCTAGAACATTAGGCATCTAGGTGAGGTACCCCTGACCCCCACTCCTATATTTGATGTTAATAATGAATACTTTATCCATATGATTTGATAACAAGATGGATTACCCAAGCTGAAAATATCATTATTTAAATAATATCACTATGTTAAACATTAAATCTAATAATAAATACCTTGAAATAAGAACTAATGGATATAATCATTGAGAAATAGCCATGCAAGCTAATAATTTTACAATATATATGAGAATATTTGAATAATTGAACCAAAATACAATAACATTTGGAGTTATCATATGTTATACTAAACATCATAATCTAGGGAGTGGATACATAAGAAAGGGGTTAAATCAACTGATCGGTATGGGAAAAATAAACATCATATAATCAAGGGTTAGATCAAAAGAATGTGAGAAAAAGAGCATGGAAGAAATATCCTTTGAAAAATGATTTTGAAAAAAAAATATTTATTCATGTCACGACCCGCCCTCGGGGCCCGTGCCGTGACTACCCCAAGCCCGCCTTCCAAAGGCCAGGGGCTGACGACTAGCACCAAGGCGTAAATCCCGTTAAAAAGGGAAGGCATTGCCTTTGTAAAGTAAACAAACACTACAGAGTAAGCAAGCAGAAAGTAAACACTAAGTAAAAACAGAGTACAACTGAAAGTGCGGAAAAGTAAGTGGGCGAGAATACAAACCCAAACTGAAAGTAAAGTACAACTCAAAAGGGAAAATAGCAACTGTAAAGTAAAAGCTGCTACACCGAGCTGTCCATTGGAAATCCCACCTGAAGGGTGGGTACAGATAGCTCCACTGCTCCTCGGGTCCCGCCGTCCGCTCCGAGTACGTCCCGTCCAGTGGTCCACCTCCAGGAACCGTCCTGCTCTGTAAGCCTCTGCCAAGATCAACGTTGTCCGTCGTCTGCAACCAACACAACGTAGTGCGGGCATAGCCCGTGCAGGGGTGAGTATAAGCTACTTAGTAGGGACCCTGAGACCCCCGAAGGTCTCACAAAATCCACAAAGGATAAACCACAAAGGAAGATACAAAGACAAAGTAACAACCGACACTGCTTAGGTATATGCCCATACATATAACCAAGTCATCAATTCCAATACGCTCCAACCTCCGAGCCCAAGTACAACTCAGTCCACACAGGAAAGTAAACGTATTCAACACAGGAAAGAAAAACGAAATCCACACAGGATAGCACAACACAATCCACACAGGAAAGCAACTGGATTCAGCTCACACAGGTATACTTCTTCGAAAGACGATAAAGATGATCTCTGATCCATCTAAGTCGTCGGACCCATGAAGGATCGATAGGTAACTAAACCCCGCAAAAGACCCACACAGGATCGGGCCCACACAGGACTTGTAGAACTGATCCACGTAGGATCGCTGAGTGCTGTAGTCGTCGTCAAATCCACACAGGATCTCTGTACTGTCGTCGTCACTGTCACAGTAGCAGTAGCAGTAGTAGCAGTCACAGTAACAGTCGCAGCCAGCACTAGGGTTCCCGCACACAGCAAACTCGTTCAGGAGGGTCTGCTACACGAGCCGAGAGGCTGATACATCAACTGTCACAAATTCCAGTGTTGATGTATCCAAAAGTTCCGTATCGTCAACAGGAACTCAACGCAACAGATGGCGCGTCGATCGGACGCCCGGTCTGAGAGTTATTGGCTTTTTCGTCCTAGGGGCCCGGTTGGTTTTTAAGGCAAAACCAACCCGACCATACTCCACCTGCGTCCAAACCTTGGGCAGAGTATTCCAAAAGATCCGTCTCACTAAGAGGAACACAACAAAGCTGACGGAACGTCAATCGGACGTCCATAGCTCAAGATATGAGCGTTTCCGCTCCGAGGGCCCGGTTGGTTTCGTGTACGAACCAACCCGGCCGAACTCAAAGTATTCCAAAACTTTGAGTGCGATATACCGAATCGACCGTCTCGATCCAAGGATCACATTTCCGCTGAAGGTTCGTCAATCAGAGGTCTGTGGCTCTAGTTATGGCCAAAAGACCAAAATCGTCTCGAAAACGGGGGGTCCGGGTCCGGGCCGACCCGGCCCGACCCCCCTGGGTCGCCCCGAACCGGGTCGACCCAACCCGGGTCGGAACCGGCCCGGCCGGCGGCGGTCCGGCGCGGCGGCGCGGCCCGGCACGGTGGCGCGGTCCGGCGCGGCGGCGCGGCCCGGCAGGCGGCGGTGCGGCCCGGCGCCGCACGGGTGCAGTGCGCGGGGGGCAAGGCCCCCGCTTGTGTTGGCTGGCGGTGCGGATTAAGCCGCGCCTTTTGAAGAAACCCCCCCCCCCTCGTGGGGGCCTGCTGTTTGGAAAAAGGGGGGGGGGGCGCTGCCCCCCCCTTTGTGAACCGCCCCCCCCCCCCTCACGTGGGGGGCCTTCTTGTGGCCAGCCGGGGGAATTAATTCCCCCGGTACCTCTCTTCCGGCCGGCCCGACATGGCCGGCCGGTCCTTCCTCAATGGGACCGGCAAGGCCGGTCCCCTTCCGGCATCCGACACCGGTGGCCCGGCGAGCCGCCGGTCTTCTCGTCCCGCCGCGGCCCGGAACCGGCCGCGGTGTTCGTCGTCCGGCGCGGTGCGACGGTACCACACCTTTCCGCCGCGGCCCCGCTCCGGCCGCGGCGCCTTCGGTTTTCTTCGACGCGGCGCGACGGCGTCGTGTTCATGATGATCCTTCCACGGCGCGGCGCGACGGCGCCGCACAATACAACCGTGCGAATTCCCGCATGGTGCACGGCACCACGCCATCTCGTCATCCACAAGAAAATAATAATCATCACGAACAAAGGAGGGGGAATTCGGCCGTGTTTGTGTGGTCTGACCCCCCTCTCGTTAGATGATAACTTTTAAATAATTATCCACAAGACTATCATGCTAGAACCAAGAACGAGAAAGAAAATAACCAATAACAACCCCTACCTTGGTTTCAAGATCGATGATCGTCAACGACCCGCGGAAGACAACGTCGCGGAGGTCGGGCGTCGCGGTAATCATTCGTCAAACCATTGACGAAGAGGTACGTCATTGGCGAATCTTCGTAAGCCGACGAAGGAAGTCCGAGGAGGAAGCGGCGTTCCCTTTCGTTGACACGGAAGACGTCTTCGATCTTCGGAGACAACCGGCTACGAAGAAGAGAGGAGCGGCGTTCTTCGTCGGAGCTCGAAGGTTCTTCGCGTTCTTCGTCAAGGTTGAAGAAGAAGAAGGAGAACCAAAAATCCTCTCAAGAAGGTTAGAGAAATCTAACCAAATAAAATAAGTTAGTGTCTTATTTTATTCACACACTTAACAAATTGAATTTCAAAGGTTTGAAATTCAAATAAAATAACTCCAAAATAAATAACAAGTTGTCATGTCATTTAAAGAGGGGTTAAAGAGAGTTTTGAGAGAAGATGAAAAGTTAGGGTTCGTGTGGGCCCCACCACACTTAATCCTCTAAAGGGAGGTTAAGTGGGTGTGGCTCCCACCCCTAACTTCCTTTGAGAGAAGTTAACCAACAAGATAAAAAAAAGTGTTTCCACATTTTTTTAATTTAACTTCTTACAATTTCTCCCAAATCTAACTTTCGTCCTGCAATAAACGCAACATCGGAAAAGGTCCCCTTAAGAGAATATCGGCGCTGCGAGTTCATCGGTGCCCTCGGAATTTGATTCCGGGCACCGGTTCAAATGTTATAAATTCCCGCTCGTTCGTTCACTGAACGTACCCGAGCCAAACTTTGGAAATTGATTCCGGGCACTCCGGGCCTCGGAATCAAGTGCCGTCAGAAACCGCGTTCTTATAAAATTCCAAAGAAAATTAAGAAAAAATTTCCCTTGAATTTTAAGGGTCTTTACATTACTCCCACCTCAGGGCTTTACGTCCCCGTAAAGATACAACAAAAACTAGAAGAACAAATGAGGGTACTGAGCGCGCATCTGAGCCTCCCGCTCCCATGTGCTCTCCTGGAGGTTCTCATACTGCCATCTGATGCGCACAAGAGGAATCGATCGCCCACGTAGGACCCGCTCCTGTTGATCCTCTATCTCCACCGGGACCTCCGTAAAAGTCTCCCCATCGTCGATGATGTGCGTCGGGTCATGCACGTATCTCCTCAGCTGAGATACGTGGAAGATGTCGTGCACCCGGTGCAACTGAGGTGGTAGAGCCATGCGATAAGCCACCTCGCCAATCCTACTGAGGACCTGGAAGGGTCCGATGAAGCGCAGAGATAACTTGCCTCCATGGCCAAATCTCCGTATACCACGTCGAGGTGAGACCCACAAGAAGACGTGGTCGCCATCCTCGAACTCCAGTAGCCTCTGCCTCCTATTAGCTTATGACTTCTGCCGGCTCTGAGCTGTCCTCATCCGCTCCTGGATGACCTGGACCTTCTCTGTCATGGCCTGGACCATCTTTGGTCCCACAAGTGCTGACTCCCCAGGGTCTGTCCAGCACAAAGGAGATCTACAAGGTCGGCCGTACAATGCCTCGTACGGTGCCATCCCGATGGTGGAGTGGTAGCTGTTGTTGTACGCAAACTCCACCAAGGGTAGGTGGTCCTCCCAGCTGCGACCAAAGTCGAGGAAACATGCACGGAGCATGTCCTCGAGAGTCTGAATGGTCCTCTCCGTCTGACCATCCGTTTGAGGGTGAAAGGCTGTGCTCAGACGTAGCTGCGTCCCGAACGCCTCCTGTAACCCCTTCCAAAGCCGGGAAGTAAAGAGAGCATCTCGATCGGAGACGATAGATGATGGCACACCGTGGAGCCGCACAATCTCTTGAACGTAGAGATGTCCCAAGCTCTCCACTGAGCCCTGCTCTCTGATGGGTAAGAAGTGTGCCGACTTGGTGAGTCGGTCAACAATCACCCAGATGGAGTCGTGACCTCTGGAAGTGCGTGGAAGTCCAGTCACGAAGTCCATAGATATGCCGTCCCACTTCCACTCCGGGACCTCCAAGGGCTGTTCCAAGCCTGCTGGTACTTGATGCTCTGCCTTCACCTGCTGGCAGGTGAGGCATCGAGAAAGGAACTCTACTACTGCCTTCTTCATGACCGGCCACCAGTGCTATCGTCTGAGGTCCGGGTACATCTTCGCCACTCCAGGATGTACCACCAAAGGAGAAGTGTTAAACTCTCTCAGCACTTCCTCTCGCAAAGTGACTGGTACCATGGTACGTCCTCTGAACATGATGTCGTGCTCTGCTCCAAGGGAGAAACCATCAGGTGCCTGTCCCGAGGATATCTGTGCACGCCGTGTCTCACAGTCAGCGTCCTCATGTTGTGCCTCTCTGACCCGCTGCAGTAGTGGAGGGGTGACTGTGAGAGACTGGAGGAAGGCTGCTCCATCTCTATCCACGAAGGATATCTGCAAAGAGGCTAGGTGCTCCGTTGCCTCCTCAAGTAGTTGAATGCCCGTCCTCCCGCAGAGGGCATCGGCTACTACGTTCCCCTTCCCAGGAGTATAGACAATCTCAAAGTCATAGTTCTGGAGGAACTCGATCCATCGCCGCTGTCTCAGGTTCAGGTCCTTCTGCGAGAAGATATACCTGAGACTCTGATGATCGGAAAAGACTGTAAAGCGCTCGCCCATCAGATAGTGTCTCCATGTCTTCAGAGCGAAGACCACTGCTACTAACTCCAGGTCATGGGTAGCATAGTTCTGCTCATGCGATCTCAACTGACGTGATCCATAGGCGATCACTGCCCGCTCCTGCATCAGAACACATCCAAGTCCGGTCCCTGATGCATCGCAGTAGACTACGTACCCTACTCCCTCCTCAGGAAAACTCAAGATAGGTGCGCTAGTCAATCTCTGTCTCAGCTCCTAGAAGCTCCGCTGACATCTGTCTGACCACACGAAGGTTTTCCCATTCTTCGTCAAAGCTGTGAGTGGTGCTGCAACTCTAGAGAAGTCTGGAACGAATCTCCGATAGTAACCAGCTAGTCCCAAGAAACTCCGAACCTCAGTCACGCTCCTGGGTGGCTCCCATGCTAACACAGCCTCGATTTTCACAGGATCCACTGCAACTCCCGCCTCAGAGATAACGTGTCCCAAGAAGTGGACCTCATGTATCCTGAACTGGAATGCCGAGAGCTTACCATAAATCTAGTGCTCTCGGAGTGTGTCTAGTACAACTCTCAAGTGATAGGCGTGCTCCTCCTCGGTCGAAGAGTAAATTAGAATGTCATCGATGAAGACTACGACAAACCGATAAAGGTATGGCTGAATGATCCTATTCATGAGGGCCATGAACACTGCTGGAGCATTGGTTACACCGAAAGGAATAACCAAGAACTCATAGTGGCCATACCGACATCTGAAGGCCGTCTTCTGCACATCCTCGTCTCTGACTCTGAGCTGATGATAGCCTGACCTAAGGTCTATCTTCGAGAACCACTGTGCTCCTTTGAGCTGATCAAAGAGGTCATCAATCCTTGGTAGCGGATACTTGTTCCTCACTGTCACCTGGTTCAGGCAACGATAGTCAAAACAAAGCCGCAGGCTCCCGTCCGCCTTCTTGGCGAACAATATCGGGGAAGCCCAGGGTGAAACACTTGGTCGGATGAACCCCTTTCCCTGAAAGTCCTCCAACTGTACCCGTAGCTCTCAAAGCTCGGTGGGGGCCATAAGATATGCTGGAGTGGATATCAGGGCTATCCCGGGGTACAAGTCAATATAAAAGTCTACCTCTCTGCGAGGAGGTAGCCCTGGAACGTCGTCGGGAAAAACGTCCGCAAACTGATCCACCACTACAGGAAAACCAGGACTCCGCACGTCAACTGCTCTAAGGATGAGGCTAGCCAACTGATGAGTAATGGGTTGTCCTCTCCTCCGCGGAAGTCCATCCTGTTCTTCAAAGGCTCCCTTCTCGCCGGTGAAGGTGAACCTGCTCCCGTCGGTGCGTACACATCGCACCTTGCGCCTAAAACAATCAATCTGTGCATGGACCGTAGATAGACAATCCATGCCCAAGATGACGTCTTAAGGCCTCGACGCTGCTACAAGAAGATCCCAGCCGAAGCTCTCGCCTCCTAGAGTGAGATCACACTGCCGGCACCAGTGCATAATCATCGAGTCTGCTCCCGTAGGAGTCTCTAGCCATAAGGATCGAGCCAACGGCTCTGTCAGAATATCCGATCTCTGAACAAGGGCAGCGGCTATGAAAGAGTGACTCGCTCCTGTGTCTATAAGAACTGCATAAAAGGTGGAATATACACAGATAGTTCCTCGAATCATCTCGGGTGCGCCGTGGTCGTAGGCCTCTGCTGCCTGGAGCTGTGCCTATCTCTGCCCGCCAGCTCCCTGTGGTCGGGGTGGACCTCCTAGTGGTGGTGGTGGCAGAGCCTCAAAGCGTCGCCCAACACCTGCTGCTCGGCCAGCTCCTCTGCCTCGTCCGCCTCCTCCCTGCGGACCGCCACGGTCGACCCTCTTCCTCTGCCTCGGTGGTCCCTCAACTGTCTGCTGCTCCTCGGCACGCCGGGTCGGGCAGTCACGAGCCATGTGGCCCTGCCCGCCGCACGAGTAGCAGTGCCTGCCTCTCGAAAGACTGGCTCCTCGCTGTGTGCCCCGCACTGCTGAGCCAGTGTCCTGATGTTGTCTGCCCGAAGGTCTGATCTGCCTAGACCCCTGAGTCACCCGTCGACTGCCTGCTGCAGATGACTCTGCCACGTGCCGCCCTGCGGTGGGTCTCGGTGCTGGTGTAGACTCAGCAAGGAAGCTCTCGATCAAAAGGGCCCGCTCCAGTACTCCTGTCTGAGTCGGTATACTGAGGGAGATCAGTGATGCCCTAATCTCGTGTCTCAAACCCTGCTTGAAGGTCCGGGCTCGGAAGAATGGGTCCCGTACCATGTCGGTCGAGTAGCGCGAGAGATCGGTAAATCTCGCCGAGTACTGAGCGACTGTCATGCTGCCCCGCCGCAGTTGAAGAAGCTCCTAGATACGCACCGCACGAAGGGTGGCTGGGACGAACTCCGAGTGGAAGAGGCTCTCAAAGTCCGTCCAAAGAAGAGATGCCTCATCGTGCACCTGGAGCATCAAGCTCCACCATCATCCTGCTGCTGCGTGTAGTAGGCTCGCAGCGAGGATCACCATGAGGTCTGCTGGTGTTCTCACTAGCCTAAACACACATACTACTGCCTCCATCCAGTCCTCGACTGCCTGGGGATCCGTCTCCCCGCGAAACCTGGGTGGTCGCTGGCGCTGAAACTCATGCAGTGCGCTGAGGCGACGTGCATCGTCAGCGGCTGGTGCTGTAACCATCGGTGGCTCGACGGGTAGAGCTACCACCGGTGCCACTGCTGACAAAGGGCCCTGCACCGAGGCCTCGTCGCTAGGTGGGCTGTCGTCACACTCGACTCTTGGAACCCTAGCTGGCTGCCGTCGTGGGGCCATCCTGAAAAGGAAACAGGTGTGCCACGGTTAGAACAGTATACCTGGTGAGCTGATATAAGTAATCACAAAGAAAACATTGAAACACACATGCAATCAATGTTTTCATGCATTAAGTAGGCAATCCGAAGTCGGGGTCCTGGTGTACGGATACGTCGGCCGCCGCACCAACACTGGACTCCCTGGACGGAAAACCACACTCAATACGCTAAACATTATTGCTTCACATAGAAAAGATCAGAGTTCGATGTAGAACCGAACTCCTCTGATACCAATTTGTCACGACCCTCCCTCGGGGCCCGTGCCGTGACTACCCCAAGCCCGCCTTCCAAAGGCCAGGGGCTGACGACTAGCACCAAGGCGTAAATCCCAGTAAAAAGGGAAGGCATTGCCTTTGTAAAGTAAACAAACACCACAGAGTAAGTAATCGGAAAGTAAACACTAAGTAAAAACAGAGTACAACTGAATGTGCGGAAAAGTAAGTGGGCCAGTATACAAACCCAAACTGAAAGTAAAGTACAACTCGAAAGGGAAAACAACAACTGTAAAGTAAAAGCTGCTACATCGAGCTGTCCACTGGAAATCCCACCTGAAGGGTGGGTACAGATAGCTCCACTGCTCCTCGGGTCCTGCCGTCCGCTCCGAGTATGTCCCGCCCAGTGGTCCACCTCCAGGTACCGTCCTGCTCTGTAAGCCTCTTCCAAGATCAACGTTGTCCGTCGTCTGCAACCAACACAACGTAGTGCGGGCATAGCCCGTGCAGGGGTGAGTATAAGCTACTCAGTAGGGACCCCGAGACCCCCGAAGGTCTCACAAAATCTCCAAAGGATAAACCACAAAGGAAGATACAAACACAAAGTAACAACCGAAACTGCTTAGGTATATGCCCATACATATACCTAAGTCATCAATTCCAATACGCTCCAACCTCCGAGCCCAACTACAACTCAGTCCACACAGGAAAGTAAACATATTCCACACAGGAAAGCAAAACGAAATCCACACAGGATAGCACAACACAATCCACACAGGAAATCAACTCGATTCAGCTCACACAGGTATACTTCTTCGATAGATGATAAAGATGATCTCTGATCCATCTAAGTCATCGGACCCACGAAGGATCGATAGGTAACTAACCCCGGCAAAATACCCACACAGGATCGGGCCCACACAGGACCTGTAGGCGCTGGTTCACACAGGACCGCTGAGCGCAAAGGCCCACACAGGATCGAGCCCACACAGGACCTGTAGCACTGATCCACGTAGGATCGCTGAGTGCTGTAGTCATCGTCAAATCCACACAGGATATCTGTACTGTCGTCGTCGCAGTCATAGTAGCAGTAGCAGT